>CAMZMU010000073.1:44524664-44773902 GCA_947311845.1 Poa pratensis
GTTATCCCTAGTGGCAACAGCACATCCACAACCTTAGAACTTTCTGTCACTGTCCCAGGTTAAACGGAGACATGAACCCACTATCTAGCATAAATACTCTCTTGGAGTTACAAGCATCTACTTGGCCAAAGCATCTACGAGTAACGGAAAGCATGCAAGATCTTAAATAACATATAAGATAGATTGATAATCAACTTGACATAATATTCAATATTCATCGGATCCCAGCAAACACAACATGTAGCATTACAATAATATGATCTTGATCATGTAGGGCAGCTCACAAGATCTAAACATGATGGCACAAAGTGGAGAGACAACCATCTAGCTACTGCTATGGACCCGTAGTCCAAGGATGAACTACTCACGCATCACTCCGGAGGCAGGCATGGCGATGTAGAAGCCTCCGGTGACGATTCCCCTCTCCGGCAGGGTGCCGGGAAGAGGTTCTGAACCCTCCCGAGCTAGGGTTGACGACGGCGGCGTCTCTGGACTTTTCGTGGATATTTGCTCAGGTACTTAGGGTTTTCGCGTCGGGGGGAATAAGTAGGCGAAAGGGCGGCGGCTGCGGACCCCCGAGGGGCCCACACCACCCTAGGGCGGCAGAGGGGGGCCCGCGCCCTAGGTGCGTGTGGCCTCCTGGTGGCCCTCCTCTGCTGCTCCTTCGCTCCGTCAGGTGTGTTCTGGAAAAATAGGACCCCGTGTAGTTTCGTCCAATTCCGAGAATATTTCCAGACTAGCTTTTCTGGAATACAAAAACAGCAGAAAACAGGAACTGGCACTTCGGCATCTTGTTAATAGGTTAGTCCCAAAAAATGTATAAAAGTGATATAAAGTAGATGCAAAACATGTAGCAATTGGTATAAAACAAGCATGGAACATCAAAAATTATAGATACGTTTGAGACGTATCAGCATCCCCAAGCTTAGTTCCTACTCGTCCTCGAGTAGGTAAACGATAAAAACAAATAATTTTTGAGGTGACATGCTACTATCATAATCTTGATCATATAATATTGCAAGGCACATGTAAATGAATGAAGTGATCCAAGTCAATGGTCTATAATTTGCTACCAAATAGATAATGAGTAAACAATGAATCACACAAGCTAAACGTTTTCATGAATAGTACTTTCGAGACAAGCATCAAACAGTTTTGCATAAGTGTTAACTCATAAAGCAATAGTTTCTAATAAAAGGTATTTAATCAACACAAAGGAAGAATTTAGTTTCAGCATTTGCTTCAACTTTCAACATATTTATCTCATGGATATTGTCAACACAAAGTAGTATAACAAGTCCAATACATTGCATATAACGCATGTTGTAACAAAGTTGACACTAGTGTTTGCTTGTGGAAGACAGAAAGAATAGGAAAACTGACTCAACATAAAAGTAAAAGAAAGGCCCTTCGCAGAGGGAAGCAGGGATTAAATCATGTGCTAGAGCTTTTAGGTTTTTGAAAGCATATAGAGATTGCATAAAATATTTGATACTCCTCCCAACCTTGCTAACACAAGCCATGGCTAACCGAATCCTCGGGTGCCTTCCATCAATCACATACCATGGAGGAGTATCTATTTTTGAGAGGTGTTTGTTAATTGTCAACGAATGGTAGCGGGTGAGAACAGTATTCTACCTGTCGAACGGACTTTTAAGAGCGGCTCCCATGAAGGACGTTATTTCTACCAGCAAGGCAGATCATCCCTCTTTCTCTTTGGTTTACACACATTCAGGTATTTCACTGTTTGTCATTGCTTACTGATGAATCAGGGCAAAAGTGTGAAGAGAATTAATTGGTTAAAGTTGTAATTAATTGGGACTGGGCACCCCGTTGCCAGCTCTTTTTGCAAGTTATTGGATAAGCGGATGTATATGCCACTAGTCCAGGTGTAAAAGTCCACTCGACAAATAGAATAAAGAATAACCACACTAATTCCTCATGAGCTAGTAAACATTGACACAAAAAGGGAATAATAACATTTTGAATAATTTAAAGGTAGCACATGAAAAATTTACTTGGAGTGGCAAGGAAATACCACATATAGGTAGTTATGGTGGACACAAATGGCATGGATTTTGGCTCAAGGATTTGGATGCACGAGAAGCATTCCCTCTCAGTACAGAGTTTAGGCTAGCAAGGTTATGTAAGCAAACAAGAATATCAACCCGTACACCAAGTTTTATATGACAAACATATTGCAAACGTTATAAGACTTCATACCGTCTTCCTTGTTAACCAAACCCTGTTATTAGAAAATATCTAGACCTTAGAGTACCACCGATGCAAACCAAATTTTCAACAAGCTTTACGGTAGTTCTTCACTAATAGGCTTAACTCATGTGATGCACAATTTAATCATGATCTACTTGTTAACTCAAAACAATTGACAAGCATCAAGTTATCCATTTTAGTGATCTACAAGATTAAGCAAGTTTTTCCTTATACCAATTACCACATGCAACATTTTCTGAACCAACCAAACACCAATCAATTTATTTCATCAACTCTCCAAACAAATATAAGTGAAGCAAGAGAGTACTTTCTACAAAAGAAAGCTAATAGCTCTGACAAGAGATACATGAAAACAAGAGCTAAAAGCTGAACACGCTAGATATGAATACTCAACAAATATAAGTGAAGAATAGGAGTATTCTCATGAAAAAGCGGAGCGTGTCTCTCTCCCAATCAAGAATGCTAGGGTCCAGTCAAGCTTTATTGAAAATAAAATGCAATACTGAAAATAAAAGCACACAGACGCTCCAAGAAAAGCACATATGATGTGAAAGAATTAAAATATAGTTTCACTAGAGATGACCTGATAATTTTGACGATGAGAAGGGGATGCCTTGGGCATCCCCAAGCTTAGACGCTTGAGTCTTCTTGAAATATGCTGGGGAGATCCATGGGAGCCTCCCCAAGCTTAAGCTCTTCACTCTTCTTGATCCTATTATATCATCCTTCTCTCTTGACCCTTGAAAACTTCCGTCACACCAAACTCAAAGTAGATCTCATTAGAGGGTTAGTGCATAATCAAAAATTCACATGTTCTATAAGACGCAATATGATTTGTTACTTTAAACATTAGCTACAGCCACTGATGTTATGTGAAGCTCTTCCACCCAAAAAAGAATTTCACTCAACACTAGTAAAAGAGAGAATGCAAAATAAAAAGGCATAATCTGTCTAAAACAGAACAGTCCGCAAAGACGAATTTTTTCGAGGCACTTACGACGCTCAGATCGAGAAACTCTGAACTAATGAAAGTTTCAGACATTCATAAAGATTACGCACAAAAATTTCAGATTTAATTAACAATCTGGTGATTTTAGGAATTTCGTACAGTGAACAGCAAAAATCTGTTTCTGCGCAGCAATCAAAATTAAGCATCATCTTAACATTAGAGGCTACTCTTGGCACAACAATGCGAGAAAATAAAGATACAAAGGAGTTGCTACAGAAGTAAACAAACTCCTTGACTCAATAAAAGAAAAATTGCAGAAAAATAAAATGGGTTGCCTCCCATAAGCGCTTTTCTTTAACGCCTTTTAGCTAGGCACAAAGCATGCATCAAGTATTACCAAAGACATTGAAATCTCCAACCTTTCGGTGGGATCGTCCTTCTTAATTGGAAAGAAGAACCTTCGATTAATAGGAGTATTGAATTTCATAAACCCATACTTTGCATTAATAAATACTCCATTGTTCTTTAAAAAGGGTTCCAAGGACAATATTACCAGGAGATTTTGCAAGAATCATAAAATTAACAGGGACAGTCTTATTCTGAATAGTAACCTTAACATCGTTAATAATCCCTATACTTTTTATGATTGTTCCATCCGCATGAAAATGAAAAACAGGGTAACTAACCATATTATCATATTTTAATAAATCATAAACCATTTTTGGCATGATGGACATTGTAGAACCAAGATCACAGTAGGCACGGAACTTTTCATTACCAATATTAATCTCAATGAATGGTTCCCAATCATTTTTTAACTCAACTAAAGGTTGTTCTTTAAATTATGGCTCAGAGTTAAATCATCAATTGACTTTTCTATTTTATCTAGCTTGAATACCCAGTTTCATCCACCTTGGAAAAATTGCCAAACCACTCAAAATATTATGAGCTTTCATTGAATCAATCTCAGAAAAGGTTTCCCCTACCATGGTATCTAGAGCAAGTTGATAGACAGAAAATAAACCATGGTAGAAAATTTTTATAAGAACTCTCAATCCATCTTAGGTTGCACCTTCTTGTGCAATTCCAAAATTCTCGCCCAGGCATTCCTAAAGGATTCCCCACCTTTCTGCCTAAAAGTAATAATTTCTCCCACAGGTGGCACTACGGAAAAAGGAGCAGAGCTAGACATGATAACTAACAGAAAACAAAACTGAAAATAAACTAAATGCAAGTAACTAATTTTTTTGTGTTTTTGATAATTGAAAGCAAACAAGATAAAATAAAATAAACTAAGCAAGACAAAAACAAAGTAAAGAGATTGGAAGCGTGAAACTCCCCTTGCAGAAGACTGCTGTCTCCCCGGCAACGGCGCCAGAAAAATAGCTTGATGACGTGAAACACACGTTCGTTGGGAGACCCCAAGAGGAAGGTATGATGTAGTCAGCAGCAAGTTTTCTCTCAGAAAGAAACCAAGGTTATCGAACCAGTAGGAGCAGCAACTCTTCAGAAGGTTGTCAACGGCGCCAGAAAAATAGCTGTCGCAGGGAGTCTGGACTGTTGACGTGGAATCTGCACACAACACAATCAAACTAATTTGCCCCAACGAAACAGTGAGGTTGTCAATCTCACTGGCTTGCTGAAAACAAAGGATTAAACGTATGGTGTGAAAAATGAGTATTAAATTGCAGAGAATGAAAAAGGAACAGTTTGCAGTTTGTGGTTGTTTAATCAGTGTAAAAGAATGGACCGGGGTCCACAGTTCACTAGTGGTGTCTCTCCATAAAAGATAACTAACATGTTGGGTGAACAAATTACAGCTGGGCAATTGACGAATAGTGAGCGCATGACAATGCATATACATGACATGTTGACGACTATGATATTTAATTGGGCATTACGACATAATACATAGACCGTTATCCAACAGCATCTATGACTAATAATCCACCGCCGGGTTGTCATCTGAGTCCCCCGTTGGTATTAAGTTGCAAGCAACGGATAATTGCATTAAGTAAAGTGCGTAATGTAAACAAACACATATGCCCGTGGACATATCATCGTTAGGTTATCCCTAGTGGCAACAGAACATTCACAACATTAGAACTTTCTGTCACTGTCCCAGGTTAAACGGAGACATGAACCCACTATCTAGCATAAATACTCTCTCTTGGAGTTACAAGCATCTACTTGGCCAAAGCATCTACGAGTAACGGAAAGCATGCAAGATCTTAAATAACATATGAGATAGATTGATAATCAACTTGACATAATATTCAATATTTATCGGATCCCAGCAAACACAACATGTAGCATTACAATAATATGATCTTGATCATGTAGGGCAGCTCACAAGATCTAAACATGATGGCACAAAGTGGAGAGACAACCATCTAGCTACTGCTATGGACCCGTAGTCCAAGGATGAACTACTCACGCATCACTCCGGAGGCAGGCATAGCGATGTAGAAGCCTCCGGTGACGATTCCCCTCTTCGGCAGGGTGCCGGGAAGAAGTTCTGAACCCTCCCGAGCTAGGGTTGACGACGGCGGCGTCTCTGGATCTTTTCGTGGATATTTGCTCAGGTACTTAGGATTTTCGCGTCGGGGGGAATAAGTAGGCGAAAGGGCGGCGGCTGCGGACCCCCGAGGGGCCCACACCACCCTAGGGCGCGGCAGAGGGGGGCCCGCGCCCTAGGTGCGTGTGGCCTCCTGGTGGCCCTCCTCTGCTGCTCCTTCGCTCCGTCAGGTGTGTTCTGGAAAAATAGGCACCCCCGTGTAGTTTCGTCCAATTCCGAGAATATTTCCAGACTAGCTTTTCTGGAATATAAAAACAGCAGAAAACAGGAACTGGCACTTCGGCATCTTGTTAATAGGTTAGTCCCAAAAAATGTATAAAAGTGATATAAAGTAGATGCAAAACATGTAGCAATTGGTATAAAACAAGCATGGAATATCAAAAATTATAG
Organism: Poa pratensis; assembly: GCA_947311845.1. Lineage (NCBI taxonomy): Eukaryota > Viridiplantae > Streptophyta > Magnoliopsida > Poales > Poaceae > Poa > Poa pratensis. Next base: position 44,530,817 of record CAMZMU010000073.1, read on the forward strand.
ATATGTTTGAGACGTATCATGTGCACGTGTATGTGAGTGTCAGCGTTGTACTGTGTTTCACCAAAAAAAAATGCCCTCAATTACTTGACCTTGCTTTTTTTTGCCACGATTTATTTTGGCACTTGATAATTTGCCCTTTTCAATTAATTTCTTTTCTATTGAGAATTTAGGAAAAACTGCAAGACAAACCTGCCCCTAACTGCACACGCGACTCCAAACTGCAATGGCCCCTACGATTCGGTGGTTACAGACAACTAAATAGACTCCTTGTTGTACAGGCCGTCTCTTGCGCTGTCTATACGTGACCTGGAATTTTTTATAGACGGGCAGGGTCGGAACGATTGCACATGCCCTTAAGAACGGCACAGAAGAACCACTTGCAACTCGTAGCTGCCCCTTGGCCTCCGCCGTTGCATGTCTGCCGCTAGTTGTTGGCGACGCCGTCGCTCGTTGCCGTGCCTTGGTCGACGCTGCTGCACCTTCGTCTCTAGCAACCAAATCGAAACGGTAGACAATTACAGGAGTAGGGACGAATCAAAGGAAAAGAAAGGAGCAGCGACCAGCCAGCTGCCCGCCGACGGCTGGAGCCCATAAATCCTAACCCTAGCTGTCAGCACAGGATGAGAGCGAGATGAGCGGGTCCTGTACCTAGCGTCGCGGGGGTGATGTCGCCGTCCTCCTAGGATCCCGCCGCCAACCGCTGTCTCTAACTCCGGTCGTCGTGAGGGTTGCGGCCGCTGCCAATTTCCTCTGCTATGGGCGTGCTGGGCTGCTGCTCCGTTCTTAACGAACGGCAGGACGAGACAGAACGAACTTGGCTGCAATGGAGGTCTGGAATGCTCTTCAAGTACAACCAAGCACCATTCCCTCTCTGCCGACACCTGGCCCTTCGCATTGATCTCGGCGTTTTAGAAGATCTGGGAGTCTAGAAACGCACTAATCTTCCGATAGCTCAACCTGACAGCCAGGGTAACCATCCAGAACACTAGAGACGATGTTACTTTTGGGCTCACTGAATCAAGGACCTATTAAGCTAGCTTCTATTCTTAGCTGGAGAGATCACATCTCTCCCTCTTATGTAACTGATACAAGACATGTTTTGATGCAATAATATTCAGGTGAGGACTCTCTATCCCGGTGACCGCTTCAAAAAAGATAGGAGTGGTATTTGGTCATTATTGGGCGAATTATCAAGTGATAAAGTAAACCAGTGGCAAAAAGTAAGATAAGTGTACTGCGGAGATCCATTTCGGTTAATACGAGCATCTACAAAAATATATTTTTTAAATCTGCAAAAAAAAACTTTGGTGTATCTACAAACATTTTATGTTGGCATAGACAAAAAGTTACTTTTATAGCCTATGTTAAAAAGATTTAAAAGTTCTTTTACACACTCATTTTGCAGCACTTAAATTTATCTTTTTTATGTAAGTCATAAAAAGTGTCAAAAATGAACATCTTTCGATTTCATTTTCTATGATATGTCTTTCTATATGAAAATTGGTTATTTACGATGTACGATGATCCCCGTTAAGCATCCATGGCTGAATGGCCATTTGAAATTGTAGAAAAGATTGGAACTTTGGCCTATAGATGGAAATTGCCAGTGGGATCAATGGTACATCCGGTTTTCCACGTGTCTCAATTAAAGAAGAAAGAAGGGCGCTAAGCTTTGACATAAAAAAGATTTTTTTAATGAAAATAGATGCTCCTATTAACCAAAAAACTGCCTCCATAATTGAGGGCAAATGGTCAAGTTTCCAAGTAAAGAAGGGCAAATAATCAAATTCTCCAAAGATTTAAACACTAGGAACAGACAGTCAGGGTAACCATCCAGAACACTAGAGACGATGTTACTTTTGGCCTCACCGAATCAAGGACCTATTAAGCTAGCTTCTATTCTTAGCTGGAGAGATCACATCTCTCCCTCTTATGTAACGGATACAAGACATATTTTGATGCAATAATATTCAGGTGGGGACTCTCTCTCCCCGATGACCGCTTCAAAAATGGGTAACCATCCAGAACACTAGAGACGATGTTACTTTTGGGCTCACCGAATCAAGGACCTATTAAGCTAGATTCTATTCTTAGTTGGAGAGATTACATCTCTCCCTCTTATGTAACTGATACAAGACATGTTTTGATGCAATAATATTCAGGTGGGGACTCTCTCCCCGGTGACCGCTTCAAAAAAGATGGGAGTGGTATTTGGTTATTATTGGGCGAATTATCAAGTGATAAAGTAAACCAGTGGCAAAAAGTAAGATAAGTGTACTGCGGAGATCCATTTCGGCTAATACGAGCATCTACAAAAATATATTTTTTAAATCTGCAAAAAAAACTTTAGTGTATCTACAATCATTTTATGTTGGCATAGACAAAAAGTTACTTTTATAGCCTGTGTTAAAAAGATTTAAAAGTTCTTTTAAACACTCATTTTATAGCACTCAAATTTATCTTTTTTATGTAAGTCATAAAAAATGTCAAAAATGAACATCTTTGACATAAAAAAGATTTTTTTAATGAAAATAGATGCTCCTATTAACCAAAAAACTGTCTCCGTAATTGAGGGCAAATGGTCAAGTTTCCAAAGTAAAGAAGGGCAAATAATCAAATTCCCCAAAGACTTAAACACTAGGAAACCGCAAAAGGAATTTATTCCATCTCAGAACATCACGCCACCACTCTCATACGTACACGTGCCACTCCACGTCTCAACCTTCTTCACACATACATCCAGCACGTGGACACGTGCCCTCCCATCGGCCACCGGCGTGGACCCACCGGCGCCATCACTTGCTGTCGGCTTCCTCGGCCGCCTTCCTGCTCTCTTCTTGGACCTTGGCGGCGATCATGGCTGCCTCGTGCTCCGCGGCCTCCAGCAGGAAGCTACCTCCCTCGTCGTCCACGGCGACCTGGAGCGGCTGGCAGCCGAGGCCGTCGGCGACGGCGAGCATGATGCGGCGCATCTCGTCGCGGAACTCGGCGTGGTCGACGGCGCCGCTGTGATCGGCGTCGAACTGCTCGAATACGGCGTCGTAGAGCGCGGCGACCTCGGCGGGGAGAGGGAGCGGCTCGGCGGAGCCGAACCCCGCGCCGTCCAGGAGCCGGAAGGACTCCAGCGCGCGGCGGAGCTCGGCGCGGGACAGGACGCCGTCGCCGTTGGCGTCCAGCGCGGCGAAGCGCGCGTCCACGCTGCGCGCGAAGGCGGCCTCGTCCGCGACGAAGGACCGCACCGTCGAGCCGTCGAGGATCACCACGCTCATGGCGTCGTCCAACACCTGCACCTCGCTCACTCTCGCTCGCTAGCCGCTCTGGTCTCGGCTGCTTGTGGAGACTTCCGACAGTGGATTTGGTTTGGTTGGTGGATGGGTTTGTGTGCTGGGCGCCGAGGGTTTGGCCTCTCGACCGAAGTTTATCTGCTTGATTGATGTGGGCTGATGCTTCGAGATATTTTCCTTTCCTATTCTGTGTGCGTGGTGAGCAACACGTGTGCCCTATGATTCTATGAATTTTGGGATATAATCGCCACACTTCACAACAACGCATACCCGGCCTGAAACGCTCACGGTTTTCATGTTAGCGACGGTGACGTGTGAGCCGATTGAGTGAGTAAGAACATCTATCTATTGGTCGGCAGGATAGTTTCCTTCTTTTCCTTTCGAGGGAACAACGGGTGCACGGATGACATCTGGAATTCTTAATGTTCGAAGAGAGTTGAATACTGGAGTATAACTCATTATCTAGCTAAATTAGTAAGGGTGAATCATTTTCGAGAGTATATCCAGTGATAACAGACACCACGATACCACTCTGGAAAATTGAGACTTACAAGTTTTTTAAAAATTTAAACAAAATTGTGAGCGTTCACAATATGCGTGTTTACAATACCGAATTTTTTTCAAAACCAATTTTGAAATACACATAGAAACAAAAAAGGCAAATCAATATGTGAATAGTGTCATTTATATTTTTTGTCTTTTTGTGACACTATTCATGCTGGACTTGTTTTTTTTAGTTTCTCCGTCTGTATTTCAAGTTTGTTCTAAAAAAATTAGAGATTGTAAACACAAATCTTGTGTACACTAACAAATTTATTTTTATATTTTTTAGAAATTTAGAAATTTGAATTTTATGGAATGGTATATGGGTATCATGTGAGGCGTGATATCACTAGACACGTCGCTAATTATTTATTCCTTTGTTACGCGTGACAATGCTCTCGACTATTATGTTTTATACATTGTGGAAAACGATTCTTCCTTTGCTGAGCGAAGCCAGTACCGACGCGAAGCGGTACCTTCTCGAGGGCTCCCAGGTATTTAGGTCTCCTCGCCTCTCGTCGGCGCCGCCGCCGATCTGCCCCGCCTCTGTGGCCTTCGGGCCATGGAGACGCGGTGAATCTCAGCCCTCGCGGCGGGAGGGCGTCTTCGTGTCAAGATTTGTTGGGGCGGCATGATGGTGGCGGCGGCGTCTCTTTCAGTAAGGTCTCCCCGGTTTCAGTCTCATCTCAGCGGCGACGTCGAGAAGCTTGTGGGAGTGGTGTGTTTCTCGAAAATTTCTTATGGCGGTCGGATCGTCAAGTAGTTTCGTCGGCGGTTCATCCTTCTTCTTCGGCTCCGGGACGGATGAGGTCTTTTTGACCCGTTTGGCGACTTTCCATCCGCAACCAACAACGTCAGGCCGGCTCATGGAGGAGCGACAGCGGCGGCGCGCCGTCAACATGGTCTACAGGTTGAAGATGAAGGGCATCTCAAGAATCTCGTTGTAATATTCGTTTTTTTAAGGTGTTTTATACTACTAGGAAATGTGTCCATGCGTTGCAACGGGAGAAAAAAATCTACATCATGGAGGCACATAATGTAAACTCTCATTAACTTCATGCTTCACCCTCCATATGGGTGTTTATAGCGAAGCAGCTCTTTACTAGGTTATCGTGTCCACACTCGATGCATGACACACGCTCACTTGGTGGGCCCCACCCGCACGACCCCCTCTTATCCTCTTCTTCCGTCTCACCTCTGCCCCTTGTTTCTTCTCCCCTTGACACCTGAGTTGTCATGCTTTAGGCGGCGCGAGGATAGAGCGAGCCGACCAATGACCTTAATGGTGGGAGTGGGGGTGCTCTGGGTGCAGCCACGTTGAAGACGATTTGGTAGCGTCGGACATTCACAGCTAGTCAAACACCTACAATATTTTCTCGTACAATATATTTGGATACTCAGTGAACCTTTGATGTTACATGATCTAAAAACTTTTTGGCAGCTCAATAGCAAACTATATCAAATGTACCATCTTTTGGCAGCTCAATAGCTCGGTTATTATTACCACCGTCCAATAATTTCCTTTCCTCCTTTGAAAACTATCACAAACTTGATCTCCACGAGTGATGTTTCCCAAGGGAGCTGAAGCTGGCATACTCAAAGCCAATCCTGTATCCCTTCCGGTTCAACATATTTCTTCCATGACAAAAGCTCCTTTGTCGGACCTATAAATACCAACATACTCACAAAACTTCCCGGTGCTCTAAATTTGTCTTTCGAAAAGAACCCGGTGCTCTAAACAGACCCGTAGTAGCACCACATCCAGATTTGAACAATCCCTTCTGGTAACATGCTCGTGCGTGGGTTGATCTTTATTGACCAGTGCTTTTAACATTATTGTCCTACTCAGCAGGTTTGTTCGTTGCCCTCACAATCAGAGCTAACAAGAAAAGCAATACGTGTATATCAGTCAACATAGTCTACTTGTGCTAGACCACACAGAGCTCAAAGAGATATAAACACTGCAACTGACTGTGTACAACTAAATCATCAGGATTATTTATATTCGCTCGTCACCTCGTCCTGTACCATGGGATTCGTAACAGCTAAAACTTATTTAGAGTAAGTAGATTACAGACAAGTTAAGCTGGTAACAGGTACACAATGATGGCATGATTAATGAACTGTTAAGACAGTAGGAAGACAGAGTGCAATTGAAAAGAAAAGGCATAAAAGAATATGCTTGAGTTTGCTCCTACCACAAAAACAACAACACCCAAAGCAACCTATCTTGCATATGCCTTTCAGAAATACATTTCGTCAAAGTTCGGTGTCTTATCCACTGAAATTAGCTGCAAATAAATACGCAGAGGTATGATGACTTAATAAAAGGATGAGGCTACAACTTTGTTTCCAAATTACCACTAAACATAAGCCTCACATCTATCCAGATATGGCCAGAGAATATGAATGCAACAGCTCTATCTTGAAAAAGGATGAACAATATGACCAAGAAGCTTCAGTATGCATGAGAGCAAGGAAAGCATGGCTGTTTGCAATGGCATGAACAATCAGCTCTGCATTTTTAGCCTCACCCTGTTGATAAGAGAGAACAAAACAAAATTCTAGTAGATTAAAACTGGGCGATTACCATAGATTCAAAACAACTAAATAAATAACACCTACTGATTATATCAAACATTTATAGAACTTGAAGGAGTAAATGGCACTGACGGTCACACAACTCGTGCACTATGTGCACTTAAGTCACACAACTGGAGAACGTGATTTTTTTTGTCACACAACTGGAAATTTGGTGCACGCAGGTCACGAACCCCACATGTCAGTCCGTTTTTCCGTTGCAGGAGCCAGGGCCGGGCCCACTGTGGTGCCAACTGTGATGCTGGCACAGGGCCCACAGATTTTGGGGGCCCCAAATTTTTATGTAAGCATATGTATACATCTGGAAAAAAATGGTTTCTATCCTTTGTCCTACGCATTGGGCCTTCATCCTTCGCCGTTGGGCCGTCTCCCGTGGCGCATCACTCGCGTGGGCTCCTGTTGGGCTGTTGAGGCGAATAGCAAAAGGTACCGATCGATGGTTCCATCGATCTGCTTAGAACGCCACCATCCCCAGGCCTGCCGAGTACGCCCGAAGCCAGAAACAGGACGAAGACGAACAGGCATGCCGGCACACGTCGGTCGATTGGAGTCGATCGATCGCAATCACATCCCAGCGGTACAGCGATGCTGCGTCGGGCCGCCGGCGACGGGCGACTGGCCGACACAGCGGTGGTTAGTTGGCGGCAATTCCTCTTCAATCTTCATCGCCTCATCGGCTGATCAGAAAAACAAGTACAGTCTGGTTAATATTTTGTATCCACGCTACTAATTTTTTTATCACATCCACGCTTTAGTTTTATTTTATTCATATTGTTTTTCAATTATGTAGATTTGACATGGGGAAACTTCAGTCCGTTCCCAAAAGCGTAAGAGAAAAGAAAAATAACAAGATTTTATTAAATCTCAAAAAAGGTGTTGTGGACAAATTTATTATAAAAGAAGCATCACAAGGGTCATCCGGTAATCACTCTGTTGATCCTTCTACCCTTGCGGTTGCAATTGTTCTTTACAATCAGTCTACAAATAGTCAGACAGAGACATATAATATTGATGTAGAGGAAAAACATATTGATGTTAATTTGAATAATTCACTTGGTGTGGATGTTGATGATTCTTTTATATTTGATCCAAGAAACTGAGATTTTCTTGATTCTAAACAGATTGATATTTATTAATTCAAATTTTTGTGTGCGATAGGGCCTCGTTTTAGATTTTCGCACATGGCCCCGAATTTTGCCAGCTCGGCCTAGCAGGAGCTCACGCGCGTGGACACGTAATTTTGCAGAAAACCCCTTGCTGTAAAATTATGAGGGTGGTGCTGCAAAATCACCAGCTGGACTAGCAATTAGTGATCGATTTTTTTTCTAACCACAGCAAGCGGAAATCAAGTTCCGATCGATCGGTACAGTCCGCCTCGCTCTGGACCTGGCCGGCGGCGACGACCGCGTTGAGGCCGGCCGGCGGCACGACGCCTTCTCCTCCTTCCCGCCCGCCCCCTCCTTCACCTCCACGGGCTCATCCCTCAGCTCCACCCCGGCCCCATCCCCTCCATCGCCCCCTCCACCAAATCGGCGCAGACGAGGCAGTTCTTGGCCGGATCCCACCAAATCGGCGGCGATAGAGAGCTCGAAACGGTCGTTCGGCGAGAGCATGGCAGTTCCGGCGCCGGAATCGACTGCCCGCTTTGGAGATTGCACGCGCGCTCCTCGGGGTCCTTGCACCCTGTCCAATAGTGAGACACACTTCAGCTCGGGCAGCACGGGCGGCGGCTCCGTGGCGGCGACCGGGGAGCACGGCGGCGAATCCGCGGCGGCGACCGGGCAGCACGGCGGTGGCCTTGACGGCTCAGCTCGGAGAAGATCTTTCCGGCCATCTCGTCTGTGTCGTGCAGCACCGTCGCGGCCGCGGACTTCGAGCAGGTCCCTGACGAGAGCGCGCGGCGGCGTCCGTGCATGCTAGACGTTGACCTTTTTTCCTTCTTTGGTTCAAGAAACTGAGAGTGATTAGTGATCTGCTATTTTTTCTTATACAAATATAGTTGACATATACGTGCAACGCAGGTTTTTACAATTAAATGGAGCAATTTATAAATAGAAAATATTAAACTTACAATGCACGACTAATACATATACAAAAATTGGTCTGGTTTTAATAAATATTGATGTACACAAATAATTCTTAAGACAAAAAATACCCAATTATTTGCACAATGTTTTCATCTAGAATGGCTGATCGTCAACATTTTCTACTACACATTTGTACATTATTGAAAAAAAACATAACGGTTGCGTTCATAACATTCATGTGCAACAGATGACATTATTTATATTGTTTTAGAAGAATTAAATTCAACAATAAACGCCCAAAACATACACTTCCATGCCGTGACCAGCACGAACACTACACTATACAGTCTCTCAACAAAAATCAATAATGTGGACATGCAATGTTCTTGTTGTACTACTCTGAGTGATGTAATTTTGTGGATCAGTCCCTCAATGGGTGTTATGCCAACAACTTGCACCGCATCGGTCGCCGAAAGCTGGGCTTCGATGGTCGGGGCCGATGACGGTGGGGCTCGCGGGCGTCGTTACCTTGCTGAAGGTGTGTCGCTGTGACTCCTAGCCTCCTGCCCTGATGCTCCGGTGGAAACCCCAGACCTAGGTCTCTCGGATCCGAGGCTAGCGACACTTTCGGTGTCGTTCTCTCTCTTGGAGGCATCGTTTTTTAGCACGTTCTTGCTGGAGGGGTCTAGAGGTGGAGTGGTGTTTCATGTACCGCATTGTAAGAACCCATGTTTGTAATAAAGTAGATTTGTATTCATGAGCATCATGTTATTTTGACTAAGAAATTTGTATTTTAAACATAAGGTGCTATTTCCAAAAGTGCTTTCGTCTTCCTTAATTTTAAGATCCATTCAAATGGTTTAAAATAAAAACATGGATTGGTTCTATATAAAATTAGCAACTCCCAAAAATTGTTGTGGTATTTATTGACCTTTCTAAGTGCCCTTAAAATCCTCCAGAGTTTATGTTTTAAAAATGGCAGAAAACACTAATCTCCATCATCGTTTCTATAATTTCCCAAACCGCCGGGACCTCTTTGTAAATTCAATCGTCTTCCACCTTTGTTCGCTCTAGCTAGCAGACACGAAGCACTGTGTCCAGCCGTACGACGTCGATTCCGCGCGAATCACCTCGCAGACGCCTCGGTAATGAGGATAAGCACCTCGCGTCCCTGCCTTCCTCTCTCATCCTCTCACTCGCCCCCTTCCTTCCCTGTCTCTGTACGCGTCCGACCGAAACGGTCGCCGTCGCTGACGCGTTGCGCCGTTGACTCGCGCTGCCCCGGACGAATCGAAGACCATCACCGGAATCGCGAAGTCGTCCTCTCCATCCTCGTCGAGTAGTGCGTGTCGGGAGGGGCGGAATCGCCCGTGCGGGGTCGTCTTCCCCGTGGCCGGCCGTCGGTCGCCGTGCTCGATCTGCTCCGGCTCGACCTCCTCTTTCCTCCCCAACCATCGTGTTGCGCTCGTGGTGAGTTTCTAATTCTCCTGGACCTCTTCCTCCTCTCTCTCGCGCTCTAATTCGTGCTCACGTTGTAGACCGCGCTGTCTGCCGCCGCCGGCTCTTCTCCGGCGACCCAAAAGGAGCGGCGCCGCCCGTAAAAGGTCACGAGCGTGGTCCCGCGTCCAACGCGCCCGCGTGATGACCCACAAGTATAGGGGGTGTATCGCAGTACTTTCGATAAATAAGAGTGTCGAACCCAACGAGAGCAGAAGGTGCTGGCAAGTAGTTTTGATCAAGAATTCACTGTAAAAGCTAGCAGACAGGTTTTCAGTAGTATTCGAAACAGCAGGTAAAAACAGTGCAAGTAAATAAACGAGCGCGGCAACAAATGCAGCGAGTGGCCCAATCCTTTTGAGTGCAAAGGACAAGCCGAGTGTGTTACTTATAAGAGACAAATGTTCCTGGGACACATGGGAATTTCGTCAAGTGCTTTTGCTTCGTGCAACTGGTTAATCTTCATTGTTTTGATAAGTGTTGTGTGGGTGAATCTATGCTAACGCACCGCCCTTCCTAGGACTAATACGCACTTGTGATTATACCCCTGCAAGCATCCGCGAATGCAGAAAAGTAATTAAGATAAATCTAACCACGGCTTTAAACTCTGAGACCCTACGCTCCCTCGTGCACTATCTTACTAGGGGGTTCAGGTTTCTGTCACTCCGGCAACCCTCAACTAGCAAGCTAGGTACACGATGCATTCCCTAGGCCCATAAATGTGAAGTGTCATGTAGTCGACGTTCACATGACACCACTAGAAGAATGACACCACAACTTAAATAGCAAACCATTAAATATTAACGCAGCATTATTTCACTACTAACAACATGACTTCCCATGTCCTCAAGAACTACAAACTACTCACAAGACATCATATGGATCATGATCAGAGATGATATGGCAATGAATAACAATCTGGACATGAACACTAATCCACCAAACAAACTGAATAGCATCAATAACAAGGAGTAATCAACACCGGGAGAGTCTCCCCAATGAACTAGACAAGGTACAGCCCTAGATGTTACAGCAAGATGGATGTGGAGTCGGTGGAGATGATGGTGATGGCGCAGTGGATGATGGTGATGATGATCCCGATGAAGTCCAGCGTGATGATGATGACGATGGCGATGATTTCCCCTCTCCGGGAGGGAATTTCCTCGGCAGGATCTCCCTGCCAGAGAGCTCTTTCTCTCTCGGTGGTTTCCGTCCCGTGGAGGCGGCGGAATATTTCGTGGACGTACCCCCCGTGCTTAGGTTTTCGGGAGGCAGATATACGCGAAGAGGCAACCTGGGGGGTGGACCCAGGTGGCCACGCCATAGCTGGGCGCGGCCCACAGGCCAGCCGCGCCCAGGTGTGGCGTGGGGCCCACCTGGCTGCCTCCTTTTGGCTGCCTCCGGCATCTGACATTATAAGACCCCCAGAATTGGTTTCGTGATTTTTGGAGTTCCGCTAATATGCTGACTTGACGACGCTTTTTCCAGCAGAAACCTGACTCCGGAAGGATAATTCCCAATAATCATCAAACATGCAAAATAAGGCAAAATAACATAAGTATCATGTATTAATATGAAATATAAGGATAGATACTGACAAGTTATGATATAAAATAGTGATGCAAAATGGACGTATCACCGCGCGTGTGCCCCTCTCGCCTCAAATCGACGGGAGCGCGACGTCGGGGTCCATGGCGCCGCGGCCGCCGTGGAGAGGAGGTGTTGACGGGGACGCAGGTCCCGGAGCGTGCGCGTCGGCGTCGTCCATGTTGTTGGAGAAGGGCGAGTAGGCGGGGGAGTTGGAGGACGCGGTCGGCATGGCCGATAGGACGCCCCTGCCGCTGATCAGGGGTCGCCGGTCGGCATGGCCGCGTGGGCGCAGACGCACCTGCCGCTGATCAAAAGGGTTACATACCGTTTTGAGATTGAATTTGGGATGTTGATCACATTGAACGGTTCTGATTTAATGTATCAACATAGCACACACAGGTTTGCTCTTTTAATAGTAGTATAGATTGTTTAAAATACGCCGTGATTTTGCAGCACCACCCTCATAATTTTACAGCAAGGGGTTTTCTGCAAGATTATGTGTCCACGTTAGCATCACGTGCCACGCGCGTGAGCTCCTGCAACGGAAAACGGACTGACATGTGGGGTTCGTGACCTGCGTGCACCAAATTTCCAGTCGTGCGACCAAAAAATCACGTTCTCCAGTTGTGTGACTTAAGTGCACATAGTGGACAAGTTGTGTGACCGCCGGTGCCATTTACTCAATTTGAAGACATACACCACAAGTCCACAACATATATAGAAGATTTTCCTTTGCAAGCACGCGCTGACAATTCTTACGGTATGATCTGATGTGCTCACCTCAACAGAAAGAAGATATACATGGTCTTACAAATAGCAAAAATAGACATCTCACTCAAATAGTATGAACATCTCCGAGGAGACTAAACGAATACATGAAGATTAGTCTTTATGTAACCAAGGGAGATTGAACCAACGCTTTAAAAATTAAAGATGGCATGATCTGTGAGTTTCTTCCGACATGACTGCCTCGGTGCTGTCCTAACAAAGATAAAAATCATATTATAACATTGAAGTGGAGGCACAACTGAAATATCAGTTCCGGTGGTAAGTTTTATCAAAGAAAGGAAAGAAAAACATGTCATATCTCGATTGGCCGCCTTACATACAAATTTTAATTTATGGTGACATAGTTGGCAGTGAAGATCAACCATATATGTACAAAGAGAGTATTATTTAGTAGTGCATATCGGGAGTCCAGTTGAGATGGTTTGCCATTTTGACAAACGTTTGGTGAGCATACTATCAAGTATCACTATGTCGTGTCATTGACCAAAACGACCAATGTTACCTGCAGAAGCTAATTGTAGACAAAGGGATTGGGAGACTAACGTATCTCCGTCCAATGAGTTCTACAGAAATTAGACAATTGACTAAGAATGCAACAGATATGGTGGATTAGGTGGCCAGAAAACATCAGGATTCAGAGAAGAGCAACCTGCTGGTCCGAAACCGAAAGCAATTGTGTATTTGTGTCAGCAGCTTTTTTCCTTCACCGAGGAAGTGCAAGAAAGCGTCTTGTGCAGAGCTGCATCGGCCAAGTCGAGGTGTCTCATGGCGGCCGGAGCTCTGGGGTTGGGGCGGCAGCGGACGGCTCCAGGACAGAGAACAGGTGCTCGGGCGGTGCCAAATCGGCAGGCGTTGAAGATGGGTGCTCGCCATGGGAGGGACCGAATCTCGGAGGCGGAGGATCGGCGGTGAGTGGTTCCGCTCATCCCGCCGGAGGAGGTAGGCGACACGCCGGCACCGCTTGCCGGATATCGAGGGGTGGCGGCAGATTGGGGAAGAACCAGAGCTCTGTTCCGGTCGAGGAGGCTGTAGAAGGAACGGTAAAGGGCAAAAGACGACGAGACAAAAGTCGAAACGTTTTTTCCACTTTCCGGTGACAGTGGTGGGTAATTTTCGCCAATTCTAAGGGTAGTTTCAAAACTTAGCACAAGAAGCCTTCCTCCCTTTATTATTAGGTTCTTTGAGTGTGTTGGGTTTGGGAACGAAGTAGAATGTAATGTAATGGTTCCAATCCAAGTAATGGGTCGGTTCCGTCCGTGTGTTTGGTTGGAGCTAAAAAATAGAATGGAATGGTTCTATCTGCCGTTTGGTTTGACAGATGGAATGGGTAGATTCGATTCAGCTCACCTCTATAATAATAATTAGTACTTAATTAAAATTCACGCCGCAGCAGTTTAACCGTCCATAAATAATTTCAGTACTATTATAATAATTAGCCACCTCGATTCTAACGTCATTAGAATGCCATGGTAATTTTCCAAGAGAAAAAAATCGCATGCAAGTTCCAATCTTTGTGGTTACTAGTTGGCATGTACGTGTGATACGTCCAAACGTATCTACTTTCCCGAACACTTTTGCTGTTGTTTTACCTCTAATTTGTGTGTTTTGAATGCAACTAACACGGACTAACGCTGTTTTCAGCAGAATTGCCATGATGTCTTGTTTTTATGCAGAAAGTCAAGTTTCGGCAAAATCCACGAAAAATATCCAGGAGCTCCTATTTTTCCAGAAGACACACGGAGCCAGAAGACGAGACGGAGGCGGGCCACAGGGGCCCCACACCATGGGCCCGCGCGGCCAGAGGTGGGCCGCGCCGGGGGGTGGTGTGGCCGCCTCGGTCACCACCTCGCGTCCCCCTTTCGACTACTTAATCCCCTTGACCTAAAAACCCGAGGAGGATCGACGCTTTTCCCAGAAACACTCCAGAGCTCCGCCGTCACCGAAAACCCTATTTCGGGGACCAGAAACTCCATTCTGGCACCCTGCCGGGACAGGGAATTGGAGTAGATCATCGCCATCATCATCACCGACGCCTCTCCATCAACCATCCATGATTCCCCCATCCATGTGTGAATAATCCCCGCTGTAGGCTGAAGGGGATTGTAGGGATTGGATGAGATCATTCATGTAATAGATATCAGATTGTTAGGGCATGGTGCCTCGTATCCGTTGTTAGTACTTTATGTCATTGTTGCAACTTGTTATACTTAATGCTTGACACTTAGGGCCCGAGTGCCATGATTTCAGATCTGAACATGTTATTGTATCATGAGGATAATTATTGCTTTAGATCATATCTGCAAGTTGTTTACACATATAATTGTCCGGAACCCGAGGCCCCAAAGTGACAACAATTGGGATAACCGGAGGGGATGGCTGTAATGTGAGGATCACATGTGTTCACGGAGTGTTAATGCTCTGCTCCGGTGCTTTATTAAAAGGAGCACATTAATTACCAATAGTTTCCCTTGAGGCCCCGCTGCAAACGGGCTGGTAGGACAGAAGATGTTGTGCAGGATTCTCATTGCGAGCACGTACGACTAAATACGGAACACATGCCTATGATTGATTATTACCTGGATATTTTATTATTATCTACATGCAATTGCCCTACGCTTGACTATTATATGAATTATCTTATCCATGCAACACCCGTTCATCCATCCCTATGCCTACAGTATTTTAATCCTGCTGTCTACTACAATTATTACTGCTGCTTTTATTTTACTGCTGCTATTATTTCACTACTGCTACTGCTATAAAACTGTTGCTACTGATAAACTGTGTCGAGCAAGTCTATTTCCAGGTGCAGCTGAACTGACAATTCATCTGTTAAGGCTTATAAATATTCTTTAGCTCCCCTTGTGTCGAATCAATAAATTTGGGTTTTACTTCCCTCGAAGACTGTTGCGATCCCTATACTTGTGGGTCATCAACGTGCAGCGCAAGTCTTCACGATTAAAGGAGCGATTTACAATTAGGAAAGACCATATCATGATCTACATGGATTACTTGGTTTCTCGACACAAATTATGAAGGTATTCTCATTGGGCGAATTCTCGGCACAAATTATATCATATCCTTAATGTCACACTCGTATACTCACCACAACCTTCAGTGGTGGCACCGTCTCAGCCATCATCGTCTGCATGTAGAGGGAAGAGAAAAGGCGCACGAAGCAGGCAGCAGACATGAAGGTTGTCAGCATTCTCATTGTTATTGTTGCGGAATATGCCCTCACTCTCGTGGGATTCACGTGGAGCTCGTCGAGGCTACACTTTATCTAGGATATTTATATTTCTCTCCTATATTTTAATAAAATTTATAACCCATGTTATTTAATAATATTTTATAACCACCATTATGATAATGTCATGTTAAACTGCAACTTACTATATGATCATGTCAAGTTTAGGTCAAGTGATCATGTAAAATTCAGATAAATATATAGCTATTATACAATACAAAATTCAGATAATTCAAAGAATTATTTAGCAATTACACACATCGAAAGATTCTTCTGTTGCCACAACAAACAACAACAAATAGAAAATTCTAAGCTGATTTAGAGATGATTCACCTAAATTCACTGATCCAACTTCACAGCACAAAGAAAAATCCTTTGCTTCATTGTGGTCTTCCAGCCGAGCAATCAATCATGTTCCAAGCATTACACAAGCAGTATCCTCTCTTTTTTAAGAGGAAAAATGTCAGTACCTGCGTACACGTCAGAACTTGGCCTAACTGTGGTGAGCCGGTGACCTGGAGATAGGCGGGCGTGCTCCTGGTCAGTCGTGAAGATCACTTATATTAGCCTGATTGAAATATTCCCATCCACTTAGGAGTCAAATAATAGCATCAGATTTGCACACCTTTCCGATGAAAATAAAGAGAATGAACCCTTGGGTCTTTCTCTGTCTACATGAACGCTTTGGCACAGAATACATGAGATGGCAATTTCCTATTTCAAAGAAACTGTATTTCACAGGAGCATTCGATGGATTGGGAGCAGAGGATAATGTTTTTTGCACACATTCCGTCGAGCAAGTGATGGCTCTAGCGAGCATAAAGGAGATGGCGAGCAGTGCCGCATCAGGGCGGCGCGACAACACCAGATGGTAATGCGTCAGACGCAGGGTAGCAGGGTGCAGGTACCCTTAGTCGTGGGGAAAGAGCAGCGGCGCGTGGTCGCTGCGGTGCGGGCCGGCGCATGCGCCGCCTTGGTAGCTGTTGACGGATTGGCCACCAGCGGCCCGGCTAGGCGCGTGGTCGCTGCGGTGCGGGCCGCGGCCGGGCAGGCGCGTTCGCCGCCTTGGTAGCAGCGGACGGACCAGCCACCAGCGGCGCCTGGGCTATACCATGCGGGCGAGCGGGCATGCGCCCGTAGGAAGGGGCGTCGTGTAGAGGAATCGAAGCTGAGTCAATTTTGTGTCTTTTCTGGTACATCCTCGCGAGAGGCGTCTGAAGAAGTGCAGGGATTTTGCAATGGCGGAGGGAGGCGACCAGAGGGCGACGACGTTGTGCGCGCACGGGGCATAGCAAGGAGGAGGACGGCGCAAACAGCGCTCGTCGGAGGTCGGTGCCAGCACAAGACGGAGGATGCCGCGCTCCGAGGATGGCAGGGATGCTGGTTGGGAACATGTGAAGGAAGAGAGGTGAGTGGGAGAACGAGCAGCGCGGCGTCGGGGCGGTCGGCATCGAGCAAGAGGATAGCCGGGCTGGGGTGGTCGGGCAAGGAGGAAGGCGGATGGCGTCGCGAGCACGGGAGGTGGAGCAAGAAGAGGAAAGAGAGGGTAGGGGTGTTTTTTTCTTAAACGAATCGTTTCTGTTAGCGGTGGCAAATCCTGTAATTATCACGAAACGAAAAGATGTGTTGAGTTGTCAAATATTGGAGCAATCTGCACCGTTGGCCAAATATTAAAGGGCTCAGATTTAATGTATCAACACAAGTTTGCTCTTTTAATAGTAGTATAGAAGTCCTCAAGAAAATTCAATCACACAACATGCCTACGGATCGAGTACATCCTCAAAAGAAATTCAAGCACACTCGCATGCTCGTGTTGACTGTGCTGCAGCTGCTACTCGCCACCGGCCGCCGACTGCTGAATCCACAGCTCGCCCGGCCGCCACCTGCTCAGCTCGATATGGACGCCGCCTGCTGCCGTCGCTTGTCGGTCGCCGCTCGCCCGGCCGCCGCCTGCTGCTCGCTATTTCCGCCCCTTGCTGATGCTCACCACGCCGCCGGAGACGAGGAGGAAACGAGGGGAGAGACAGGGTTAGTTGCCGGTGTGGTGAAGTTTTCTAGCTAAGAGCAATTTGCGGTGAGGGTTAGCGCGTGGAACGTGAACCGTCCCATTACATTCTACTTGGTGACGTGAACCAAACACACCCGATCTTTTTTGCATAAGAAGGTAGAGATCGGACGAGACACGTACTTGTGAATATCCGTCTTCACAGAGCGCCAGCAGAAATTACACTAAAACAACCTCACTCTCGCACACTGTCTACCTGAAATCGAGAGATTCTCTCAAGTCCGCCGTCGACGGTACGGTAGGTCCCCATGTCAACGGCGACGAAGCGCCTCCTGCTCGTGGGCGTCCGCCGTGGCGGCCGTCTTCTCTCCACGTCCTCCGCCCCCTCCTCCCTCTCGTCCTCGCAGCTCCCGAGGGGAAAGAGGTGGGACGCGGTGGTGATCGGCGGCGGCTAGCAACCAAATCGAAACGGTAGACAATTACGGGAGCAGGGATGAAAGGGCACATCCTTCCCCAAAGTGTTTTGATGTTTGTTGACAACACAATTAGATGTCTAATGTGTGTGCTAAAAGTGTGCAGGAATAGATCATGTAATGCTGCACAGGTTTTGTCTCAGAAAAAGGAACAAGTGCTGTCTTTATTGCTTCAGCCGGTACTACCGGGTTCATCCCGGTACTACCGGGTGTCCTGCCGTGCGGAACTACCGCGGCCGGTACCGGGCCTAGTACCGCATCTCCAGAATGCTTCTGCCTCGCGAAGTTTTTAACCCGGTAGTTGCCCCGGTAGTGGCGCGGTACTACCGGGAGAGGAGCAGTACCGGACCTGGTCGTCCGGTACTACCGATGCGCGCCTGAGAAGCAGGGTGATGGCTACGTGTTGGTGAACCCCAAGAGGAAGGTTATGATGTAGACAGCAGAAGTTTTCCCTTGAGAAATCTACCCAAGGTTATCAATCCAGTAGGACTTGACGATCTATCGGAAGGTTGTTGATGTTGACTCCCCCTGGCGCTAGGGAGCTTGCACCAACGTGGAATCTGCACAGACACAAACCAGAACTTTGCCCAACACGAAACAGAGAGGTTGTCAATCTCTCCGGTCTTGCAGAAACAAAGAGTTAAACGTATGGTGTGGAAAACAGCAAAAAACAGCAAGTAACAGGAAACAGATGATTGCAGCAGGTTGTGTAAACAGTATGAGGAAATTGGACCAGGGTCCACAGTTCACTAGTGGTGTCTCTCTCAGAACAGATAACTAGCATGTTGGGTAAACAAATTACAGCTGGGCAATTGACAAATAGAGAGGGCATAACAATGCAATACATGCCAAGATGTCTACTATGAAATCTAGTTGGGCATTACAACAAAGTACATAGACCGTTATTCCAACCGCATCTATGCCTAAATAATCCACCTTCAAGGCAGCATCCGCATCCTTTCAGTATTAAGTTGCTAACAACAGATTATTGCATGAAGTAAAGTGTGTAATGTAATCAATACAAGTGCCCTTGGACACTGCACCAATGTTTTATCCCTAGTAGCAACAGCACATCTACCATCTTAGACCTTTCTGTCACTGATCCAGATATCTAGAGACTGAACCCACTATCGAGCATAAATACCCCCTCTTGGAGTCACAAGCATCTACTTGGCCAAAGCATCTACTAGCAACGGAGAGCATGCAAGATCAAGAGCACATAGATAAACAACTTGAATAAACATGGTATCAATATTCATCGGATCCCAGCAAACACAACATCTAGCATTACAATAAGATGATCTTGATCATGTTAGGCAGCTCACAAGATCTAAACATGGAGGCACAAGGTAGAGAGACAACCATCTAGCTACTGCTATGGACCCGTAGTCCAGGGGTGGACTACTCACGCATCACTCCGGAGGCAGGCATGGTGATGTAGAGCCCTCCGGTGATGATCTCCCCTCCGGCAGGGTGCCGGGAAGAGCTTCAGAACTCCTCCGATCTGAGATTGACGATGACGGCCGCGACGGAACTTTTCGTGGAATATGATCGACCGTAATAGGGTTTTCGCGTCGCGGAGAATATATAGGCGAAGAGGCGGCGTCGGTGGCCGAGGGGGGCCACCACGCCATAGGGGGGCGCGGGCCCACCCTGGGCCGCGCCCTAGTGTGGCGTGGCCCCCTGGTGGGTCTGCTCCGACTCCCCTTTGGACTCCGTGATCTCCTCGTGATATTATTGACGATGTCTTTTGTTTCGTCCAATTCCGAGAATATTTCCTTAATAGATTTTCTGAAACCAAAAACAGCAGAAAACAGGGAACTGGCACTGTGGCATCTTGTTAATAGGTTAGTCCCAGAAAATGCATAAAAATGATATAAAGTGTAACCAAAACATGTAGCAATTGATATAATAACAGCATGGAACATCAAAAATTATAGATACGTTTGAGACGTATCAAGCATCCCCAAGCTTAGTTCCTGCTCGTCCTCGAGTAGGTAAACGATAAAAACAGATAATTTTTGAAGTGACATGCTACCAACACAATCTTTGATCAAATAACAATGTAATGCACATGATCTGAATGAAGTGATCCAAGCCAATGGTCTATAGTTTGCAAGCAAGTAAATAAAGAGTAAACATAAGTGATCACACAAGTGCAAACTTTCATGAATAACACTATAAAACATTTAGAGATATAATAGTCTAACATAATAGTTAGTTCACAGCAGCAATAATTTCAACATGAAAGTGTTTGTATCAACACAAAGGAAGATAATAGCTTCAGCTTTTGCTTCAACTTTCAACATGTATATCATATAGATAATGTCAATGCAAAGAATATGATCAACCAAACACAAAGTTATGTAAAAACTGTTATACTGGAGTTGACAATGATGTTTGCTTAAGTAGACAGAAAGAAGTGGGAAAACTGACTCAACATAAAAGTAAAAGAATGGCCCTTCGCAGAGGGAAGCAGGGATTAACATCATGTGCTAGAGCTGTAGTTCCCGAAGGCATATAGAGAGCATAAAATATTGTTTTGTAAGGTAATGGTGTATACAGGTGTCAACAAATCAAATAGCAGGTACTTGTCATCTTCCATGGCTAACTAACTTTTAGAGCGGTTCCGAGAGTTTTTAGGACTGCACTTGTAACAAGCACTTATTGGTGACACTCCTCCCAACCATTTACTTTCCACAAACCATGGCTAACCGAATCCTCGGGTGCCCACCAACATTCACCATGGAGGAGTGTCTATTTATTTATTTATAGGGTGGACTAACCAGCTCTTTAATGCAAAATAAAAGGTGGAGAAGCAGATGAAGCTGCCAATCCTTGTAAATTAATTAGCATGGAAGATGACAAATCTCACTACTACGTCCTTATGAGCTTTTCAAGTAGTGACACAAAAAGGATAATTGTTTTGAGTAGTTAGTAGATAGCACATGAAGAAATTTACTTGGAATGGTGAAAACACCACATAATAGGTAGGTATGGTGGACACAGGTGGCATGGATTTGGCTCAAGGTTTTGGATGTACAAGAAGCATTCCCTCTTAGTACAGAGTTTAGGCTAGCAAGGTTATTATAAGCAAACATCATTATCAACTGGAATAGCAAGAGTGTACATAAAACACAAGGTTTGACGAACCATAGACTCCCACTGTCTTCCTTGTTAACACATAGCCTTCATCCAAAAATTATCTAGACTACTATGGACTTCCAATTATGCAACAGATTATTATAGCAGAAAATCCTTATAGTAGTTCTTCATTAATAGCCATTACTTACATGATGCACAAGCTTAAACATTAATTACTTGACAGCTCAAAACAATTGGCAAGCATCAAATTACTCAAGACAACGATCTAAAAAGATTCATGTAAGCATTTTATACCACTACCACATGCATAGCATTTTTCTGGTCCAACCAAACACCAATCAACTTATTTGACAACTCTCCAAACAGATATAAGTGAAGCAAGAGAGTACTTTCTTCAAAAGAAACTGAAAGCTCTAACAAGAGATACATGAAAAACTGAGAGCTAACAGCAATAACAGCAACTAGACAGGAATACTCAACAAGTATAAGTGAAGCACAAGAGTATTCTAATGAAAAAGTGGAGCGTGTCTCTCTCCCAAACATGAATACTAGGATCCAACAAGTATAGCACAGCAAACAAAACAAAACAAACTGAAAACAAAAACACACTGACGCTCCAAGGAAGAGTACACTAGCATGAAGCAATAAAAATATAGCACCATTAGAGATGACCTGATAATTTGTAGATGAAGAAGGGGATGCCTTGGGCATCCCCAAGCTTAGATGCTTGAGTCTTCTTGAAATATGCTGGGGAGGTAAGCCTCCCCAAGCTTAAGCTCTTCACTCTTCTTGATCATGTAATATCATTCTCCTCTATCAACACTTGAAAACTTCCTTCACACCAAAACTTAACAGCTTTTCTCATTAGCAGGTTAGTGCACTAAAAGATAATACTTCAAAGTTCTAGCAAAGACAAACTCACAAGCCAACTATTTTAAACATTAGCCACTGTTACTAGGCTCAAGTGGGCACTTTTACACGAAAAGAAACCACTTAAAAACTTGTAAAAGAGAGAATGCAAAATAAAAGACAGAATCTGTCAAACCAGAACAGTCTGTAATGACGAATTTTTTCGAGGCACTTACGATGCTCAGATGAAAACTTTTGAAATAATGAAAGTTGCGTAACATCATCAGGAACATGCACAAAAAGTTTCAGCATTTTTCGATTTTTTCTGATTTTCTACTGAATTAAACGGTGACGAACAGCAATCTGTCCCAATGCAGTCCCGAAAATAAAACCAACTTTGCATTAGTAACTCTCCTTGGCACAACAAAACAGCAAATAAAAGATACAAAGGAGTTGCTACAGAGGTAAACAAGCATCCTTGACTCAAGAAAACAAAAATAACAGCAAATAAAAACATGGGTTATCTCCCAGAAGTGCTTTTCTTTAATGCCTTTGAGCTAGGCATGAAGAGATGCATCAAGTATTGTCAAGACCAGAAAATCCAAAACCATAATTTGTCTTGACACTAGTATCATGTGAGTATTTCATCTTCTTCCTAGGGAAGTGTTCCATACCTTTCTTGAGTGGGAATTGAAATTTTATATTCCCCTCTCTCATATCAATAACAGCACCAACAGTTCTCAGAAAAGGTCTTCCCAAAACAATAGGACAAGAAGGATTGCATTCAATATCCAAAACCACAAAATCAACAGGGACAAGATTGTTGTTAACCATTATCAAAACATCATCAACTTTTCCTAAAGGTTTCTTCATAGAAGAATCAGCAAAGTGAACATCCAAATGACATTTTTCCAAAGGTGCAAGCTTGAGAATATCATATAAATTTTTAGGCATAACCGAAATACAAGAACCAAGGTCACACAAAGCATTGCATTCAAACTCACTCAGTTTCATTTTAATAACAGGTTCCCAATTATCATCTAACTTCCTAGGGATAGAAGCTTCAAGTTTTAATTTTTCTTCCCTAGCATGCATGAGAGCTTTGATAATATGTTCAGTAAAAGCCATATTTATTTTACTAGCATTAGGACTCTTAGCTAGCTTTTGCAAGAACATGATGACTTCAGTTATGTTACAATTTTCGAAATTGAAGTTGTTGTCATAAAAAACAATGGAGCAATTATCACCAACACCTCTAAAAATTTCAGCACTTTTACTAGGAACAAAAGTAGTGCTATCAGGCAATTTAAACTTTTTTGTAGAGGTAGTAGAGACATTTCCAACACTTATTATCTTTTCACTAACAGTAGGGGCGCATTAGCATGTGAGGCATCATTTGTTTCATTAGTAAAAATAGTGCAAACTCTAACAACACTATTTTGTTCAGCAATTTCAGCTTCTCTTTCTTCTCTCTCCCATCTTTCATGAAGTTCAGCAAGCATCCTAATGTTATTATCAATTTTAATTTGGATAGCATTGAGTGTTTTACTCTCTCTAATATCACTAGGAATAGCTTTTATTTTCAGCATTTCAACATCATGAGCAAGACTATCAACTTTAGCAGCAGGGCAACTCGAAATTAAAAACTAGATGCAGGAATTTAATTTTTTTGGGTTTTTGATTTTTAACAGCAAGCAAAACAAAACTAAAACAAGACAAAAAACAAAGTAAAGAGATTGGAACTGAGAGACTCCCCTTTCCAATAGCCTCCAAGTCCCCGGCAACGGCGCCAGAAAACAGCTTGATGGCTACGTGTTGGTGAACCCCAAGAGGAAGGTTATGATGTAGACAGCAGAAGTTTTCCCTTGAGAAATCTACCCAAGGTTATCAATCCAGTAGGACTTGACGATCTATCGGAAGGTTGTTGATGTTGACTCCCCCTGGCGCTAGGGAGCTTGCACCAACGTGGAATCTGCACAGACACAAACCAGAACTTTGCCCAACACGAAACAGAGAGGTTGTCAATCTCTCCGGTCTTGCAGAAACAAAGAGTTAAACGTATGGTGTGGAAAACAGCAGGAAACACAGCAAGTAACAGGAAACAGATGATTGCAGCAGGTTGTGTAAACAGTATGAGGAAATTGGACCAGGGTCCACAGTTCACTAGTGGTGTCTCTCTCAGAACAGATAACTAGCATGTTGGGTAAACAAATTACAGCTGGGCAATTGACAAATAGAGAGGGCATAACAATGCAATACATGCCAAGATGTCTACTATGAAATCTAGTTGGGCATTACAACAAAGTACATAGACCGTTATTCCAACCGCATCTATGCCTAAATAATCCACCTTCAAGGCAGCATCCGCATCCTGTTCAGTATTAAGTTGCTAACAACAGATTATTGCATGAAGTAAAGTGTGTAATGTAATCAATACAAGTGCCCTTGGACACTGCACCAATGTTTTATCCCTAGTAGCAACAACACATCTACCATCTTAGACCTTTCTGTCACTGATCCAGATATCTAGAGACTGAACCCACTATCTAGCATAAATACCCCCTCTTGGAGTCACAAGCATCTACTTGGCCAAAGCATCTACTAGCAACGGAGAGCATGCAAGATCAAGAGCACATAGATAAACAACTTGAATAAACATGGTATCAATATTCATCGGATCCCAGCAAACACAACATCTAGCATTACAATAAGATGATCTTGATCATGTTAGGCAGCTCACAAGATCTAAACATGGAGGCACAAGGTAGAGAGACAACCATCTAGCTACTGCTATGGACCCGTAGTCCAGGGGTGGACTACTCACGCATCACTCCGGAGGCAGGCATGGTGATGTAGAGCCCTCCGGTGATGATCTCCCCTCCGGCAGGGTGCCGGGAAGAGCTTCAGAACTCCTCCGATCTGAGATTGACAATGACGGCCGCGACGGAACTTTTCATGGAATATGATCGACCGTATAGGGTTTTCGCGTCGCGGAGAATATATAGGCGAAGAGGCGGCGTCAGTGGCCGAGGGGGGCCACCACGCCATAGGGGGGCGCGGGCCCACCCTGGGCCACGCCCTAGTGTGGCGTGGCCCCCTGGTGGGTCTGCTCCGACTCCCCTTTGGACTCCGTGATCTCCTCGTGATATTATTGACGATGTCTTTTGTTACGTCCAATTCTGAGAATATTTCCTTAATAGATTTTCTGAAACCAAAAACAGCAGAAAACAGGGAACTGGCACTGTGGCATCTTGTTAATAGGTTAGTCACAGAAAATGCATAAAAATGATATAAAGTATAACCAAAACATGTAGCAATTGATATAATATCAGCATGGAACATCAAAAATTATAGATACGTTTGAGACGTATCACAGGGTTTGACTGGTTTGACTGGTCGCCGTTACTGCGGCCGCTCAACCCACGTCGGTACTACCGGGTGAGGTCCGGTACTACCGGTGTGGGATGTTTTTAGCTTCAACGGACAGATTTCTGGGAGGGGTATTTATTCCCCTCCACCTACCTCTGGCTCCCTAGCTTGACCACATTGAAGAACTCCATTATTGCAAGCTCAAGAATTGATAGATCTCCCAATCCCTCCACCCAAACTCGTTGATACTTGGAGGATTGAAGGAGAAGCCCCGGATCTACATCTTCACCAAGCCGTTCTTCATTTCCCCCTCATTCACTTGAGGGACCCTTTGCTAGGATTTCCATTGGGAAAACCTAGCCTCTTATTGTACGCACTTGTTGTCTTTGTGACAGATTTGTAGCTGTTCGGGAGCCCCCAATCCTCTTGTGGGTTGTGCCCCGGATCGTTGTTGTAAGGGCTCCGGATTCCGCCTTGAAGGATTCCGATAGTGAAAGGTGAACCAAACCTTTGTGGTGCAGTTCATCGGAGAATAAGGTGACGCCTTTGTGGCGGTTGAGTTTTGACCTTCGTGGTAGCTCACACCTCTTACATCTGTGTCTCCGCGTGCTTTCACTTCGGTTACTTCTATCCTTATTTACCGTCTTTACTTAGTGTACCTTGCCTAGTTGCTAGCTTGCAATATAGGTAAATTCACCATAGTTGCATATCTAGAGAATTTACCTTTTGTGTCAAGCCTAAATTTAAAAAGTACTAAAATTGAAGTAGCACCTATTCACCCCCCCTCTAGGTGTCATACGATCCTTTCAATTGGTATCAGAGCCTCGGCTCTCTTGTTGGGCTTAACCGCCTAAGAGAAGTATGACACGAATGAGGGTGATCCCGGAGGACCAAGCCACTACGGCATCCATGGCCGATCTCAAATTGATGGAGACATCTTTGATATCGTCCATGGATACCAAATTTGCCGAGATGCGTGAGTTGATCACACAACTCGCAAGTGGCAAGGTTCCTAAGGAGACCACCCCACTAGAGGACTGCTACCTCCCATGACGGTGATACCGAGGAGGAAAGAGAAAAGAAAGGGGTTGAAGATAAAGAAACCGACCCTAAGAAATCTTCCACTTCTACTACCACTCCCGAAGGTGGGAAGCCGGAGTACCATGGGGTTCCCTTTGTGTACTCTCCCGACCCACCTATCCATCATACTCGCATAAACCCTTTGGGTCCACCTCCTAAACTTAATGCATTGGCTTTTGCTACTTGGCAACACTTAATGAAATCTCATATCAACAGTTCCTCTATCGAGCTTTGGAGGATCATTCAAGAGGGATACAAGGCCGTGAATCCTAACAACTTGACAAGAAGAGAGGTGGCCGAGAAACAACTCAATGCTTCCGCTCTCCACATGATTGAACTTGCCGTTGGAGAAAGTGGTCTTCATCACATTCAAAATGTCTCCACCGCCAAAGAAGCTTGGGATTGCCTTGAGGTGTTCCTTGGAAATGAAAGCATGAAGAGGAATAGATTTGATGCTTTGAACAATGAAGTCGAAGGCTTCTACATGCTTGATAGTGAAACTCATGAAGAGATGTATGCAAGACTCAAGATTCTTGCCCAAGCCTTTTCAATGTTGGGGCAACCTATGTGGATGATGCTTGGATCAAGAGGAAGTATGTGAATGCACTCATGCCCTTCGAGCCCGTTGACTTGAAGGCCCTTCAAGGAAAATTCAACTACCTTGAGATGACATCCAATGAAGTTATGCAAGAGATGCAAGCCTCCAAGGTTGCCACCAAGAATGCTCTAGACAACCGTGCTAGGGCCATGGGAATGAAGCAAGGTCCCTCTCTTGCTTTGAAGGCCAAGGTTGTGTGCCTTGATGAACATGATGAAGTTGAAGCATGCCCGAACAACCTTCCTCCCGATGATCTTGAACAAGCCCTCCATGGTCACATAGCTCTTGCAACAAGGACTTTTGGCGTGACCCGGCCAAGGCAAAGGCTCAAGTTGATCATGCAAACAATCCAAGCGGGAAGAAGGAGTTTGCTAATAGGATAAAGACTTGCTACAATTGTCATAACAAGCATCACTTCATCAAGATTGTCCTATGAGAATAGAGAGCAAAATGGTGGAAGGCTTGTCCTCAAGGGCAATCAAACATGATACAAAAGAAGCCTTTTGTCAAGAGGAAGCCATTCTTCAAGAAAGCACCAAGAATTGTGTTGATGACTCAAGAAGAGTATCCTTCCGAGGATTCCGAAGAAGAAGAAGAACCCACTCGTGAGGTGGCCGCTTTGGCCATTGTATCAACTCCACCTCCTTCTCTCTTCGAATCCCCCAATGAGAACCTCTCCATCAACACCGCTCGTTGCCTCATGGCTCCGTCACCGAGGTATCATCTTCTACTCCCAAGACTATGCATGAAATAGATGATAAAACTAGTCTTGTGATTAAGAAAGAACTTGTTGCTTCCGATACTATTGTGGCTAACTTGCAAGGTGAAACTAAGGCATATGTTGAGTCTCTCTTGAGACAACTTGATGCGGCCGAAGAAATCCTTGATGACAAGGGAAAAATTGAGAGAGAGGATTCTCTCACCATAGCATCCTTGAATGCTTCCATAGAATCCTTGAATGCTTCTCTTGAAGAAGAGAGTGAATATAGAACCTCTCTTGAGGAAAGAATTGAGTCTCTTGATGATAAAAATGATGAAATAATTGCTAAAATCATTAAGGATAGAGACCATGTCTTTGCTAAATATAAAGTGATTAAAAAGGAGAAAGCCGAGTTTGTGGTTGCTAATGCTAGACTCCTTGAGGATGTGGAGAAACTTAACAAGGCTCACAAGGCCTTGGAAAGTACCCACTCTCTTCTAGTCAAGTCTCATGAGCAACTTCAAACTCAACTTTCTAAATCTAACTCACCTAGCACCTCTACTCCCTCTTGTGATCATGCAAATGTTATTGAGGAAAATGCTAGGTTGAAGGTTGAGCTTGCCAAGGCCACTAGTGCCAAGACCTCTATTCCTAAAGGTAAAGAAAAGGTTGTTGCTCAAATTTTTGAGCAAAAGCCACACAAAGGGAAGGAGGGTCTTGGTTATGTGGCCAAGGCAAAGAAGAAGAAGAGCAACACCAATGCCAAGCCCGCACAAGCCAAGACTTCCATTGCGGGTGGTAATGCCACTAGGGGCAAGACCACTCGTAGTGACTTTGCGGGGCATAACAATCCCAACTACATTCTTTATGTTGATTATTATGGGGATGTTTATGCAAAATATGTTGGTCCTTATGATGGTTACATTGCTTACTCTATTTGGGTTCCTAAGACCCTTGTTGCTAACAAAACCTAAAACCAAGCAATGATTTCTTGTAGGACTATGCTTCCGGTGGGTCTAAATGGGTGGTTGATAGTGGATGCACTAGTCATATGACCGGAAGCAAGAGATCATGACGGAGTTGGGACCAAATATAAATCAAGCATCCGTCTCCTATGGTGATAAATCAAAAGCGGAGGTAACGGGTCTCGGCAAGGTGGTAGTTGCAAAGGATATCACCCTTGTAAATGTCATGCTTGTCGAGTCCCTCGGTTACAATCTTATGTCCGTTCGTGCACTTAATAAGATGAATTTTGATGTCCATTTTACTATTGATATGGTGGTACTCTTGAGGAGCAAGACTCTAAAGGTCATGTTCGTTGGGTATGTTGAAAATGAGTTGTTCGTGGTGGACTTTTCGGGGTCTACCAACACTCAAGCAATATGCCTATTCGGAAAGGCCGACGTGGGATGGTTGTGGCATCGCCGCTTGTCCCATGTCAACATGAGAACTTTGCAAAGTCTTCACAAGGGTGGCCACATTCTTGGACTAAAAGACAATGTTTCTTTTTCTAGAGATCGTCTTTGTAGGGCTTGTGTTGAAGGAAAGATGCATGATTCTCCCCATCCAAGCAAGACCATCATTTCATCAAAGAGGATATTGGAACTTCTTCATGTTGATCTCTTTGGTGCCGTGCCTCAACCTAGTCTTGGTGGGAAGAAATATTGTTTGGTGATTGTTGATGACTATTCAAGATTTACTTGGGTTTATTTCTTCAAGACGAAGGATGAGACCCAACAAGCCGTCATCGACTTTTCCAATGAAGTTCAACGCCAATACAATGTCCCTATATTGGTCATTAGGAGTGATAATGGCTCCGAGTTCAAGAACTACACCTTAAATGAGTTTCTTAGTGAAGAGGGGATTCGTCATCAATATTCCGCTGCATATACCCCTCAACAAAATGGTGTAGCCGAAAGGAAGAACCGGACTCTCATGGATATGGCAAGGTCTATGTTGGCGGAGTTTAAGTCTCCACTTTCTTATGGGCCGAGGCTATCTCCACGGCGTGTCATTCATCTAACCGGCTATTCTTTCGAGTTGGCAAGAAGTTTACATCTTATGAGATGCTCACCGGCAACAAGCCCAATGTCTCCTACTACCGAGTATTTGGTTGTAAGTGTTTCTATAAGAACAAAAGTGTTCGTTTGTCTAAATTTGAATCTAAAGCTTTAGAGGGTGTTTTTGTTGGGTACGGTGCCGAATCTCACACCTATAGAGTCTATGACAAAACCGTTGGGAAAGTCATAGAATCTTGTGATGTGAGGTTCGATGAGAATGACGGCTCCCAAGTGGCGCAATTTCATGTTTGTGATGTAGATAATGAAGAGCCTCAAGATGCTATAAGAAGAATGGGCATTGGTTTCCATCGTCCCGTTGAGATTCATTACGAGTCTCCTCAAGCAAGTCCAAGCTCCATTCAAGTGGAGGCCTCTTCATCACAAGTTGAAACGGCGCCTATCATGGAAGCAAATGATGCACCACCCCAAGAACAAGTTCAAGACCCTCCTCATGTTGACCAAGTTGCTATGCAAGAACCAAGTTCTCCTATTGTTGATGCTAGCCAAGGTCATGACCAAGATCAACCCTCTCCTTCATTGTTGAAGATGTGCTTCAAGATGATCAAGGTCAACATTCCGGTCAAGACGGGGACTCAAATGATCAAGATGATCAAGAGATACCTCCAAGATGCAATAGAGATATCGAAGCCCGTCGTAAAGCAAGAATTGAAAAGACTTTAAATAAAAGTCACCATCTAGAAACATCCTTGGTGACCACAAGAAGGTGTTACCACAAGAAGGCAATTGGCAAACTTTAGTGAACATCAAGCTCATATTTCCATGGTGGAACCAAAGAAAGTGTTTGAAGCTCTTGAAGATCCGGATTGGTTAGAAGCTATGCATGATGAACTCAATAACTTCAAGCGCAACAAAGTGTGGAATCTAGTTGAGAAGCCAAAAGATTGCCGCAATGTTATAGGCACAAAGTGGATATTCAAGAACAAGCAAGATGAGCATGGAATGGTTGTGAGGAACAAGGCAAGATTGGTTGCACAAGGGTACTCTCAAGTTGAAGGCATTGATTTTGGAGAGACTTATGCACCCGTGGCTCGCCTTGAGTCCATCCGTATCCTTCTTGCATATGCATCACATCATAACTTTAAATTGCAACAAATGGATGTGAAAAGTGCCTTTCTTAATGGTCCTTTAAAGGAGTTGGTATATGTTAAGCAACCACCGGGTTTCGAGGACCCTAAATTCCCTAACCATGTCTACAAGCTTGATAAGGCGCTCTATGGTCTCAAACAAGCACCTCGTGCTTGGTATGAGCACCTAAGAGAGCTATTGCTAGACCGTGGATTTGAATTGGGGCAAATCGATCCCACCTCTTTACCAAGAGGGTAAAGGGGAGCTTTTCATATGCCAACTTTATGTTGATGATATTATATTTGGCTCATCTAACAAAGCTTTCAATGATGAATTTTCAAAGCTTATGACCGATAGGTTCGAGATGTCTATGATGGGCGAATTGAAGTTCTTTCTCGGTTTTGAGATCAAGCAATTGAATGAAGGGACTTTCATCTCTCAAACCAAATATACCCAAGACATGCTCAAGAGGTTCAATATGCACAATGCTAAGGGAAGCGGTTTCCCATGGACACCAAATGCCATCTTGAACTTAACCCGACGGTATCGATGTTTGATCAAAAACTTTATCGCTCTATGATTGGTTCTTTGCTTTATCTTTGTGCATCTAGACCCGATATTGTGTTGAGTGTAGGGGTGTGTGCAAGGTATCAAGCCGCTCCTAAAGAAAGCCACATGGTGGCGGTCAATAGAATCCTTCGATATTTGGTTGATACCCCAAGGTTTGGTTTGTGGTACCCAAAGGGCACTAATTTCTCTCTTGCCGGGTACACGGATTCGGATTGGGCCGGTTGCAAGGATGATAGGAAATCAACTTCCGGGGCATGCCAATTTCTTGGTAGGTCCTTGGTGAGTTGGTCTTCTAAGAAGCAAAATTGTATATCTCTATCCTCCGCCGAAGCCGAGTATGTGGCGGCCGCTAGTGCATGCACTCAATTGTTATGGATGAGGCAAACTTTAAAGGAATACGGTGTCAATTGTGACAAAGTGCCTCTTTTGTGTGACAATGAAAGTGCTATCAAGATTGGCCACAATCCGGTGCAACACTCAAGAACGAAGCATATTGAGATTCGTCATCATTTTATTCGGGATCATATTGCTCGTGGTGATATTGAGCTTGGCTATATTCCAACCAAAGATCAACTTGCCGACATATTCACGAAGCCACTTGATGAAGCAAGATTCACCTTCTTGAGGCATGAGCTAAATATCGTGGATTCTAGGAGCTTGACTTGACCATCTTGCATACACACCTATTTTTGACTATCTATTTGGTTTAGGTGTAGGCATGGAATAGGGGGAGTGCGGTCCTAATCCATTGGACTATCCCTCCCCCCATTATGCCGATAGTAAAACTCATTTTGTCTATATTTTCATTTTATGAATTGTGAGCTTAAATGACGAGTAGTGGCCGTGGACCCAAGATATATCTTCGCGGTGTCACACCACATACTCATACATGGTGGCCTCGGCCACCGCCCTCTTCCTTGTGAAGAGTTGGTTTATTTGGATTTTATTGGTTTTCTAGTGCTCCTATGGAAAACATGCTCAATTTGGTTTTTGTGTGTTTGCTTCTTGCAAATTGAGTATGAAGTACCATCTCCAGTGTGTTGATCTAATCCTATGCCTTTCTTCTCTCTCAAAACAACTTCCATCTTGCACAAGTTCAAATCCTTACACAAAAAGAGAAAACTGGGGTTTCTTAGGAGGCCCCGGTAGTACCGCCTGGTGGTACCGGTAGTACCGGGCTCTGAATCTAAGCAGTTTACTGCTCGCAAAGATTCAGGCCCCGGTAGTACCGGATGTCCGCCCCGGTACTACCGGGAATCACGGGTATCCAAAATATCCTGTGCGGGCGGGGTGGGGGTTATTCCCCATTCTTCCCCACCCGCACGAACACCACCCCGTCGCCTCCTCTGCTCCCTGCTCCGGCCGCCGCCCTAGGCCGCCGGTTCCGCCATCTCCGGCCAGATCTGCTCCGTGGGAGCGATCCCCTCGTCGATCTCCTCCATGGCCTCCGGTATTTCCCCGTTCCTTGCACTCTTAGTTTCTAAATCTTGAAACCTAGATGTATGGCGAGGAAACATTGGTAGCTCCGTTGGCAACGGTTAAATTGGATGGATGATCTCCTAGGCCTTGTTAGCTAGCCTTTGTGTGTAATGTGTGGTTGAATCTCTCAATTTTGTGCCATTCTCTTGAATCGGCTCAGCCGGTACTACCGGGTGAGGCCCGGTACTACCGGTTTTCAAATTTGCTTGATTCAACCTCTCTTTACATCTATTGGCTAGTTTTTGTTTCTATTCCGTGAACTTGTGCACTCATCTATTCCCTGCCCTACCTCTATGCTGTTTCACAGGTAGCCGCCGTGGTGGTAAGAAGCCGTCTCTTGGTTGATGATCTTGAGGAAGAAGAAGAAGAGGAAGTTTTGCCTGCTCACACCACAGCCAGAACTCAAGCAAGAGGAAAAACTCCAGCTGCTGCTCGTACCACCACTGCTCCTCCCACGAGAGCCCGCAAAGCACTTCATTATGGAAGAATGATGACTATCAGAAGCTCAGAGAAAAAATCCCTATGCTGAGGAGAGGTCACCTCTTGTGCGGAATCCGCACTTTTACACCAATGATCAAGAAGCCATCTACAAGGAAATCTATCTCCACAAGAAGTACTCCGTGGTTGACCAACACACTCTTGATCTTCCTTACATGAAAAACTCGAAGCACAAGGGCTATTTTGATGAGACACTTGCAATGTGTGAAGAGTTTGGACTGATTGACATCATGAAGGAGAACCATCCCTACATAGAGTACTATATTATTCAGTTCTTTGCCACCGTCTACTTTGACCATGATGAAGCCAGGACTCTATGGTGGATGACCAAGGACACCTTGCTTTCTGCCACCTTGGCGGAGTTTGGAGAGGTTCTAGGCTATGAAGACAAGGGTGAAAGTACTCCTAGTGGATGGAGATGCCATGACAATGATCGATCCAGCTCCAAGGATGTTCTAGGACCAATTACTATGGAAAAGGCACCACTGGTAAAACTGCTCATCTTGTGCGTCCATTTGAGATTCTCCACCGCATCTATAGGGAAACTATTGCTCCCCGTGTGGGAAACTGGGATGAGGTTCATGGCTACATGTTTGACCTACTCAAGCTCTCCAAGAAAATCAAGGCAAAGGCAAGAAGCTTGATGTGATGGATTGGATGTGGAATGACTTGTGGTCCACAATCATTGATAGAAGGGCCCCCATCTATGGCCCATTCATTATGAAGCTCATTCGCCGCAAGTGGGCTCTCAAGAAGAATGGAGAAGATATCATGAAGGATGGCAGCCCCGTTGTGCACATCTGGTGAAGGAACTCGTATCAAGGCTCATCTTCCTCCCAAAAGAAGCCCATTGATCCTGAGGCTGCTGCTGAAGCTGAGAGAGCTAGTGGGAGTGCACCACCCCTTGAGGAACCTTCATGGTTCAAGAAGCTGCAGATTAAGGCCAAGAGGGCCTTTTGCCTCAAACTTGATTTGGAAGACCGTCTGTATGAAGCTCATGTGTATCACAAGAAGGCAGCACAGCGACAGAAAGCAATGATGAGGCATATGCAGATTCCAGTCTCCGATGGTTCTGAAGAAGTAATCACTCCGAAGAATGAATGGGTGTCCAAGCAGGTTTCTGGAGTGATGAAGATGCTCCTCCAGATGGTGATCGCTTCCAGGCCTCCTCTCTTCGACCCACCACGGCGCGGGTGGAGCTTGATGCTCCTAGGGACGTGTTAGCATCGCGCTTCTCCCTTTTTGGCATTTCGATGACAAAGGGGGAGAATGTGTTCTATTTAGGATGTGCCGTGGGATTTGCATGGGAGGAACACAAGCTTGCACTTCGTTTGATCTTTATGCTTGTGTTTCATCTTTATTTGGATATTTGCTTTGAACTTCTCTATGCATGATGTAAGACATGCCATGACTTGTGTTATTGTAATAAGACCTATCTAGTATGGTACTTGCTTATTTTGCTTATATTGTGCAAGTTGTTATAATTGTTTATCCATATGAACTTGCTTGGTTTGTAAAATATAGGGGGAGCTCCGCCCATTTTATATGGTGTGTTTTTGCATTCAAAAGCAAATTCCTAATAAAACACAATTTGGAGAGCCCCGTCTATCTTTTGCAAATCATTTGTTTCTTCTAAGTGTGTTGTCATCAAACACCAAAAAGGGGGAGATTGAAAGGGCATATCCTTCCCCAAAGTGTTTTGATGTTTGTTGACAACACAATTAGATGTCTAATGTGTGTGCTAAAAGTGTGCAGGAATAGATCATGTAATGCTGCACAGGTTTTGTCTCAGAAAAAGGAAGAAGTGATGTCTTTATTGCTTCAGCCGGTACTACCGGGTTCATCCCGGTACTACCGGGTGTCCTGCCGTGCGGAACTACCGCGGCCAGTACCGGGCCTAGTACCACATCTCCAGAATGCTTCTGCCTCGCGAAGTTTTTAACCCGGTAGTACCCCGGTAGTGGCGCGGTACTACGGGAGGGGAGCAGTACCGGACCTGGTCGTCCGGTACTACCGATGCGCGCCTGAGAAGCAGGTTTGACTGGTTTGACTGGTCGCCGTTACTGCGGCCGGTCAACCCACGTCGGTACTACCGGGTGAGTCCGGTACTACCGGCGTGGGATTTTTCAGCTTCAACGGACAGATTTCTGGGAGGGGTATTTATTCCCCTCCACCTACCTCCGGCTCCCTAGCTTGACCACATTGAAGAACTCCATTATTGCAAGCTCAAGAATTGATAGATCTCCCAATCCCTCCACCCAAACTCGTTGATACTTGGAGGATTGAAGGAGAAGCCCCGGATCTACATCTTCACCAAGCCGTTCTTCATTTCCCCCTCATTCACTTGAGGGACCCTTTGCTAGGATTTCCATTGGGAAAACCTAGCCTCTTATTGTACTCACTTGTTGTCTTTGTGACAGATTTGTAACTGTTCGGGAGCCCCCAATCCTCTTGTGGGTTGTGCCCCGGATCGTTGTTGTAAGGGCTCCGGATTCCGCCTTGAAGGATTCCGATAGTGGAAGGTGAACCAAACCTTTGTGGTGCGGTTCATCGGAGAATAAGGTGACGCCTTTGTGGCGGTTGAGTTTTGACCTTCGTGGTAGCTCACACATCTCCAACGAGACGTACTCCCCTAAAAAGAAGGAACTCGGGATTACATCCGTGTCTCCGCGTGCTTTCACTTCGGTTACTTCTATCCTTCTTTACCGTCTTTACTTGGTGTACCTTGCCTAGTTGCTAGCTTGTCATATAGGTAAATTCACCATAGTTGCATATCTAGAGAATTTACCTTTTGTGTCAAGCCTAAATTTAAAAAGTATTAAAATTGAAGTAGCACCTATTCACCCCCCCTCTAGGTGTCATACGATCCTTTCAAGGGACGAATCAAAGGAAGAGAAAGGAGCAGCGACCAGCCAGCTGCCCGCCGACGGCTGGAGCCATAAATCCTAACCCTGGCTGTCAGCACAGGATGAGAGTGAGATGAGCGGGTCCTGTACCTAGCGTCGCGGGGGTGATGTCGCCGTCCTCCCAGAATCCCGCCGCCAACCGCTGTCTCTAACTCTGGCCGTCGTGAGGGTTGCGGCCGCTGCCAATTTCCTCTGCTATGGGCGTGCTGGGTTGTGCTCTGTTCTTGACGAACGGGCAGGACGAGACAGAACGAACTTGGCTGCAATGGAGGTCTGGAATGCTCTTCATGTACAACCAAGCACCATACCCTCTCCGCCGACACCTGGCCCTTCACGTTGATCTTGGCGTTTTAGAAGATCTGGGAGTCTAGAAACGCACTGATCTTCCGACAGCTCAACCTGACAGCCAGGGTAAACCATCCAGAACACTAGAGACGATGTTACCTTTGGGCTCACCGAATCAAAGACCTGTTGGCTCACCGAATCAAGGACCTATTAAGCTAGCTTCTATTCTTAGCTGGAGAGATCACCTCTCTCCTCTTATGTAACTGATACAAGACATGTTTTGATGCA
Organism: Poa pratensis; assembly: GCA_947311845.1. NCBI lineage: Eukaryota > Viridiplantae > Streptophyta > Magnoliopsida > Poales > Poaceae > Poa > Poa pratensis. The sequence goes on from CAMZMU010000073.1 coordinate 44,567,746, forward strand.
ATAATATTTAGGTGGGGACTCTCTCTCCCCGGTGACCGCTTCAAAAAAGATAGGAGTGGTATTTGGTCATTTTGGGCGAATTATCAAGTGATAAAGTAAACCAGTGGCAAAAGTAAGATAAGTGTACTACGGAAATCCATTTCGGTTAATACGAGCATCTACAAAAATATATTTTTAAAATCTGCAAAATAAAACTTTGGTGTATCTACAAACATTTTATGTTGGCATAGACAAAAAGTTACTTTATAGCTGTGTTAAAAAGATTTAAAAGTTCTTTTAAACACTCATTTTGTAGCACTCAAATTATCTTTTTTATGTAAGTCATAAAAAATGTCAAAAATGAACATCTTTGACATAAAAAAGATTTTTTAATGAAAATAGATGCTCCTATTAACCAAAAAACTGCCTCCGTAATTGAGGGCAAATGGTCAAGTTTCCAAGTAAAAAAGGGCAAATAATCAAATTCCCCAAAGATTTAAACTCTAGGAAACGGCAAAGGATTTTATTCCACCTCAGAACATCACGCCACCACTCTCATACGTACACGTGCCACTCCACGTTTCAACCTTCTTCACACATAAGTACATCCAGCACGTGGACACGTGCCCTCCCATCGGCCACCGGCGTGGACCCGCCGGCGCCATCACTTGCTGTCGGCTTCCTCGACCGCCTTCCTGCTCTCTTCTTGGACCTTGGCGGCGATCATGGCTGCCTCGTGCTCCGCGGCCTCCAGCAGGAAGCTACCTCCCTCGTCGTCCACGGCGACCTGGAGCGGCTGGCAGCCGAGGCCGTCGGCGACGGCGAGCATGATGCGGCGCATCTCGTCGCGGAGCTCGGCGTGGTCGACGGCGCCGCTGTGGTCGGCGTCGAACTGCTCGAATACGGCGTCGTAGAGCGCGGCGACCTCGGCGGGGAGAGGAGAGGCTCGGCCGAGCCGAACCCCGCGCCGTCCAGGAGCCGGAAGGACTCCAGCGCGCGGCGGAGCTCGGCGCGGGACAGGACGCCGTCGCCGTTGGCGTCCAGCGCGGCGAAGCACGCGTCCACGCTGCGCGCGAAGGCGGCCTCGTCCGCCACGAAGGACCGCACCGTCGAGCCGTCAAGGATCACCACGCTCATGGCGTCGCCCAACACCTGCACCTCACTCTCTCGCTCGCTAGCCGCTCTGGTCTCGGCTTCTTGTGGAGACTTCCGACAGTGAATTTGTGTTTGGTGTGGATGGGTTTGTGCGCTGGGTTGGCCTCTCGGACCGATGTGCCGATGTTTATCTGCTTGATTGATGTGGGCTGATGCTTCGAGATATTTTCCAATTCTGTGTGCGTGGTGAGCAGCTAGCACGTGTGCCCTATCATTTTGTTATTTTGAACGGGCCCTATGAATTTTTGTGAATGTCGTGAAAATGTCTTGGGATATGACCGCCACACTTCACAACAACGCAAAGAACCCCAGACCCGGCCTGAAACGCTCACGGTTTTCACGTTACCCACGGTGACATGTGAGCCGAGTGACTGATCAGTAAGAGCATCTTTTGGCCGGCAGGATAATTTGCTTCTTTTCCTTTCGAGGGAAACAAAGGGTGCACGGATGCCATATACGTAGAATTCTCTAATGTTGGAAGAGAGTGTAATATAATAACTCATTCTCTGGCTAAAAGAGTAAGGTGGATTATTTTCGAGACCGATACCATACCTCTCATGACACTATGATACCTCCTCCGTAAAATCAAGATTTACAATTTTATTTTAAATTGAAACAAAATTGTGAGTGTTTACGACAAGTGTGTTTACAATCATATATTTTTCACAACCAAATTTTAAATGCACAAAAACAAAAAAGACAAATCGATATGTAAATAGTGTCATTTGCATTTGTTGTCTTTTTGTGACACTATTTATGTTGGACTTGTTTTTTTGTTCTAGGACTTTCGAGATTGTAAACTCACGTCTTGGAACACCAAAAAAATTCTTTCATTTTTTTGAGAAACTTACAAATTTCAAATGTTGCTCCTCGTGAGGTGAGGTGTCACTATACATTTTTTGACAACTTGGTATCACTACACATGTTGCTAATTTTTTTTTTCCTTTGTTGTTATCTTCAAAACTATGTTTTTTTTTAGCTGTGGTCGATCACCCTCGAGGGTGTAAGAGCATCTCCACCGGGACCTCCAAATGATCCTCCAAAGGCTATTTGGAGGGCCGGACACAAAAAATGCTAACCACCGGCACCCTCCAAAGGTTGATATTGTCCGGCAAAATGTCCCGGCACCCTCCAAACTTGGAGGCCCTCTCGGGGGCGCCGGACATGTCCGCACCTGGCTGCATGCGTGGCTGGGCCACAAGTCAGTCTCCAAAGCTCTTTTCCTTCTTGCTCCATATGCACAACCATAGTTCGTCGCCGTTGCTACACATGGAGATGGAGATGGAGAAGGAGAAGCTCTAGGCCATATTCCAACCGCCTTTCGCGCCAAGGGAACCGCACCGCTGACTTCATCTCCGACAAGCACGGCACCTGGGGGAGCACGGAAGCCACCGCGACGACCTCGTCTTCAACCTACGGCCGGACGCACGGTGTCGTTGTCTGTGCTTCTACAAGCCAAACGGTCATGTCCTGGAGGTGCGGCATCGTCGAATATGTATGGAACCGGAAGGGTTCGAGCTAGAACACAAGGGATCGTCACCGAGAAGGTCGTCTTCCTCCTACGGCCGGACGTGCGGTGTCGTCGTCCCCATTAGGCCACGCTTATCCAAGCCAATCCATCATGTCCTACAGGTTCTTCGTCGTCGACAAGGTCATCTTCCTGCGATCCAGAGGAGTAGGACGACGCATCAAGCTGCGGGAGCTGCATCCTCGTCATGTCGCACCGTGGACTACGTCCGAAACTGTTGTGGCTTCTTCTCCTTCAGTGGCTGCAGGTGCAGTTGCAGTTGGTGGCGTATTCAGATGCAGGTGCGACATGGCATGATTTGTGCACATACATGGCCGAGCATGAGTTTCAGTGCACGTACATGCATGCTCGAGAAGCGCATGGAATGGACATGGCTGATTCAGTTTCGGTTTCTGAACTTGGCCGAGTTCAGTTTCAGTTTCTAAATGTGTGTGCGCTCTGCCTGCTGAAGCATGTGTGTGCATGTGCCACTGCTAGGCGTGGGACATGCGCCATGGTGGCTCGCGTCGCGTGTGGCCTGAACAGGCTAGTGCTGCTTCAATCTAGTGCTAGGCTGTTAGCTGAAGCCACGGTGTGTGTGCTTGTGCTAGCTCAGCCTCGAGCTATTGCGTGCTCGTGCGTCTCGATCTGCTGCTCTCTCGACGAGCCGGAGCGCGAGGTGCGAGCAGGGCCAGGCGGGAGGTGCGAGCAGGGCGAGGTGTTCTTCGCGTGGGCTCGTCGAGGTGAGCACGGCACCTCGTCCGCTCATGGACTCTGGTGGCCGTTCGCGTGTACTAGTTCAGCAAAGGACCCTGGTGGTCGTGCACCTCGTCCGCGCATGGAGCAGCCCAAGTACGCCAGCATCGGCAAGCTGCGCACCCGCCTCTCCACGCTCACGGTGTCGCTCGTCTCCGGCGGCAGCTCGACGCATCGACGCCGCCACAAGCATGTCCTTAGCTGCCCACAAGCTGTTTGTTTTAATGACTAAGAATAAGGGGTGCTGTTTGGAGGGTGCCGCTGTAGAGGGCCTCCAAAATTTGACCGGACGCTTAAGAAGATCCATGCCACAAGCATCCGAGCATGCGGTAGTTTGTTGGAGGTTTAGGTGTTTTGTGTTTTATTTGGCTAAGTTGTATACCGTAACGCTTTACTTTTGCGAATCTCTATGCCGCAGCGTTGTAATCACTCGTAAACTTTGTGAATGCTTGGGGCTTTGTTAATTTAAATTGGGCATAAAATGACTTTTATCTATAAAAAAGAGACCTTGCGGGGGCTCGAGGCCCGGCGTGGTGCTCGAGCCCTTCGGCCTCCCGTCAGATCCGAGGTGGCGGCGGATCTGGCGGCTGGAATCCAGAGCTGGGCGAGCTTGGTGGCTCCCCTCTGCATCGACGGTGAAGACGGCTGCGGCAAGGTGGTGTAGCTGGAGGGAAAGAGCACTCGCCGTGCTCGTTCATCGGGTTAGGTTCCGGCGCTGCGTGGCGGACGGTTCTTGCGGCGGTCTTCAACAGGAGAGGTGCTCTCGGGGCGTGGTGAGAAGGAGGTCGGCGGCCTTCGTCCTCGATGCCGGTGGAGACGCTGGAGCTTGCTTAGGTTCTGACTCCTCTACGTATGTACTTCTGTATTTCTTTTCTGTACTGTGTACGTGGTATGTTGTTGAATATACGTGGGCTTTAAAAAAAAAAAAGACCGGAGGAGACACGTACTTGCCAATATCCGTCTTTACAGAGCGCCAGCGGAAATTACAATATCAACCTCACTCTCGCACACTGTCTACCTGAAATCGAGAGATTCTCTCAAGTCCGCTCGCTTGTTCAAAAAAAAAAAGTCCGCTCGACGGTACGGTAGTCCCGATGTCGCCGGCGACGAAGCGCCTCCTGCTCGCGGGCGTCCGCCGTGGATGCCGTCTTCACTCCACGTCCTCCGCCCCATCCTCCCTATCCTCCTCGCAGCTCCCGAGGGGGAAGAGGTGGGACGCGGTGGTGATCGGCGGCGGCCACAACGGGCTCGCCGCCGCCGCCTACCTCGCGCGCGCCGGCCGCTCTGTCGCCGTGCTGGAGCGCCGGGGCGTCCTGGGCGGCGGCGCCGTGTCGGATTCGGGTCTCGTCCCCGGCTTCCGCTTCTCCCGCTGCAGCTACCTCCTCAGCCTCCTCCGCCCCGCCCTCATCCGGTGAAGTCTCGCCTCATTTTTTACGATCACGGCCTCCATTTCCGTCAGATTTACACACGAGATCCCTGTTCTGTACCTGCATTCTGTAAGAATGCGCTGCTGTTCTATCACTTCTGTGGACTGAAGAGCTGATGCTACTGCTGATGATTCAGGGAGCTGGAACTGGAGAGGCACGGGATGAAGCTCCTGCCGCGGAGCCCCTCGTCATTCACGCCGTGCCTCGACGGCAGGTACCTTCTTCTCGGCCCAGACGCCGAGCTGAACCGCTCTGAGATCGGCAAGTTCTCCAAGAAGGATGCAGAGGCATACCCAAGGTGACAGGCACATTGAGATTTTTCTGTAGTTCACCCTGTGGACCTTAGCTTGGATTGATCTTTATACTAGCAGTAGTGTCAAACTGAGAATGTAGGTACGAGGAGCAGCTGGAGAAGTTCTGCAAGCTCATGGACTTCGTCATAGACTCGCCTCTGCCAGAGCTGAGGCAGCTCTACCATGCCAGTATGGTCGACAGGATGAAGGATAAGGTCGACAAGTCGGTGTTCTGGAGCAAGCTTCTCGGGATTGTGATGCAGCAGGGGCAGAAGGACATGGTGTGAGTGCTCACTATGTATTGCCCCCTTGACGATGTTACAGTCGGAACCATTTATGAACGACACAGTGCCTAAAGTTAAATCTTTGTTACACTGGCAGGAAATTCTTCGACCTTCTTCTTTCACCAGCTTCGAAGATCTTGAACAACTGGTTTGAGGTTGAAAGCTTGCTTCCCGCTTTTCTTAAACACATTATCTACGAAGTATCTTCTTGTGTCAGACGAGAATAACTTCTCGAGTCCCTGTGTTGACTGCTCTAGTACTGCAGGGTGATGTACTGAAGGCGACTCTGGCAACTGATGCTGTGATAGGTACTATGGTAAGGGTGCATTGCATAATCCACTTTTTTTTGTGCCTAGTGTGTTAGTGTTTGACCATAACGTCTCCCTTGTACAGGCTGGCGTGAACACTCCAGGATCAGGATATGTTCTCCTGCACCACATCATGGGGGAAACTGGTGGTCAACGTGGTGTTTGGGCGTATGTTTCTGCCACTCGGATATCCCTGTTATTCTGTTCCACCATCAAATATTGTCAAAACCCATAGGATACTTTAAGCCTTCATTGTTCTACACTTGAAACCATGTCCAGATCTCTATGGCCCTATTGCCCTAACATGGATTAAACTGAATAAATTATTGCTGGTGTTAATCCCTATTGGCTAATCAAACAAGTTATCAATTGCCTTAAAGTCAGTTTGAAGGGGTGATGTCACAGAATTTTCATCACACTCTAGCCAAATGTGTTGGTGTTAGCACTTTAGTTCTTTATTTTGTTGGTGTTTTAGTTCAACTTTCCTTTTCTTTTTTCAGATTTTTTTTATTTGATAACAAAATACACTTGCAGGTACGTCGAAGGTGGTATGGGCTCAGTCTCATCAGCGATAAGCAAAGCAGCTCTTGAAGCAGGCGTGCAAATTGTAACAAATGCTGAGGTGTCTTTTCTTTTTCTTGTACAAGTTCTCTTTGCTCCATGACAGCTATGTTTGGCAGAAAAAAATGATTAGAATCAAAGCAGAACAGAAAATAATCGATTTTCCATAGATTTTCCATACTAGGCGTGGCATAATTACAATTCCGGGACCAGTTTCTCATGTGGCTTTTCTTGCCTTGCTTTTGCCTTGCTTGCCCCTATGTTTTTTGTCTAGGTTTCCCAAGTAATGGTTGATGAAACTAGTGGAAAGGTACAAGGGGTAAGTAGTTCGATTGATCAAGAAGTGTAAGTGTACTGTGTAAAGTTCATTTCTTTCTACGTCTTAAAGAATTGAGAATCTGTAGGTAACTTTGGCTGATGGAACAGAGTTGCATTCATCAGTTGTGTTATCAAACGCCACACCGTATAAAACATTTGTGGTAAGAATTACGTAATGGTGTGAAGATTTATTAGCTCTAATTTCGCAGGCATAATAAATAAATATCCTCTGAATCGGCACCTGGTTTCTTTTGCAAGACCTTGTGCCTGCAAATACTCTTCCAGAGGAGTTCCTCTGTGCTATCAAGACAGCAGATTATAGCTCAGTAAGTACTTAGTTACAGGCATATTGAAATAGAGAAACCACATTGGCGGTGTGCATTCTTACATATATTTGTCCATGCAATATTTAGTGATAACCTTGTTCACTTACTTGTATACTTCACCCATTATCCATGTGTACGTTAGCATGAATGTGAAAGTTTTATCAAGTAACAAGAAGTCGTGATTTTGGGAAACAGACTATTCATTGTAATTCTAAATAGCATCTGAAAATTCTTACGTGCAGAGCTATCTATGGTACGCATTGACATTTAATATCCGACATGTAATATTGATTGTTAACTATGTTCCCTGGGGAACAGGCCACAACAAAGATAAATGTTGCTGTGGATAGTCTGCCACAGTTTCGCTGTTGCAAAAACATCAACCCTGAAGGTGGCCCGGAGCACATGGGCACCATACACATTGGATCTGAAAGGTGCGTAAGTTAGGGAATATTTCCTACTTGTGCATATGGATAACTGTGGACAAGCAAAAATCTGCAAGCTACTTTTTTTTAATCTTGGTTCTGTTCATGTATAGTAGGGCAAGGAAAATGATCTCTTAATGTTGAAGTAGCTTTGTTTTTGCTAGCACCTTAGGATAATAAAGAGCATAGCCTGGCCATGCCCCATGTTATATGAGATGTCTGAGTTGTCGACTAGCCTTTTCATTCTTGTGTAACTCTGTAGTCACTTTTTCAGACTTAATCCTTGTTATGCTTCAATATGTAACTTTTGCTTGCTCTTCAGCATGGAGGAAATCGATATAGCATACAGGGAAGCTGCAGGGGGTGTGTCATCCACAAGGCCTGTAATTGAAATGACAATTCCTTCAGTCTTAGATAAAACTATCTCTCCACCAGGTAGGCTATTTTCTTTTGCTTCCCCATAATCGCAGTTGTGTAAATTTACTATTATGACATATTTAATTTCATTTCCAATGAAGCAAGGAATGTAGTTCCATGTACACTATATTTTTGTCTCGGGAAAACGCAAAAGGAGCGTGCCTCGTTTCACTAAAATGCGGTTATGGACCTGCACATGCGCTTGCTGACGAGGTTAAAGACCGCCAGCGCAATCTGTATGATGGCTTGCCCAGCGATCCACAGGCCGGTCCATAAATGGGCCTTGTTCCCGTCTCCGACAGTCATGCTGGTGGAGGCGATGAATCGGTCTGCCCCCTGCACTGAACTGCAGCTCTAGACCCGTCCAGGGCTTGAAAGGCTCGGTGTGGCTGAGCCATAGCCATCGGAGGCGACGCGCGGTGCCTGTGCGCTCAAGGTTCTGCACTCCAAGGCCACCAAAACAGAGGGGCTGGCACACCTTGCTCCAGTTGACTTGCCATTGGCCGGCTTTCTCTTTTGCTGACCATATAAATCCTCACCTTGATCTTGTCCACACCCTGAAGACGAATGGCCAGGAGACGGAGTCAAACGCTCGCATCAGGTCAAGCTTCAACAGAAACCTAGGCTCCTTAGCTGATGCAAGATACACGCAGTTTGGTGGACCAACCAAGTCGTGGAGGCATCGTTCGGAGATGAACGCATTCTGCACATTGGAGACCATGGTACGTAGCCGTGGAGCTAGGCGTAGGAATAGGACCTTGGCGAACACCTTAGCCACGATGTGCATGAGGCTTATGGGTCTATAGACCCTAAACTCCGAGGCATCAGGTTTCTTTGGGAGCAGAGAAAGAAGTGCCTGATTCAGCCGGGGAAACTTCTGCCACGTGGTCGTCGAGCTGTTGAAAGACATCCAGAACGTTATGTTTAATTGTGTTCCATATCTCCTCTGAGAATGGTGTCTTGAGGTTGCTCAGGTCGTGGGTTTCATCAAACAGGGCCGACAGGTCAAGCGTCGTGTCACAATCAACACGTGCCCAGGAGCTCGTCGAAGTGAGCGAATGCAGCTTCCGCTATGTGTGAGTGCTCGGTGATATAGTCATCATCTGACGGCAGCGAATGGATCTTGTTCTTCTGGCAACGGTAGGTGGCCTGGCAGTGAAAGAAGGGCGTGCTGGCATCGCCGTCACACGCCCAGGCTAGGCGAGAGCGCTGTCTCGCCATTGTTCGCTTAGGGATGTGAGTCCTAGATAGGACTGCTTGAGTCGTTTGCAGAGCCAAGCCTCCTTGTCCGATAGGGCTCGCGATTCGATGGCCTTGTGTAGCTGGAAGATGATCCGAGCGTTTCCATTTCTAGGTGATCGGTTACATTGTCGAATTCCATCTCTTCAAAGCACACTATGTAGGCGCCCGCACTAGCAATGAGAGAGCGCAACCAGTGTGGCAGCTCCGTCGTTTAACCCATGTGGGTTCCAAATGCCTATCCGGGGAGCACTCGTCATTGAGAACGAGGTTGACGCCGGGGCAGGGCTGACTAGACCTCAACATGTGCATTATATTTACATTTTAGAGTTCATGTGTTGAAGGTCATTTTGGATGTTTAATGCTGTGAGCTCTCATATTGTGTACTTCATATGGAGTCATGTACCGACTCAAATTCCATCTTTCACCTTTTCCTTCGAACAGGTCAGCATGTTATTAATCTTTTTGTTCAGTACACACCCTACAAACTGTCAGAAGGCAGCTGGCAGGATTCTACTGTTAGAGTAAGTTGATCCTTCTTACTTTTTGATTTGATAATGCATTATATGTTTAATCTTTGCACCTCGTGATCAGTCACTGTCTATGAAGGGAATTATTTTTCTGCATTTGGGCCCACCTACCGACGATTGACCATTTTGACCGACACCAATTTTCAGAGAGCATTTGCTGAAAGATGTTTTTCCTTGATCGACGAGTATGCACCAGGCTTTAGCTCATCCGTGATAGGCTATGATATGCTGACCCCACCTGATCTTGAAAGGGAGTTTGGCTTAACAGGTAATCTCTTTGTCTCTCCATACTATGCATGCACTGTCTTTTGTAAGTCGCGCAGATCGGATACCATCCTGTACCGTTCTTCTTTTTCACCAGTTGAAAACTTAGCTAAGCAGTGACTATTCACATTTCCTAGGAGGCAACATCTTTCATGGCGCAATGGGCTTGGACTCTCTGTTCCTAATGAGGCCTGCCAAGGGATGGTATGTTTGAGTCACATGCATATTAAGTTGTTCTTTGGTCCCTTCTTCTACTTGGCAATCTTTGATCCTTCAAGGTCCAGAACCCATGCCTTTGTGATCATGATTAATCTGTTTTCGCTTTGCGCCATACAGGTCAGATTACAGAACCCCTCTGAAGGGGCTATACCTCTGTGGCAGCGGTGCGCACCCAGGCGGTGGGGTGATGGGTGCCCCTGGACGTAATGCTGCCTCCGTGGTTTTGGACGATCTCAAGGGAAGATAGATGTAATTCATGGAAAATGGAAATCGTAGCTGGCACTAGAGTAGCATTTTGAAGCCCAAGGCTGCAAAACAGAAAGTAATCGCTTGTATTGGAATGCAAACCTTGTTGTTACGTAGAGGCACTTTTCGTTGCTGAACCATTTGGTACATGGGAATGAATCGCTAAAACGGGAACAATGAATTTGATGAACTTCTTTTCCGAGGTGATCATGGGTACATTCCTTTTCTTCTTATGGTCTCTCGAATCTTATCACCCAGATACTCCGAGGAAAACAAAACAGGCCCAAGTATTGGAGAACCAAGAGAAGAATCACATTATCAGGCAAGGAACACAAGTGTGTAAAAATTTCGTTTTACTTCGCCGTTTGCTAATCAAAATTATAGGGGGTCCGCTAGAGATGGCCTAAAGGGACATTTGATTTCATCAAATTTAATCGTTTGTCCTGACACAAACAGAATCTGAAAATGTTTGGGCTGATGATAAATTCTAACGTGAGGAGATACAATGGCACTGATTCTTTTTTTTTTTTTGAAACGAAGGCAAAAGTTTTGCCTCATCTATTAATTAAGAAGAGAGAATTGCCCAGTTAATTTACGAAAAACCGGGCGAAAATCGATACAAACAACTCAAAGTGGACTCCCACACCCACAAACGCCTTGGCAACCTGGCAAGCTCTCGCAACTCACAACAAACGGAACTCCTCACACTTGAACAACACAATGAAACTCTTGACGGAGAACACCTCAACAAAAGGGAAAGGGAAACACCAAAGCCATAGAATGACCCGAACCGAGAGAACGAGCCGGGAAATCCAAGAAAAAGTACGAGTCCATCAAGTAGCCACTGGCGCCTTTCCTACGGCGCCACCCTTCTTGGATTTGCATTTGAGTGACTTCTCATTCGAGATCCTGGGCTGAGGGGAGTCACGTCTTCTTGTTTTTGCCCTTGATTGTTGACCCCGTTAGGAGGCAAGCAATTTCTCTTCCACATCCAGGCATAGCAACCTCCACACTGCTCAGCAGGCTGCAAAGCAAAGAGAACATCGCATTATGTGTCGGTGGGGGTGGAATGGGCATCAAATCTACCTCTGATCGCTCAGGCGAGCTCATGGTCGATGACGAGTCCACATCCATATGCTCCACTGACAAACGCAAAGCAGAGTTCACACGAACCTCTTGAAGCTCGGGCATGGTCTGCATCACCGGAGTCATGACCGCGACGTTGGCCTCGCTCTTAGCGGTAGACGAAACAGAGGGCAAGGCAGACACCGTCGACGAACTATTCCCAACACGAGGGGAGAAACAACCATAGAGCTCCTCTCCCATGTCCTCAACGGAGCCAACTCCAACCTCACCAACAGGACACGGTGTAACTCCAACCTCACCAACAGGACACTGTGTAGGAATGGTCTTCAACATAGCTGGCACAAGAGACAATTTGCATAGAATTCTATATCATGTCAATCCAAAAACATTATTTAGGAAGTGGAGCAATTCATTAGATTATTCCCACGAAAATAAAAGGTTAGACTACTGTACAACTCTCAAGTGGCTACAGCAAATAGCAAGACACAAAAAAAAACACATAAACAAGATTATCGCCTAACTTTGTAAATCTGGGCCAAATTGGCAACCCGCATTGTACAGTACGGTGTTTGGAGTAGAACTTTCAGAAGCCAACCCAGCAGCCCAACTGAAAGCCGTGTGAATCCAACCTCATCTCCTCCTCGTCAGTCGTCTGCTCGCCACCGCACTCAGCCACCTCCGGCCTCCGCCTCCAGCGGCGCCCATGGCCATCTCCACCGGTCTCGCCGTCCTCGCCTCTCCCTACCGCCTACTCTCGCACAGGTGAATAGCCCCTCTCTAGCTCCCCCTCTCTCCCGCTTTTCTACTCGTTTTCACCTCACTCTCTGCCCGCTCTCCTTTCTTTAGACGGAGTGGAAGCAGTGCCTGCCCGGGCCTCCGAGGTGAGCTTCTTTCTGTACAATTTTTTTTGGAATATGCAGATGTAGATGTTTTGTTATTCTTCTTCAAAGGATTGGGTGGAGCAACGGAATAGCAATCGCAAAAAAAAGGAATATTATGTATAGGCGAGCACTGTTTGGAATTTGATCTGGCTTCAGTAAGATGTCGTTGATTGTGTCCTTGAATAAATTGTCTGTGCATTGCATAAATCGAGGATAAAGTTATATAATTCGGTCGTATACACTATATAGAGTGTAATCATTTAGCTTTGCTGCTTAACAGTTATGCCGATAACTTTTGAGTTATTTTTTGCTCTGGTTATTTTGGATAAGATCTTGATCTTGAGGCATCTCATAGAGAGTAGTTAACTAGAGTGCTGGGATTACCTGAGAGTCTGTAGCCCTAGAATGCTGAATTTATTCCCAACCTCGACAGTTTGAGGTCAGTTTGTACAGTACTGTTTGGGCCTAAATTTCAGAATGCATCAACAAGGGTGCGTGGATGAAATAATATGTAGCAAAAATTGGATATCAGAGGTAGTCCATATTTCTTCAATTTGGTCCGATTTCGAGCTTGGTTTATGGCCTTGTTGCTGGTTAAACTGAAATGTATAAGATTGTATCTGCATTAAGTGTATATTAGATGCAGCATTGTATATTTGTATTAGCACGAATCAACTTAGTTTTAAGAGGAAGCTGTCTTTAGCGTGATGACTAACATGGTAATATACTAATATGAATGTCGTGGCTCGTTTTGGGGTTGGGATTGCAGCCTTTGCGCCAAAAACAGTATACTCCGATAATTTAACCGACTTGAATCGGCTAGGTTGCCAAAGCTGAGTTTAGCCGGTTGATGCTGACCTGTGTTTGGGTAATTTGGAGGAAGACCGGTCCAAACAGGATCTGTCTTTCTTATTTATAGGAAGTCGTATTAGGGAAGGTTTCCTTTGGAGTTGGTTATCATATTAGATTTTTTTTTGTTCAAACAATAAGAATTTCCAAAGCCAAAATCTACGGGACTTAGGGCCTCCCGCACAACAGATGGCAGCAAGCCCTGCCACAGCCAGGAGGGCGATTCTCTGTAATTAAGTTATCACTTGTGCTATAACCCTAGCTCCCAGTATCATCTCCTGCCACCCCTCTCACAATTTTGTAACCCAAACCATAAGAATGGAGAATATTTTGTGGTGTATATTCTTTCGCTCTATTTTTCTGCGCGGTCCATGCTATTTTCTTGACGATATTATTGTCAATATATTGTGTTGCTGTCTCACTTGAATTATAAATATAGGACTACAAGTTGTAACACCTGGCGTTTCTGCACAGTTGAATGAGAGGATTCACTGTCAATCTTATCTGAGGTGATATATTTGAATTTACGATGGTTGATCTTGCATAATTTTAATTGAGGTTGTGTATAAGAAGCTTGGCTATTTATATCTCCAGTCAGGGTTCTGAATTGCACCCATAACATTGTAAATCATTGATCTATAGGCAAAATACAATCGAGGCATCAGCGAATGAAAATCCACCTTTAATGCCTGCTATCATGACTCCTGCTGGCCCTCTTGATCTGGCAACAGTACTGTTGGGAAATCGAATAATCTTCATTGGTCAGTATATTAACTCACAAGTGGCACAGCGTGTAATATCACAGCTTGTCACACTTTCTGCTATTGACGAAGAGGGTGATATTCTGGTTAGTGTACTTTTTTTTATTGTCGGAGGTTCAACATTTTGCTTCATAACTTAGCATCTCTTAATGTGTGTAGCAGGCCACTTTATTTGTTACCCTATATGTTCTTTTGCATTACTCAGATTATTTTTCTACTTCATCAGATCTATCTTAACTGTCCTGGCGGAAGTCTCTATTCCATCTTAGCAATCTATGATTGCATGTCCTGGGTATGTCATATATAATCATTGTACCCCTCCACCCACCCCCAACTATTCGTGCTACATCTTCATATCTCTAGTTGCGTTATATACTTTGGTTCTTGTTCATGTATCATAAGAATTCTTCCATATTATTAAGATTTGTGTTGATGGCACTAGAATCATTGCACATGCAGCACTAAACATTTATGTGTCGTCTGTATGTTGATCTCCTTAGCTAGTGAGTAGGAGCTTACATGTAAACTTCAATTTACTTTTAATATTAACAGGAAATTATTATATAATGCAAAAGATACTTCTATATCCATGGTATTGTTCACAAGCTTCTTATTGGTACATAGATCTGGGCATTCCCTGGCTGGGCTGGCTCCAAGCAGGCTTATTATGGTCATGCTGGCCACATGCTCTCGCAAACCCGGTCTAGCCTACTGTCTTTTGGGCTGGCCAGGCCAAAAAATGCTTATGTCTTGTACATACATCACACATGGAGCTTCACCATTATTTCTTTTTCTTTCTTTTATTTTATCTAGCCTATTCTTAGGGCATATTCCCTTGATATTATCTGTTGTTACATCTGAGGGACTTAGTGCAGTGGCATCGCATATATCATGGGAAGTAAATAGGAGAATGCATTAATGTTGTAAAATGATGAACTGTAAACTTTTGCCCAAAACAACAAAAAGCAGTGTATTCCAAACAGGGCCGAACATTGTGCTTGGTCAATGTCTACTATTAGACATTCCTATTTCCTACAACATAGTCGAATGATACATGCTAGGATTAGCTTTCCACTAGGAATGTAAACGGATCGGATCGGATAATGTTCTTTACATATCCTTTTTCCATATTTTTTGTCGGATTCGAGCGGATCAGATAATGACCGGATGCGGATACGAATGTGGATAATATCGGAAAACGGATACGGAGCGGATTCGGACCAGATACAAAAACTAAGTAGCGGATAAATACCTACAAAGTAACAAACTTTTACCGTGCAAAAAATAAATAAACAAAAGAACTACAAGCACATAACACTACAAAGTGACCAAAATGTACGTAGGCATGATGCAAGTGCGTGGTTGCACGGCATAGAACAACTCCTACATGATTACTGAGTAAAAGTCCTACTAGGGTAGGATTGGTTATATACGGAGAGACGTAAACGGGTGATTAGGTCAATGTGACAATGGATCTGGCTGTTTATACTAACTAAATAGGCTAATAAATCGGATTATCCTAATAAAATATATCGAATAATCCGCAAAAAGGACGGATAATCCGCATCCGTTGGATAATAGCAATACCATATCCATCAAATATCCGCCTAACGAATATCCTTATCCGCATCTGTATCCGGCGGATTTCCATAATTACTTACCATATCCTAAAAAACAGATGCGGATTCGTGGCGGAAATTATCCCTACCGTTTACATCCCTAATTTCCGTTGTCTAAATGTAAAATTATATTATTATTCCAGGATAGGCTCCTATAACTGGGTTCACATGCTCCGTGACGTTGCATAACACTTTTTTTTTTGAATTTTCCATATATATATAAAGTCAGCAAGCCGCCTCATTAAAAACCTTCCAGTCCCTGATCGGTACCCTGGTAAGGAAAAGAGTGCGTAAGAAACTTGCCGCTTGTCACTGTTCAAACACGCTTACATCGTTGGCAAGGAGCCCCAAAATACAGTCAGGTGGATCCTCATGCCACACCACCGACTGGGAACCTCTCACTAACCTAGCTATGCAATGAGCAACCTGGTTGCTATCTCTAGGCGTATATTTAAAAATTACATGACTGAATCCTCTAGCTAGGAAGGAACACTCCTCGTATAAAGCTGCAGCAGGGCCCAAAGAGTTGCCTCCGTCTTGCATCACCTCGATCACCTCCGAACAGTCACTGTTGACTTCAAGCTTGGTGCACCCAATCTGTCCTGCAAGCAGCAGCCCATCTCGTAGAGCCCTTGCCTCCGCCATAGCTGCATCGCTGATGTTGTCGATAGGGCAACATTGTCCCGCGATGAAGCCGCCATGATCGTCTCGTACCACCGCACCCGAGCTACCTGAACAAGATTCATGAGAGAAAGCAGCATCAACGTTAAGTTTTGTATACCCCTCTCGTGGTAGCTCCCATCCTTGTCGTTGCCTCCCCCCGTTCTTTTTCTGAGCACGGAAATAGTTCAACGAGATCGCCGCAATGGCTTGGGCCGACCTGGCTGGTTTCTGAACCTTCTCATCATGTACGATTTTCCGTCTCTCCCACCACATGTACCAACACGCAGTAGCCAGAACTTCTCTGTGGCCAATGTCTTGCAGACTCGGCATGGTCATCTCCTGTTCTCTCATTAGGCCTCAAATACTCCTGACCCTTCACGATCAAGGGTACAGGCTGCAGAAATTTTTGTACTTAGGCCAAGGTTTTCCCAAATTTCAACTACTCTTGGGCATTTAAAGAAGGCATGCGCTGTATCTTCACAATGCACAGAACACACCGGACAGATGCTGCTCGTGATGATATGCCGATTGGCCAACACTGCCCTACACGGCAAAGTTCCATGTAGGAATCTCCAGCAAAAAATCTTCACTTTTGCTGAAACCTTGAGTGACCAAATATTTTGCCAAACAGGATTAACATCAGCCGATCCAACTACATTTGTACGTAGTATCTTACGTCCATGTTGATGATCCCACTCAACATGGTAGGCGGATTTTACCGAGAAAATTCCATTCTTCGTGAAATTCCAAGAAATGAAGTCATCTATCATTCCGATAGCTAGCGGGATTTTCAGAATACGATTAACATCCACCGTAAAAAATAAGCTCCTCAATTTCTCCTCATCCCAGGTTCTTGTAATCGGATCAATAAGCTCTGACACCTTAGTCTGCAC
The DNA here is from genome assembly GCA_947311845.1 of Poa pratensis. Classification (NCBI taxonomy): domain Eukaryota; kingdom Viridiplantae; phylum Streptophyta; class Magnoliopsida; order Poales; family Poaceae; genus Poa; species Poa pratensis. Next base: position 44,584,752 of record CAMZMU010000073.1, read on the forward strand.
GGCGTTTCTTCGTGGAGTAACGACCATCCTCGTATGGCTGCTTGGGATCCAAGCATCAGTCCAAATATTAATTTCAGAACCGCCGCCCACCCGCCATATATGTCCTCTCTTGAAAGTTTGGATGCCGTACCAGATGCTTTGCCAAGTGTACGACGATCCTTTCTTCAATTCTGCATTTAGTAAATCACCCGTAGGAAAATATTTTGCTCTAAGAACCCGAGCACAAATTGATTCTGGTTCACACAATAATCTCCATGCCTGTTTAGCTAGAAGAGCTAAATTGAAACAATGTAGATCCCTAAAGCCATCCCACCTTTCTTTTTTGGCACACACATTTTCCACCAAGCGAACCAGTGCATATGTTTCTGGTTGTCTTCGTCTCCCCACCAGTAACGGGACATTGCATCGATAATCCCTTTGATTACTTGTTTCGGAAGTTTAAAGACTGACATAGCATATGCGGGATTGCCTGAGCCACCGCCTTCAACAGGATCTCTTTACCACCATAAGATAAAATTTTCTCCTTGTAGCCCGCCAACCGGTTACATAATCTGTCAATAAGATCAGCAAAACAGTCCACTCTGTCTAGACCAACCAGTGGTGGCAGCCCCAAATATTTCTCCGTAATAGCCTCTGTTAGAATATTAAGCTGCACACACACTTCCTCTCTTGTTGCTGCTAAGGTGCACGGACTAAAGAAAATACTGGACTTTGCATCACTCACCAATTGCCCCGATGCCGAACAGTATCTTTGCAGCACACTTTTGAGTGTAGTAGCATTTCTCAAATCTGCTCTCATGAGAATAAGAGAGTCGTCAGCGAATAAAAGATGAGAAATAGCAGGCGCACCTCGACATACCTTGACGCCAACTAGGTTTCCCGCCTCCTCCTCATGCCTCAACAGATTTGTAAGTCCTTCCGCACAGAGAAGAAAGAGGTAAGGGGAGAGGGGATCCCCTTGGCGTAGACCACGAGTAGGAGAGAATTGGTCAGTCTCTCTCCCATTAAAACGAACTTGGTACTGCACAGATCTCACACATTCCATGATCAATTTAATCCAATCAAGGTTAAAGCCAAGTCGGATCAACATTTTCTCCAGAAATCTCCACTCAACCCGGTCGTATGCTTTATGCATGTCTAGCTTTATAGCACAATTTCCTGACTTCCCAACCTTCTTGTTCTTTATAGCATGGTATGTCTCGAAAGCAACCAGCACGTTGTCCGTAATCAATCTTCCCGGAACAAAGGCGCTTTGTGTTGGAGAAATAATCTCCGGTAAGATAGTTCTCAGCCTTGCCGCTAACATCTTAGATATCACTTTATAAATAACATTGCAAAGGCTTATTGGACGGAATTGAGATACCCTTTCCGGGTTCTCGACCTTCGGAATCATGACGATGGTAGTATTGTTCCATCCTTCCGGAATCAATCCTGCATTAACAGCACGTAATACCTCATCAGTTAGTTCATCACCAATCAAATTCCAATATCTCTTGTAGAAAATAGCATGTAGGCCGTCCGGCCCTGGGGCTTTTAGATCTCCTATATTAAAAATTGCTTTCTTGACCTCCTCTCTTGTGTACGGGGCACATAGAATCTCATTCATCTCATTGGTAACACAAGGTTTCACAATGCCAATAACCTCCTCATCCGGTTCATCAATATCAGATGTAAATAAAGTGCTAAAATATCCACCGATATGAGTAGCTAAATCATCCCATCCTTCCACAGTCGCACCGCTGTCATCAAATAACTTGCTGATCAGGTTTCGTTTTCTCCGGGCAGTAGCAAAATTGTGGAAAAAGCTAGTGTTCCGGTCTCCGGATTTCATCCAGTTGGCCCTACTCCGCTGAATCCATTTCATCTCCTCCTGCTCGTGAATATTTTCCATATCAAGTTGTATTTTCTGCTGCTGCGCAGTTGCTTCGTCCGACAGGGGTCCATCCATCACTTTATTCAGATCAGCCTGAAGATCGCGGAGACGACGTTTCGTCTCCCCCAACTCTCGGCGGTCCCATGCATGAAGGGCTCCATGGACCGCCTCCAGCTTCCGAGCAATGCAGCCCGGCCCAACTCCCTGAGCATTCTCCCACGCCTGTTGCACAATATCATCAAAAGAATTTTCTAAAAACCATTTTGCTTCAAACATCTTCCGTCCACCATGATGTTGGATGTAAGCTTGATCAGTATACTCACAATCAACCGAGATTGGTCTATGGTCAGATCGTGAAAAATCCTCATGGATAACCATGGACATAGGGAACATGTCTCGCCACCGTTGGTTGGACACAGCTCTATCCAACCTCTCCCGCATTCTTCATCGTCTCCAAGTGAAAATATCACCTACAAAACCCATGTCTTCCAGATTGCAATCCGAGAGACAGTCCCTGAACTGCTGCATACAACGCTGTGGTCGGACATTTCCACCTTCTTTCTCACTAGCCGAAAGGATCTCATTAAAATCCCCAAGCATTACCCAAGGTAGGTCTACCATCCCGTTCAGATCTCGGATATAATCCCAGGTTAGATGCTTGCGATCCCCGCTGGGCTCCCCATAGATTCCAGTAATCCTCCACGGCGAAGCCGACTGCTCATCAATACGAATATCCAAATAATTCGTATGCACTGCTGTAGAAGTAACATTCAACTCTTTTTTCCACAGCATCAGTAACCCACCACTCCTACCATCACTAACGGATTGGATCATATGATCAAACCCAAGCTTCCTTCTCATTTTTTCCGCCCTTGCTTTCGTCAGGTGTGTTTCGGACAGGAAAAACACATCTGGTTTTAGGCGCTGCTGGAGAACCAGAAGCGCATGAACTGCCGCAGCCTTTCCCAGGCCACGGCAGTTCTCGCCGCATATTTTCATTGGACCCGGCGGTCACCCTCGAGGGATGCCGCCGATCCTATAGAGTTTCCAGACATAGAGGTACCGTCCTCTTTCTTGTATCTCTTCTTATCCACCACCTCTTCCTTCCCGCTCTCATTAAATTCTTTTTGCTGAACCTCATCCGTGTGCATGTAATTGGTAATAGCTAATGTTGTCTTCTCCGGATCAACACCATGTTCAAAGACTAGACGTTTCTTCGGATTCTTATCAGCATCCGACATGTGCTGATCAATAGGCTTGACCGGACTCGATGCTGTATCGTTGAGTTCCTCATCTTTGTCATCATCATGGCGCTCCGGGTGGTAACGCCAATCAACGTGCTCCCCTTTGCCAGGAGGAACAAAACTGCGTGGGTGTCCAACTACCTTCGAGGAGCCAGCATCAGGTACCCCTCGCCCTCCACTGTTCATCATCATACCACCACCTCTCAGACCGCCCCGCGGAGTAGACATACCTCCTGGTCTCCAATTATCAGCTCTGATCCACTCTCCATACTTAAGTTGCTCTATCTCAAAAATCCCCAGCCCACATTCTTTGTAGACATGCCCCAGTTGCCCACAAGCAAAGCATAACATGCCCAATTTCTCATACTTCACCGCAAAAATAGATCGTTTCCCACCAAGAGACAGAGAAACAAGCCTAGCTAAGGGTTTGCTAACCCTCTGGTTTATGCGGACTCGAACATAATCACCATGGAACACCCCAGGTGGGTTCATCTGAATAGTGATGATCTTGCCAACTTGGCGTGTCACAAGCTGCGAAACCACCGACTCTTTCCTATAAGCTTCGGGTATTTTATGAATCTGAATCCAGATTGGCATATACTCAAGTTCTACCTCATCGGGATCAGAAAATCCATCGTAGGGCGCAATTACGACTACCCAGTCTCTGAAAAGCCATGGACCACGTTCAGTGACCTTCTCCCAATCGCCCAAACAAGAACACTGAATCACAAATCGTTTAAAACCCACAGGTCTGATCTTAATCTCCTTTGCCGAGTTCCATGCTGCTTGCATCTGCTGAAAGAAGGCTTCATGACTAAACCCTTTGTCACAGTGTACCCGCGCCACGGCAAGCCAGCGTGTGCTCTCGACGATATTCACCTCCTCCTCATCGAGAATTAGGTCATCAAATTCCTCCTCTAACTCTAGGCGATCAAAAAGTGAGTTGATTTCTCCATCGCCAGATCCGCCAACTGCCTCATCCGCCTCATACTCCGGCGGCTTTTCCTTGCGGTGTTTCCCATCCTTCGATCCAGCCGCCGAACTCGTCGACCGGATTTGCGACATCGCTAACCAAGGCCTTAGCGGACAGAACAAGCCCCTGACTCGAGGGTCAGGAGACGCCCCTCCTCCAGCGCTTCAAGATCCCACGCAAACGGATCCCCAACGCACTCAAAGCAGAGAACAGATCGGATGTAGATTGGTATTACGGGAACTCACCGCCTGGTCGCCAGACGGGAGTAAAAAAACCCTAGGGGTAGGTTAAGACATTCAGCCTTTTACGTTGCATAACACTTAAATTGCTTGAAAACCTGTGAGAAATACTTTTTTGAAGCTTCGGTTTGCAGTCCCAAACTTAAATGCTGATAGACAATATTTTGTTTCTTATGAATCCTTCACATACGCTTGACTTGTTTGTTATGAAGTCCAATGTTTAGTTCTTCCGAACGGATTTGGTGATGATGTAAATTAGCTGTGTTTCTTTCCTGTGTGTTTTTTTGTTTGCTGATCACCAGAGACTTATATCGTTAATAACATATGTGATAAGTACACCCAGAAAATTTGTGTAATTTTTTATGCTCTGCGCCAACGCCTGAAATATATGTTTGCGTCAACACAAACAGATCAAACCGAAAGTTGGGACTGTGTGCTTTGGTGTTGTTGCTAGTCAAGCAGCGATTATTCTTGCTGGTGGTGAGAAGGGAATGCGCTATGCAATGCCCAATGCTAGAGTAATGATTCATCAACCTCAAGGTGGATCAGAGGTACGATTGCAGCAGGAAGGATTTTTAATCCTGTGTGACTAATTTGACAATTACAATCATTGAAGTTCAGTTCTGATGCTAACAACCGGGTCACCTACAGGGTAATACGGAGGAGGTGAGGCGACAAGTTGGGGAAACCGTCTATGCTCGAGATGTAAGAGATTTTGCGACCACCGACAAGTGTACACCTTATTTAGCATGCCTTTCCCCTCAGATTTTTTAGGAAGTAGTGTTAAGTTTGTCAGCATTAAACTAAAGCTCCTGAAAAACCTTGTGTGTGCAGAAAGTTGACAAAATGTTTGCTGATTTCACGGGGCAACCCCTCGACATGGTGCAACAGTGGACGGAGAGGGATCGCTTCATGTCATCCTCCGAGGTAATCTCTCCTTTATGTAGCACAAGAAATCAACCTCTCATGTCAAACTATGGACTTACGTTTGTGTTTTACCTAGGCCATGGATTTCGGGCTACTTGACGCACTGCTGGAAACAAGATGCTAAGCAAACGCCACTGCAAATTGGAGCTCAAGTTAGATACGTAGACGGTTGCCAGTTTGGTGGGGATGACAAGATGGGATGCCATTTGCCTCTTGTGAATTTTGTTGCGGCTGCGAGCGGAGTCGTCATCACACCGGCTCCAAGCCGTGGGATATGCTTGTGGCGGCAATGTCAGCTAAGTAGAGTGTTTAGCAAAGACCTAGAAGATGTCAGCGTGTCAGTTAGCTTGAGCCAAACCAAGACGGGATTTGTGACACTGCAATGGTAAACGAAGACAACATGTGTCGGCAATACAATTTATATGTGTTGTTCGATGCTCTGCTGATTCGTGAGCTGTTTTGTTTCTCTGGGATTTTTTCACAAATATACCCCTTTGCGCCTCACGATTGTCAAAAATACCTTGACGGGAAGCTACCGCCAGCTGAGATGGCGTGACTTTCTGACAATAGGGCGCCCCTGTCAGTTTGTGGGAAGACACGAGTGTCGGCAAGCTACTTCCCCCATTCCAGTTGCGGAGAAGAGACGTGTCGCCTTGCCAGCGTGTTTCGCAATTGTCAAAAATAAACCTCTCTGAACGCAATATTTAAAATTACCCCTGTGAACACAAAGAAATATTCTGACAGGAAACTAGTGAGCTAAGTGAGGTGACACCTGCCGCCAGCTGAGATGGTGGAAAGTATTTACCGCCAACTGAGATGGCGGGAAGTGAATTTCGCCAACCCTATTAGCAGAAAGTTGCACCCCTGCCACATGGCTGACTTTGGTATAAAGTCAACTTCCACCACCTCAGTAACTTCCTGTCATTCCAGTTGGTGAGAAGACACGTGTTGCCTGCGTACTTTTAACAATTGCATCCAAAGGGGGTTATTTTTTACAACTGCGAAATTAGAGGGATATAATTGTAAGAAAATCATCACTCACCCAGAAGGTCTTTCCTAAAATTCACGCCATGAGGTCAAGTCTCTTCTAAACACCAGGGAATTACCAGGAACAGTTGACGAGCTATTGATACAAGCTTCCGGGGAATTATCCGCAATCGATGACCAATTATCCATACAAGCTTCAGTTAGAAGCTTGACGCTTCGCTTATCATCAGCAGCGGCTCATCCTTGATCCAACACACCACAAGCAAGACCACTTAACGTTCCGCGCTAGGAGAAGATGATATGGAGCCGGTAATCTTCGATCAGAAGGCCACGATGGGAGGGTTCAACTGTCAGTACTTTTTTTTTTGGAGAAAATCAACTGTACTATTTGAATCCCAACCAGTTCACTTTTCTTCAATTAGATTTTCCTTCAGCTGCTCCCTCGCTTGTCACCACTTGCAGTGGGTATTAAGCTCGGATCTGAGCGTGTGATCGTTATACTATAGTTCTTTTGGGGTTGAAACCCTATTCGACGTTGTCCTGGCTGGCGAAGAACTAGTCCTATAACGCTAAACCCTAGCCGAGAGGCACCTCTGAAAGTAACTAAATTCCTCTAGTATCCTTTGAAGTTTCTGAATATTTTCTGTTGAACGTCTGAATTCCTAACACTGTCTATTAATATACTTTGGAGGACAAGGCACATAGCCCGCTGCTCTACATAAAATTCGTTACATTAGATTCAAATCTAAATGCGTGCAAGTGTACAGCAGCATAGTTAACATGTGCAAAGACAAAAACAGCAGGTAAAAAAGGTCCAGTCGATTTAGCAATCATCATCAACAGAAGACAATGCGGGGCATTACTTGCGCCACTCACATTGATGCCCATGCTAAATTCCCAAAATCGATCAAATATGAGTGGCATAACCTATTTTAATCCGCGAATATTCATGATGTCATTGCACGTACACACAGCATCTAACTCTATTCTCCCTAGTATTCCAGTCACCTCTTGTGATGGAATCTGACCTTCAACAAGAACTGCATCTTTACCTGCCAAAGAGAAGGTTCATGCAAAATCAGCAGCAATTTCCAGTAACTGCAATATCGAAACAGCAAGTAGGTCCAATAATGTGTCCGAACCTGGGATGTATTGTAGACTATATACTCATTGTACATAAGCTCGGATGCCTTGATAGATGCTGGAACTGGCTTGCCGCAAGGCACGACCACATCATGCCTCCATTTCACAAACTCTGACTCAAGCGGCACGGTTTTTCCTAAGCCCTTGGTTGAATGCTTCCCTCTTGGAGGTTGGTTCAAGGGCTGTAGGATAAGTATGGGAATCCAGGATAAACATGAGAAAAAGAAAAAAAAACTAATGGCAACACTAGGTTTGAGTACAGGAAGATTAACGAACAGGATTCATGGTCATGAAATTGCGAACATAAAAAGGACTAAAAGTGCAAAAACACGACTAACTCTTCACGAAAGGCGCAAAAATTAGGAAAACTGTTATGTTGAGCAGTGTGGACAATAGTGCAATATTGTGCTCAGCGGAATAATGCAGACCTAACTGCTAGCTCATGTGACTTTTTGCTAGAATTGTTGACAAGCACTGAAATATAACACCGTAATGAGAACAAATTTAGAAAGGTTGATTAACAGGGTCTAGAGGAATAGCTGACAGGCCAACCAAATCATAGAGGTTACTTCTGGTCCATAATATGCAAGGATAAAAGTTAACAATAGCCATTACATTTGCCCTTTCAGTACCAAGATATTTTATACTCACCGTGGCTTTTTTTCAGTTCATGCATGTCTCCTAGAGCAACCTCAGAAAGAAGCATCAAACCAGTTGGATTTTTTCTATCCACATAGCAATACTGTGCACTCTTGCTTACTAAATCTGCAAAGTAGAGGCCTTTGCCGAACTGTCAACAAGTGAAAGAAACATAACCTTATTATATTCAACAAATAATTTAGCAGAGTTACAGCACGTATAAAGTGGTTCAAGAGCAAACCATATAGCCTGTCACAGGAGCTTCAGGAGGTGCAATTCTTAGTCCTTGGCTAAGAATTCCAATAAAATTGGTCAACCTTGAACCTACAAATTGATAAATTGAACACCTCAGACAATGCGGCCAGACAAGTCAACTACTCAAAATAATAAGGTACGAGTACAACCAAGGATCCCAACTTCCCAGTTCACTTACGAGCAGAAAAGCAGCAGGGACAGAACCTTCTAACTTTTGTAATACTGCTATAACTAATATGATTTGCGGAATTCAAACAATTGCTTACCATGCCACAATAGCATCTTGTTATGGAGATTGCTTTTATATCTGGAGTACTTGTCGGATTCTCCATCCCGATCAAGCACATAAACTTCTTCTAATTCCAATGACCAGTCCTTCAAAATAGAAGAAAAAACATGGGTCGACATGTATATGAAAGCCAAGACACAAAGTAGTCCTCTGTATTCTTCAACCTACAGAGAAACAAAGTATTTTCTATACATAAGAATTTGCATCATACCTTGTGAGTGGGAGCATGTGTGTTGAGGAGATATTTCTCGACTAGCTTGTAATCTTCACTATCATGAGCTAGCGGGATAATGTCACAGTGAAGTTTCTTGTACTTATCATCAAGAGATTCATCATTGTCACCATCAAAGCCAACTAGTCTAGAAGCAATTTCAATATCTTGCAGAGCTTCAAGCATTTTCGCCTATACAAAGCTACAAAACAGCTAGGTATAACATAACTAAGAGTATAATCAAGAAGAACATGTACATTAGAAGAACCTCAAGAATCAAGATCACAGATAAATTTGGTAAAATTAAGGAAAATTATAAGGCCAGGCAAGAAACGTACAAAAGGAATATATATATATATATATATATATATATGCATTGTATTATGGCATGTTATAATTTCCGTGCATGAGTGAGACAGAGATGGAGCAAAATGTGAGAAGTGCTGAGAATTTGCACCATGCGTAGCAGCACCATATGAGCATCGTTTCATTTTCAGTTTTCACCTAAAAGAGTTAGGTTCCATTTGTGGATCTATCAGCACCATATTTTGTTCATTTTGTTTCATCTAATCTTTAGGGCTTGTTCGGTTAATCCATTCTCCAGGGATATCGAAGAGGATTGGAGTGGATTTGGGGGATTTTGACTAAGGGATTTAATCCCTTCAATCCCCACCAAACCGAGCAAGCCTCTAAGGAACAAGTTTGACTGTCCAACTATCACTAATTCCTAGTTGCATTACTATCATAGCACATTTTTTTGCGAACACAACCAATAATACATCCACCAGATATGAGTAAGTTGGCACAAATTAGAAAGTGTGACTATACATAGGATACTTTTGCAAACTAACAGAATAAAATACAAGGCAATAGGCATATACTTTCATCGTCAAGTCATCCTCATCACGTATAATATGTGGGTGAACAGAAGGAATAAGAGTGAAAAATCGATTGCTTGCAGCAACAATCAAGCTTTCTCTAAGAGCCAATTCTTGGTTGCCAGTGTTATCCAACAGATTCTGTATCTCAGTTAAGGCTTCAAATCCTGCACAAAATGCAGGTAAGAATCTTCAAATCATAATTAGTTTGTACATAACACAAATAAATGGCTTCCGCAAGGATCAAAACAGCACACCTTTCTGGATATTTTCCTTGCTTAATTTCCCAAGGGGCATTTCTGACATATTGATTTCAAATTCCATCATAGCAGCCCTGAAAAAACTAATGTGAGTAACGACTTCAATAAAAAAAGGACATGTATGGAAGCAATTCCTTGAATAAGGAAAGCAAGACACCTATATGTTTCAACATTGAAAAGCATCATCATGAGTTCCAGCAACTGAGGAGCAAGTGAACTTTTCCTTTTGCTGATGTCTTTCCGTTTTGGTAATTCCCTAACACCATAATCCTACACCAATGTATATTCCATCATCAGATAGGATCAACAAAAAGGAGAAATAAAACTATGTGAATAAACATTTTTCCAACAACTTACAATATAAAGTGGATAAAATTTCCCAGGCTGCTTCTGGAAATTAGTTTTTTGTTCCCATGCTTCCCAGGGATTTCCAGTCTTTTCGAGAAATAATCTTTTAAATTGTTGTATTGCGTCAGTTTTTGACATCTCCTCCAGTTTTGTTCCACCAATTTTATCACTGCCAACTCGTCCCCACTTTCGAAATACATAGCATTCACTTCCATCATCCTCTTCGATGACCTGAAGTATATAGTAGCTTCACAAACAAACAAACAAATTGTAAGAGATGGAGTAGGGCGAGCAATAACCTATGTAACTAAGCAATAGCAGAATTAGTGTTCTAGTTATTTTCCAACTATAACAGTGTTTATGTTCTTGACAATCAATCTCCCAACAGGAAAAGGACACAAACAAGATAAATTCGCACATTTGCTTTATTATGGAAATTGCTAATATGCACGGTTATACTCATGTACTTAGTAATCTGAGGAGTTGAGGAGCTCAACATCATTCATCAATGAAGAGAGGCAATATGCAGTACTCTCATCTCTCATCTGCAAAATATTATTTATGGCTACTGCTGTGTTTTTCTCTAAATACATATATACTCGGTGTATCCACGTATGACTATTTAACAAAAATGCAATTCTTCTGTGTCCCCGTGTTTGTTTCAACATACTGCCACATATTTCTCTTTGGGACTAATACAAATTTCCACCTGCCACCACCACCCCTCAGCATGATCAATTGAGATGCTGCTAAAGTTACATACTTCCACACATGGTGTCAAAGCCATTGTTTTTCTTTTCCAGCACAAGCAACTCATGCTCACAATCGTTCCGTCACATTTTCAGTCTACCGACCGATTCTGTCCCCGTCCGCGTCCATGGTCAATTTTTCCACCACTCCCAGCTCTAGCTCACCCTCAATAGATTCCCCATGCAACTCCACTTTGCCCATTGATCGATTTCCTCCACATCTGGTAACTGTTAAGGAGTATTAGTATTGGTCTAGGAGTCCGTATTAGGCTAGATTTCCTTTCTTCTATTCCAAGTCATGTATAATATACATATGCCCTATGGGCTTATCAATATAGTTGCATCTATAACAGTAACTACGAATGGGCAGCCTAATGAGTGGTCCACCTGTTTCGCTTTGATTATTGTCTCCAGATGACTCCAGCCTCAGCCACTCCGCTATGGTTGATGCTTCTGCAGCAGCTGCAAAGGCGAGGAGAGTGGGGAGATTGCTGCTGCTATGGTTGTTACCTTCAAGGGCTACTTCTGACGCTCGGACTGTGGCGATCCTTTGCCACAGCTTTCCATCAGGATGGATATCTTTGACCTACTAACTGCCCGGCAGATGTGGGAGTATTAGTTATCCCAAAGCAGAACTTTTGTTTACTACTCCATATTGCAGCACATTCAGATGCCCCAGTAACATGATGCCTCTGTGGATACTTTCTGCCATCAATTATACCCTCGGTGCCAGCTTGATCCAATGGATGTCGAAACATGTCATACCTATGTCTGATGTAGTTATGTGTGAGCTCTTGCTACCGTGCGCATACATGTTCATCTTAAACTCGGGGACACAACTCCAACTGATTTTGGGTTTGTTCAAGCTCAGTTAGTCGGATCTACTAAAATGCCCCCTTTATGTTTAGGAGATAGTTTATGGAGTATTAAGATACTAAATTAAACCATCCTTTTAAATTTTAGATAAACTCAAATCGAGTCCATGAAACCAAAAGAAAGATAAGCTGTGAATAGTAACCAAAATGATTGCCCATTTTACATTAATGGAATTTCAATTAACCTGGACACCAGTGAATTAGGTTGTTGCTTCACGGATACCATATATTTTCTCCTAACAAATAAAGTTCAGGTAGAAATCTTTAAGTTGAAGGAAAGAAATAATACGGTCAAAAGAGGATAGTTGGAATGGACAACTCATATGGTGTGAACGATAAGATTTTTTTTGCTGCAGGACTTACTAAAACTGTTAACTAAATGTGCCGTAACCCATAACTAGCAGGCACTATTCACAATTACCATAACTCAAAATGTATGTCACGAATTTCAGAACAAATATTGTGATCAAAATCCTTGCCTGTTAACTCCTTGAGTCATGTCAGATATGTTTAGGGTTGTATTGTAAATGCTTTTAGAATCTTCCAGAATATGGCCCGTATCTTGCAAACCAGAGGCCTCATGAACAGCACTTCGGCCCTTAACTTTAACAGTGACTGTGCTACCTTTTGATGATTCCAAGGTAGTCTCAACTTTATATAAATCAAATGGAAGCACTCTATTTTTCCTAATGCATTCTCCAATGTAATCTCCTCTTACGATCGGTATCTTCAGCCTCCTGCAAACAAATTCATATGTATATAAAATGATAATCCAACATCAATAATACGTAGCAAAAATAATTGATTCAATTTATAATTAAAAATGACAGAAAGAGTAAAATGTCATACCTTGCTTTCCTGACTTCAGGATTCTCATTATCAATCCCACCACAAGAAACTAGACAATTAATATCTGCAATGCAGGTGAACATAAGCATAGTGCAACACCATCGTGCTTTAACTACTTAGCTTGTACCATGCATGCTAGGTACTTAAATGGACTGAGAATTAAGTGGTAATTGGACCCAGACCCTGACATTGTGCTCTGAGGTTCGAATATTTTATTTTTCGACTCAATGCAGCATTGTACTTTGTGATGAACTAATACATCTCTATTCATGCTAGGCACTGAAAATGAACTAATGATTAAGTGGTAGTTAAAGTGTCGAACCAAGGCCATAATGTAGAATTATCTTCATTAAGGTGTGAAATGGGGGTGTGCTAAGTGAAAATGGAGAAAATATGCAAATCTCAAAGCAGGAACCGACGTTGGATCCCAAGAGTGGAATAGCAGAGCAGGCAGCATCAATATTCCGTAGCAAGATAAAACTGTAAGAAACCATCCTCCCTTCACCGCTAATCCATAAAACAATTCTCTCAGCTACCAATATATGTTACTCACTTACTCAAAGGACATCTAAGTTCCAGTGCTATACAAATCCAATTATAAAAGAAGTTCAATGCGAGCACAAAATAAATCAGTTCTTGGAGAACAAACGAACCTTTGGTAACCCTGGCAGTGACGATGGTACCGGCAAGTTCAAGCTTTTCTTTCCACTCATCCTACATGAGTTAAGTTATGTTAAATAATATATAACTTATAAAAGAAGAGGGGAAAAGATTATCAACATTTGAAACAAGCAGTCAAGCATTGATTACATAACTACAAGTCTGCAACGTATTAAGAAAATGTACGCAGAGAAATAAAACAGAAAAAATTGGTATCGCATGCCGATCTAATCCAATATGGTCCAAAATAAAGAGCAAGATCACATTAGGTAATTCGACCCCCTAATCAACACCTCACTCCTTTTGCCTTTGTTGTTGCATTCTAGACCAACCACAGTATTGCAGAATAGCGACTCAAACGGAATATCGAGCTGCTCCAATAGACTGCAGAAAGCGGTTCAAAAAGTATAGGCTTGAAGTCGCACCATCTTCTTGGTTGGATTCCAAACTATTAGTTAAAAAGGAAAGATACTACACACTGCATCTATGTTGCTTTTTCTCACCATTGTTGGTGACAATGGCAGATACATGTTTTACACATTAGAGGCTTAATCGGATCGAGAAATGGCATATATGGCCATCGGCCAGCACGAGGATTCTATTTTCAGTAACCAGAGGCGAGAGCCGCCATCATTTGTAATGGATTTGGATGATTGCCCGATGAGTTTGGGAGGTGGAGAGAATTAAGCCAGGGAAGAAAAGGATGGCATCAATTTATTCATTTTCTTATTCTAAGGTGGATTCAAGCCATTAAAGCTGTACATTGGAGGAAAATGCACACAGGTGTGTTCACAGCCTTGCCTTTTTGATTTGAATGGATGCAAGATTGGAGATAGTCTAAAATCAACGCAAGACAGCTTGTCAGTATGGATTCTTGGGGAAGAGGGGTACCTCGCTCGTTCTAGATCAGATTCGCACAATTAACTTTGCACTTAATTGAAATGAATAGACATTTTATGTAGATGAAACCAAAAAAAAGGCAAGCAAAACAGAAAATAACCTAAGAACACAAGTGATGAAGATTACTTACAGCCACGTCTTTAGAGTGTCCTACTATAGAAATTCTCAGCTTATCCAATGATTCACCAATGAGAGACTGCTGAGTTGATTGACCTACTGGCTTCAGAGGTGACATTGGGGGAAGAATTCTCTCTGGTTTCTTAACCTTTTGAGATTTGAACCACTGCAAGATAGACATATTTGTTAACCTTCGACTGAAGAAAACTAAAATTGAGAGAAAAGTTGTTTTGTACTGCCTCCGTCCCATAATATAAGATGTTAGTAAGTAATATCTATTGATACTTTGATCACAGTCGTTTCTGGTTCGGTTTCTTCGAGGAAACAGAAGCTGGGCTTGGGAATTAGATAGCCCAGGCAGAAGCTAGTAGGGGGGTTGGGAATTAGATAGCCCAGGCAGAAGCTAGTAGGGGGGTTGGGAATTCGATCAAAACCATTGAGGTCCCTTTGAGGTTCTAGCCATGGAGTGATGCATATTTTCCCCCTCCAATAATAATATCTACCATTTGGGAGTATTTGATGTTTACCTAAATCTGTGAGTCCTTGGGAAAATCCCATATTTTTATTTACCTGGAAATCGTAGGGTGTCCCCTATGGTATGTTTTCTATTGATAAACAAAAAAGATACAAATATTTACATGAATATGTGCAAAAGGAGTAAAAGGAAAAAACCAACAGAGGAGTTACAAGGAGTTTAACCAGTCAAGTAAAGGAAGCCTATGAAGGGATTCAAATACCACATTAGCTCCAAGACGCTGGTCTCTAACTAGAAAAGCAAATATTTGAGCTAGAGAAGCTCCAAGACTCCCTACCTTTGTAAGATAACCACTCTGTATTTCATCCGGAATTTTCCATTTCTTCTTAATGCGTACAGGTTGTGTTGTTGTGTAGGTACATTTGGACCACTCTGAAACATAGCCATTGCACTGATAGTGACCACCGTAATAGTAAAGGCAGCTAGTACAGACTGGGCAAGGGGCCAGCGCTCCAAACAGCATCCCATCAGCACTGCAAGAGAATAAAAATGCTCTAAGAAGTTATAAGTAAGCATCTGAATACCGATATAACAAAAAAGAGCAACACCACAGGCAGGTCTGTGTAATCAACAGTACTTCAACAAGATACTTAGCCTTGTTTCAGAGAGCTTCAGCTCCACCAAAGCTGCTAGCAAGAAACTCGAAGTGGCTTCTGAGGTAAATTAAGTCTTGTATGTATTGAACATTTTTGTTGTGATGAATCAGAATTGCTTTCTAGAACGTACAATCTTCTCAAAGGGCCACTACATGTAGTATTGGGCCTTTGGAGCAAGACTAAAAAGATCTTATGAGAATTGACAATTTTCTTGTCAAATCCCATTCTGACAGCCAACTGCTGGAAGTCACAAAGCTCCTGTAGAACATGCATACACGTACTATGTGACTTCCGGTGTTCTAAAAATGGTTCTACAGATTGTAAACATAGCCTTAGACAAGTAATGGCTGCCCTTATGAAAACATGACACACAAAAAATGATATTTCACCTACAGCTAGCCAACTACTGGTGTCTGAATTTTCCCTGATTTTCACGAGATTTAATCATTACAAATGTGAGAAAAAAAATCATAAGTAGTATTCAAGGCAGGGAAACTAAAGAGAGGGTCTGTTCTGTAGACCATTAAGATGGACATAATAATCCAAAACATTAAAGACAATCATGAACATTTCGAGCTTTTCATCAAATCCAAAACAAAAAAACTGGGAGCTGGACACCATTTTGTTTTCTGTTAAATTCGGAAAGTGTTTTTATATCCTATTCTGAAAAAGGTCAGCACGGGGATTTGGGATACAGAAATCAAGCCCATAAGTCCTCATTAGCAATTATCCGCTTGTACAACTTAAGAAACCACTACTGAAGTGCATCTCTGCTTCCTTTATTTGCTTTTATCAAACTGTTGCAGTACAATTTGCTTGGTGTCAAATACTCCTTCGATGCAACTGTCATGGGCTATGATTTTGTGTGCAAATGCTTAATTATCTTGACGTGCCATGTCCTTTTGACTTCCCATCTTCTCTTGATACTTATCTTGTATCTTCTACCGATGTCGTGTCTTCCACTGGTGTGCATCTTCTTGCTACCCACCTTTGGCTTGACTCGACAGGTTTTTGAAGACTCCATGGTACAAAACGACACTCTCAAGACAGCGATTCCAGATTTTCACTATATTTTGTTTTATCATTAGTAATACTAATATTGGCCTATGACTCTTTACGTATCCATATTAGTCTAGGTTTCCTTACTTGTATTTCAGGTCTCTTGTACTATATATTTGCCCATTCGGCTATGCAATACAGTTAATGCATAACAGTCACCACAAGTAATGTAATCTGGAGTAAGATTAGTAGATTTAGAAGAAAAAAAAATAGCAGACAACATTACCAACGTTCCAATAGGTCCCGCTCTGGTCCAGATGGATCTTGCTCATTAACTTCAAGCATGTCCCTCAGCTCAGCAGTTGAAACATGCTTCTTAAGTTCATCCTTTAACTTCCAAAGTGTATCACTTTGCTCTTTAAGCTTTTGGTGCAGATCAGCAGAACTAGCATTGGAATCACCTGATACTACAAGTTTTCCTTTGTTTGGTCTTGCAGCTTCAGATACACTTCCTTCTAACTTGGGAGCTTTGTAGTCCTGCATGTCATTGTCACCATTCTTGCGCTTGGAGCCCTTCGAAGTTGTTTGTTCTTGATGTCCATTACAAATAAACCAAGTCAGATTATTAAGTTATGTACAAAACAACGAAAGAAAAACACTGATCTCCATGCTTCATTACGTTTGCCGGCAGTTCCTTTCTTAATAACATCAAGAATAGCTCCTTTATCCTCGTGCGACAAGGTCTCCCAGCCTGGGAATTTCTCAACTGTTGCAGCTGGCGACATTTCCAAGAAACAACTGACATGATACCAACCTTGACCCTCAAGTTTAGATGAAACACGAACCTAATCAAACACGGCTAACTGTTACGGATGCAATTTAAAAGTCAGTAGAAAGGACATGATTTCACAGCACAATTTACCACAGGTATTAAATATTAGTATCTCTTCAGAATATAATTTGCGGGCTAAGAAATATTTCAAATCAAGCATGGCAAACCATTACTGATGCAATTTAAGAGTTAGCAGAAAAACATAATTTCACAGCATAATTCACCACTGGTATTGAATATTAGTATCTCTTCAGTATATACTTTGCGGTCTAAGAAATATGATAAATAAAAGATGAACTTGTAAGACCATAAAATGTTCTGGTCTGAACTCTCAAAATCAAAATAATGGGTATCGTTCATCGAGCAAACAATTGGGAATTCCATGTAGGACAAGGACTGAAAATCAACATAATCAGTTGTGTTACCAATTCCTAGTTGTCACATTTTATTTGGCTTAACCATTCTTTTTGCAGGTGACGAGTAGCAGGCTAGTGGCAGAACTTCTTATATGACAAGATAGCAAGTTGGTGCCTTTCCAGGATACTTATTCCAGATTCCAACACAGGAGAACAATAAACATTATCTGCAACCAGTCTGACTTAGTCATAAGTAGGGTTCAAAAAAGAACGTGTCATGTTCATGTGATTAGCCATATACAGTATAGCTTACACTCCTGAGTTTAAAAATCATGAACAAGTACAGTGGAAGAGTATGGCATTTCCGAATATGTGATTAAAATTAGAACTAGAAGCATAGATATGTGAAAGCTGTATACAGTTGTATTAAGGTCAATTCAAGAACGTGAAATTTGTGTTTCTATCTATAGCCAGTACTAAGTGAGAATTGAGAAAATCTATTATTAAGGAGGATTCTGTTCAGGACAATAAATTTTGTACAGAAACACATGTAGCAGCAAGCATAGATTCCTGGCTTCACAGGATACTAATAAGATCAATATACCAACTAAATTTCACAACAAACAGAAAAAAATTGATCAACTGATACATACAGTGCCTTTTGTAATCTTTTCACTGCATCGTCTACAGGAAGCACGAGCAGACTTGGCAACCTCAATAGTACATTTATCTGAAATAGCAGCTGTGGAACTTGCAGTACTTGAGGAACTTTCAACGTAGTTCCTTATCTTCTCTTGGTCATCCCACCTAAGTGCATCTATTCCCTCAACATCATCAACACTGATCAGAAGTGAGAGTACAGTTAAATTTTCAATGGTTTATACTCACATACAAGAAAGACAAATGAACTAACAGATTGAGGCCTAAAATCCACTTGATGAGTATGAGACACAGTTACATACGATTTGATCTGGTTTTTCTTATTGAGGATGCAACTGGCATGGTTCCACATCTGAAAAAAGAGAAAACAGAGAACTATGAAATTATAACTAGAAGTGAAAATTAGCAAAATTGCTTTGGCAAGATAAGTGACAGAAGCATCACATTTTTCCTGCCTCTGGAAGAAGCCCACCAATCACCAAAAGAAACATCTTTAAACTTCATATTTCAGAGGAAAAGGTGTGTCTAACAGCACATCACCAAGACATAGATAATGCGCACATAATTCCATAACCCTATACAACCGGGGAAACATAATTGTAAGCCTGCTATTCAAGTTAGAGAAAATGATCAGATGAATGTGGCATTAGTACCACCAATCGCCTCGATTTTTCTATATAATATAATGTTTCCAAACAAACAATTAGAGGTGCACATGACCCAAGCCAAATAAACTACAGTAAACCTAAACAACAGGCTTCAAAAAATATGCAAGATAAACAATATTAAATTCGCAAATAAGGTTCTCCTTCAGGCCTGACCTTGCACCCCACGATTAAGCACCCACTACTATTACAAAGACCAGTAAGTGGATATATGAGAACTGCAGTTGTCTAAGGGATAAAAAAAACTTATGAGAATAGTACAAACGTGAAGGTTTTTTTTTTTGCGAGAAAGTCGCAGTTACAGCAGCCAAGCTCTTACAGAAAAGCCCAAAAAACAGAAGAAATTACAAAGACACCCTTCTGAGCTTCGGCGTCGCCGTCTTCGAGCAGAACGCTGCGCCGGCGAAACCCGCCGCACCACCTCCGAAAACCTTGGACTGGGAGGCCCCCCTGTGTGGCAAGGAAGGCGACGCTCCTCGGTGCGAAGCACCTCCACCCTGCACGTCGAGCAGCAACACCAACTTGGCAAGCAGCAACCGTACCTTCGAGATCGTCAGTCGCCGGATCCGCCACCTCTCGGACTCCGGTGAAGGGGGAGCCCTCTCGAGCGCTCCGAGGAGCCGCGAACGAGGGCGGGACGGCAGATCTGCAACGGAGCTCCACCGGAGCCACGCGAGCAAAGGAGAAGAACGCCGCCACCAAAAGCCACTCCGGCATCGCCGCTTCCGCCTCGGCTCCGCCGGCTAGCACACCACCACGCACCCCTAATCTACATACAGGCCCGGATCCGGGGATCCCCCGTCCTCCCGCCGCCGAAGCGGCCGCCGGAGGGCGAGGGATCCGGCGAATCGCCGGCTGCGAGCTGAGGAGCGCGGTGTCGCCCAAGAAATCGCCTCTCTCGTACTGTAGATGGGGAGAGGGTGTCGGTCCAACTCAAACGTGAAGGTTTATAAGCTACACTCATCTCACTTATACCATAAAATTGTTCAAAGTCCAAACAGGCACAATAGGATATCCAAATTTCTCTCACAAAAGAAACTAGTATCATAATTATCTAGCGTGGCACCAAATTAGACTAGAGATGGTAAAGGGAATCATGTTGATGTTCCATCAAATCATGCAGTTTAGATAGGCTGCTTCTCTCTAAATTGAGAGAACAGCGATCTCAAGATATATGGAGGAGGTCAGCCTGCTACTGGTGATGGACAAATCACAAATGTATCGGTAACAAAAACATATTGAATTAATAGAAGATGTAAAACTAAAACCGTAGTTATCAGATAATGGCACGGGTTACAGGTCTGCATGCAGGAGCGCTTGAAGTACACACAGATCGGCTGTTGCTTAAAGGAAAAGAAAATCTGTCAAAATAGTGGATTGGTGAACACACAACAAGGACTAGAAAATGCTCCACGAGCCCCGCATCCATTATAAAGGGATTGGTCTGATTAAACTCGCCAAATCACCGCCATGACAAGTTCAGAAATCAAGATGAAAACCCGAACCTATCAGATCCAACCATTACATACCGCCAACAGAGCCACTTCCACCATTCGACCAGTCGGGAAAGGCATTCACCTCTAGAGTCTAGACCCCGCCCCAAAAAAAAAACAAGACCACTAAACCGCCCCAAAACCCTACCTCTCGGACCCCTCAAATCTCAAAGTTAAATCCATCGATCGAACGAAGAGGGATTCGTGCAGGGAGGGGAAGGGGGGAGATGTTACGCACGGGCATGAATCCGTCGAACTGGGTGGCCTGGACCATTTTGCCGAGGCGGAGCGCGTCCTTGCCAATGGGGGATTTGCACGACTTGCACGAGGACCGCCCGGACTTGGCGTATTCCGCCTTCCAGGCCTTCAGTGGCGCCGCCATTCTGCCGGCTGTTACCGCTAGTGCTCACCTCTGCCCTCCGCCGCTTCCTGGCTCATGTAGGGTGTGGGTAGAGAGAAAAGAGTGCTCGTTGTTTAGGGACGGAGGAGGTGTGGAAGGTACATCGGAAATTCGGAAAGGGCATGGAGCAGGGGTTATTGGAGACGGGGGAAAACCCACCTCATGTTATAGACTAGGAAATATGTCCGTGCGTCGTAATGGGAGAGAAATGTATCTAGTTTTGTGTGTTTGTTAACAACATAAGTGATGATCTTACCGTGTGCCAAAGTACTACAGGTACAATAGATGATATGCACATGGTCTTGAGTGACCCCTCAAAACGATGAAGAAGGTTGAAGACGGTGGCCCGTAGATTTAATTATATTGAGTCGTAGGGAAGCCGTACTATCAAGAGGGGTTGCTCTTTGGAAAGTTTGGGGGAAATCATATTTTGCATATACATACCAGATATACTCTCCTTAGTCTTTCTACAACCTTGGTGGAAAAATATGGTAATAGTTCCATCGAAAAACAAGCCAAAGTGTACCTATTCCGGATGGGTTGTTTTTCGTCCGGAATTCCGGGTGATTCGGAATTTTCCGGACCATTCCGACTTGATTCCGAGACAGCTCGATTCATTACTGGATCGGTCCGGAATCAAGTTGTTAGACGTCCGGAATATTCCGGATGGTTCGGAATTCCGGATGAAAAACGGACTCATTCCGGACTGCACGTTTTCTGTCAAAAACGGCTAGTTTTTCGGTGGACCTATTTAAGGGGGTCCTTCTTCTCCAAGAGGACCACCACGACTTGAAATATCTTACCCACCATTGTTGAAAGCTTGAAACTCGTAGATCTCTCTCCCTACCCACTCAACACCTTGTCCTTCTAGGACTTGGGAGAGTTGACCTAGATCTACACTTCCACCAAAGCGATTTGATTTCCATATCCATTCCTTTGAGGAACTTGTGCATCTTGGGTTCATTGGAACCCTAGACGGTCGTTGGTCGTTCTTGTGGCTTTGGGAGCCGCGGGGACTAGCCGGGAGCCTCCAATTCGGTTGTGGAGACGTGCCCCGGCCTTGTGATTCTTGCGGCTTTGGAAGCCGTGGGAATTGGTGAGAGCCTCCAATTCGGTTGTGGAGTGTGCCTCATCCTTGTAAAGGTTTGTTGCCGACCTCGAGGGCATCATATAGTGGAGGAGATACGGTGTGCCATATCACGGCTATTCGGGGATCACTTGTGACCCCGCACCGCTCCAACGAAGACGTAGCTTCCATTGGGAAGTGAACTTCGGGAATCATCTCCGTGTCACCGTGTGCTTATCCTTTTTATATATACCTTTACTTGTATTGCTAGCTTACCTTGTTTAGTATATCTTGTTAGCTAGCTTCTTGCTCATCATATAGGATTGTTCACCTAGTTGCATATCTAGAGAACTTATATTTGAGCAATTCCTTAACTTGTTGAAAAGAAAATTAAAATTGGTAGTTGCCTATTCACCCCCCCCCCTCTAGTCAACCTACTCGATCCTTTCAATTGGTATCAGAGCAAGGTCTCTTTATTAAGGGCTTAATCGCCTAAAGAGGAGGATGGCTAGTGCGGAGGATGTACAACGTGCTAAAGATGAGGAGTTAAGACTTGCTAAGGAACAAGAAAAATTTGATAGAGAACAACTTGACAAAGAACTAATCGAAGCGGGAATAATCCCTCCCGAGGGTGATGCCCCAATCACCATGAAGTCCATGATTGAACTTTTTGGGTTCATGAAAGGCAAAATGGTGGATGAGGTGTATACTCGGGTATCTAATCAAAATGGCTCCTCATCAACCGCTAGCCCTATTAAGGGAGCTAGTGACAAGGATAAAAATGATAAACCTATGAGAAGCCTTCTCTTAACTTTGCTCCACCTAGCTCTTATCTCACTCAAGTTGCACTCACTCAACCTCATATAACCAACCTTGGTAGACCCCCTCCTAAGCTTGATAATACTCGTTATTTCACTTGGAAGAAATCTATGGAGTCTTATTTTCGCAGCTCATCGGTGCATCTTTGGAGGGTGGTTCTACATGGTTTCAACCCAGTTGATCCCAACAACTTGACCAAGCAAGAAGAGATTGATGAGCAACTTGATGCAAATGCCAAGTACATTCTTGAGAGTGCTATGACCGCAAATGATGAAGATCATGTGCGGAATCTCAAAACTTGCAATGAGGCTTGGCTCTATCTTGAAACCGTGTATGAAGGAAATGAGGGCATTCAACGCTCCAATGCGGCCGTCCTTCAACATCAAGTTGACAACTTCATCATGCTAGACGAAGAGACTCCGACCGAACTTTACCGAAGACTCTACAAGCTTGTGGTGACATGTAGGGAAAATGGAAAGAAGGATATGGATGATGAATGGGTCAAGGCCAAGTTCCTTCAAGCAATTATGCCATATAGTGAAACTATGGTGATGAACCTCCATGCAAGAGCGGATTACACAACAATGACTCCCAATGACATCTTGGCTCAATTTGTCACATATGATACATTGAAGTCCACATCCAAGTCTTTCAACCAAGTCCGTGGCCCAAAGACTCTTGCTTTGAAGGCTCGTGTGGTAGACCATCCAAGATATGAAGAAAGCCCGGTCTATGAAGGTGAAGAAGACTTGGAGGGTGAGCTCAATGAAGTTCTTGCACTTGCCGCCACCCGGTTTTGGAACAAGAAGAACAAGAGCGTCAACCCTCCACCAATAAAAAGAATGTGCTTCAATTGTGGAAAGGACACTCATCTTGTGAAGGATTGCCCCTATGAAAGAAGAGAGGATAATGGTGGTCAACTCATTCTAAAGAAGAACAAGTACCACCCCAAGCCTACCTACATGAAGAGATCACCTCAAAAGGCTCTTGTGGCATCCCATCAAGAGGAATACGAGTCCGGAGGTGAGGAGGATAAAGAACCAAGTGAAGAAGTAGGAATGGCGGCTCTTGCAATGGGCACCCTTCCTCCATCATTGGCCAACCTCTTCTCATCTCCAAACGACGACAAGATCTCCAAGCCTATGTGCCTCATGGCCAAGGAAACAAAGGTGAATTCCCCACCAAAAATTACTATCTCCTCTAACCCATCACTATTGGATTGTGTTGAGGATGTAGGGAAAATTGAAGAAGAGGATAAAATTTCTATCTTCATTAGCAAGCTCCAAGGTCCAACCAAGAAAATGGTTGAGGCCCTCATGTATCAATATGGAGAAGCCAAGCATCTTCTTAATGAGAAGGATGTTAGGATTTGTGAGCTCGAAGGGCATGCATGTGATCATGCCGACAAAATTGGTGAGCTAGAAGATCAACTTGTTGAGGAACAATTGCTCCGTGAGCAACTTGAGGAGACACATGCCATGGATCTTTCCAAGGCAAAAGAAACTCGTGAAACCTCTATTCAAATTGCTATTGATCTAAAAAGTAAAAATGAGGAACTTGTAGAGAGTCATAACAAACTCTTTGAGGGTTTTGAGCAACTTAGGGAAACCCACAAGGTGACCTCAAGTGAGCTCACTACACTCAAGGAGTCATATGCCAAACTACAAGCTCAATTTATCTATGCTAGCTTCACCACTTCTCATAATGATAAAGATGCAAATTCTTGTACCACTAACCCTTTATGTGTCAAGGCATCTCTTATTGAGGAAAACACTAGGTTGAAGGCCCAACTTGAGAAGGGCCTAGCCACTTGTATCCAAGGGGAAAAGAACCTCAATGATCTTTTGAGCAATCAAAAGGGAGTGGTTGGCAAAGAAGGAATTGGGTTCACACCCAACTCTAAGAAGGTCAACAACAAGAAGAAGAAGGCGACTCCCCCTTCCAAAGATATTGTTTTTGTGAAGGAGGGGGAGTTAGCCAAAGCAAATGACAACTCTATTGGGAGTGGTAATGTCACTAGGGGCAATGCCACTCACAATAACTTTGCGGGAAAATACAACCCCTCATATGTTCTTTTGAAATCTACAAATGGTTGTGTTTTTGCTAAATATGTTGGCTCTTCATATGGAGATGATTATCACTATGCTATTTGGGTTCCAAAGACCCTTGTGACTAACAAAAGAGGACCCATTCCAAAATGGGTACCTAAATCAAAGACTTGATTATTGTAGGGTTTCTCTTCCGGTGGATCTTCATGGCTCATTGATAGTGGATGCTCATCCCATATGACCGGAAGCAAAGAACTAGTAAAGGACTTATTGAAACAACTACTCTCATTCTCTCATGTCACCGTTGGCAACAATGCAAGACTCAAGGTAGTGGGAGTTGGTAAGTGGTGATCACTCCGGAGTTATCCATTGAGAAGGTCCTCTTGTTGAATCTCTTTCATACAATTTACTTTCCGTTGGTCAATTATGCAATGCCGGTTACACCGTTATTTTTAATAAATACCACGTGACCATCCTTTTCACTCAAACACTCAATGTCGCCTTTGTTGGATTTCGTGAAAACGGTTTGTATGTGGTTGATTTCTCAAAAGAGACCACTCAAATCGCTACATGTTTAATGGCTAAAGGCGACAAGGGGTGGCTTTGGCATCGCCGACTTGGCCATGTCGGTATGAGAAATTTACAAACTCTTGTAAAGGGTGGACACGTGGTAGGACTAACCGATGTTAATTTTTCCAAAGATCGTCCTTGTAGTGCTTGCATAGCCGGAAAGATGCATGAAAAGAATCACCCCAAGAAGACCATTATCTCCACTAAGAGGCCTTTGGAGCTCCTTCATATGGATCTTTTTGGGCCTCCCACATATGATAGTCTTGGTGGCAAGAAATATTGTTTGGTGATTGTGGATGATTATTCAAGATATTGTTGGACTTTCTACATCAAGAAGAAGAGTGAAACTCAAAAGATATTCATTGACTTTGCAACCCTAGTTCAACGCCAATATGACTCCAAGATTTTGGCAATTAGAAGTGACAATGGTACGGAGTTCAAGAATTACACTATGGATGATTTCCTAAGTGGGGAGGGCATTCAACACCAATATTCCGCTGCATATACTCCCCAACAAAATGGTGTTGCCGAAAGGAAGAACCGCACTCTTATTGATATGGCAAGAACTATGATGGCCGAATTTAATTCCCCATACAACTTTTGGGCCGAAGCCATCAACACCGCTTGTCATTACTCAAACCGGCTCTTCTTCCGTCCTCTCAAGGACATGACACCATATGAACTCCTCACCGGTAAAAAGCCAAATGTATCTTACTTTCGAGTCTTTGGATGCAAATGCCATGTTTACATTAAAGGTTGCAAAATTGCTAAATTTGAATCTAGATCTTTTGATGGTATATTTGTTGGATATGCCGCAAAGTCTCATGCTTATAGGGTCTACAACATATCCACCGGGTGTGTTGAAGAATCTATGAACGTGGAGTTTGTCGAGGATAATGGCTCCCAAGCGGAGCATATTGATCATGATGATGTAGGTGATGATGCTCCATCTCAAGCCATAAGAACTATGGGGATTGGAGAACTAATTCCTATTGAAGGACCTATTGATGATACTCAAGAAGAAGGAACAAGTTCTACTCAAGTTGAGCCATCCACCTCAAAATTGATCAAGAAGATGGTCAAGACCCACCCAACTCTAGTGGTGAACAAGAACATAATGAACCCACAACTCCAAGAACTCCACTTCGGGTTGACCATGAGCAAGATAAAGGCAATGATGAAGATATTTGTGTTGGTGAAACAATTGGTCAAGCCTTGGAACGCCGGGTCATCCGGCGTGCATCAAAATTGGATTACCAACAACACTTCAAAGAAAATATCCTTGGGAGTATCCGTAGAGGTGTGTCCACACGCAATCAATTATCTAACTTTTGTGGTCATGTCTCTTGTTTGTCTAGCTTAGAACCTCTCAAGGTATATGATGCTCTTGAAGACATGGATTGGGTTGCGGCTATGCATGAAGAGTTGAACAACTTCGAGCGCAACAAAGTATGGTCATTAGTGGAAAGACCCAATGACTCCTCCCATAATGTCATTGGAACCAAGTGGATATTTAAGAACAAGCAAGACTCACATGGTCAAGTCATTCGCAACAAAGCAAGATTGGTTGCACAAGGCTACACCCAAATCGAAGGAGTCGACTACGGTGAAACCTATGCCCCCGTTGCTAGACTTGAATCCATTCGCTTACTAATTGCTTATGCATCTACTCATAATATTGTCTTATATCAAATGGATGTTAAAAGTGCTTTCTTAAATGGTCCACTAAATGAATTGGTGTATGTTAAACAACCACCGGGTTTCGAAGACCCTAAATTTCCTAACCACGTCTACTTACTACATAAGGCTCTTTATGGGCTCAAGCAAGCTCCACGTGCTTGGTATGATCATCTCAAGGAGTTCTTAGTAGACCGTGGCTTTGAAATTGGGGTAATAGATCCCACTCTTTTTACAAAAAGGGTAAATGGAGATTTTTTCGTATGCCAAATATATGTTGATGATATTATCTTTGGTTCCACTAACCGTGAATTTAGTGATCAATTTGGCAAGCTAATGACCAAGGAATTTGAGATGTCCATGATGGGAAAATTGAATTATTTTCTTGGCTTTGAAATCCACCAATTTCGAGAAGGAACATTCTTATGTCAAGCCAAGTATATTAAGGACATGCTCAAGAAATTTGATATGAACAATGCCAAGCCATATAAGTTTCCCATGGACTCCAAGGCGGATCTTCACTTAGATCCGGATGGTAAGGAAGTTGATCAAAAGCTTTATCGTTCTATGATTGGATCTTTGCTTTACCTTTGTGCATCTAGACCGGATATTATGTTTAGTGTGGGTATGTGTGCAAGATTCCAATCAAGTCCTAGGGAAAGTCATGAAACCGCGGTCAAAAGGATTCTAAGATATTTGTTGGATACTCCCAACTATGGTCTTTGGTATCCCCATGGTACAAGCTTTGATCTTGTTGGTTATTCGGATGCGGATTGGGCGGGTTGCAAAATGGATAGAAAATCAACTTCGGGTACATGCCAATTCCTTGGTAGGTCCCTTGTGAGTTGGTCTTCCAAGAAGCAAAATTGTGTGGCCTCGTCATCCACCGAAGCCGAATACATCGCCGCCGGTAGTTGTTGTGCACAATTATTATGGATGAGGCAAACTTTAAAGGATTATGGTGTCATTTGTGACAAAGTGCCTCTTTTATGTGACAATGAAAGTGCTATTAAAATTGCACAGATTCGGTATCATTTTATTCGAGACCATGTTGAGAAGGGTGATATTGCAATCAAGTATGTCAACACCAAGCATCAACTCGCCGATATGTTCACGAAGCCTCTTGGTGAAGCAAGATTCAAGGAGTTGAGAGGAGAACTAAATGTGGTGGACATATCCAATTGGATTTAGTGGATTTCTTGCATACCTACCCATATTAGACGATACTTATTTGGTTTAGATGTAGGCATAGACATAGGGGGAGTGTAGCTCAACTCATGAGTCAACACTTCCCTTATAATGCGCAAATAGACAAATCTTGCATCATAGTCACTTGTGTGACCAAATGTGCTTCAAAGATGAGTTTTGATTTTGAGCCCAAGATATATCTTCGCGGCGTCAAGTCATATATACTCAAACATGGTGGCTACGGCCACCGCCCTCCTCTTCTTGAGGAGTTGGATTTCCTCGTGATATTTGGGTGTTGTTAGACCTTTATTATTGCTTCCTCAATTTTATCTTGTTATATTCGAATCATGCTTGTTGTAGCTCATCGTGTTCTCGTTCTTCATCCAACAAGCATGTGTAGAAACCATAACCCTCATCTTGTGTCTCTGCTGATATACCTAGTCTGTCTTTTCATCTATTGACATATGCCAAATTCTTCAGAAAATCACATTTTTCAAAAATCTTTTTTTCGGAATTGGTTCGGATTTCATCCGGAATTCCGAGTGGTCCGGAATTTTCCGGCTATCTAACAACCTCATTCCGACCGGGTCCAGTACCACTTTTTGTTTTTCGGAATGAGTTCGGAATCGTATCGGAAATTTCCGAGTGTCTCGGAATTCCGGACTGAATCCGGATCTGTTCCGAACGGCAAAAAAATTTCTTATCTGTTCGTGCGGGTGGGCGGTTTGACTTACTGTTCTCAATTCCCCCCGCCCTGTTTCCTCTCTCCTTCGCCGCCTCCTTCGCCGCCGCCGTGCCTGGCTGCACTCCGGCCGTCCGAAGCTCCGGATCTCCTCCGAGCTTGGTCTCCTCCAAGCTTGGAAGAACTTCACCGACCCGTTCCCCTTTTCACCATGTCGTCGGGTACCTCTCATGATTTCCCTTCTCATTTCTTCCTATCTAGATGGGATTCGAGTTTCTTAGGGATTTCTTGTTAATGTAGGCTTACCACGTTAATTCATTGCCTTCTCCTTTCAATCTAGTGCAAGTAGGTTGTTCTTTGAACAAATTTGTGAAACAAATCATGTGCATCCAGAATGAATCTGAAATGGCTCGGAATGTTCCGGCCCGTTCGGAATATTCCGGCTCATTCCGAACTGATTCCGAATGCACAGTTTTTTTTTGCACTTCCTATTTTCACTAAAATTTCAAAATTTAAAACTTTTGGCATATGTTCTTATCTCCTGCTGCGTACCTATGCCCTATTCTCACAGGTGATAGTGCTGACCGCAATGCCCGCCGTGAGACCTTGAGGAAGAAACCGCGCTCCAAGGTTGTTCGTGAGACCTCTCCGTCATCTCGTGGTCATTCTAACCGCCGTTCGGCTCGAGGTAGAGGAAGAAAACAGCCAGAAATTGACGCTTTTGAGATGGAGGGAGAACAAGTTCCTATTGAAAACTTTGAGAAAATGAAGCTCAAGAATTGGAGGGAGGTGCGCAAGCTCAATCCTTACCGTTTTCCAGAACCAACATGTGACGGTGATGAGAGGTTCTGGACTTGCACTCAGTTTAAGATGTGGAATGAGTTCTACATGACTCTCAAGGACAAAGTGGTGAAGTCCAAGCAACTTGATGAAGAATATCTCTATGAACACAAAGAAAGTTCCCTTGCTCACATCTATGACACACTCAAGAAGATGGATATCTTGAAGGTCGCATTGGTCTCTCAACCATATTGCCCTGAACTCATTAGTCAATTCTATTGCACAGTACACTTCAAGAATGATAGCATGCGCACCATGACATGGATGTCTGGATCAACTAAATACACAAGCAACTTATCTGTCTTTGCTACTGCTCTGGGTTATGATTGGGAAAACACCTCTGGTGACTATGGTTTCAAGATTCACTCATCCCCTGAGTTTTCCAAGGACATGCTTGCTGATTTCTACCCTCTAGAGCATGCTGATATCAACCCTCCTTTCATTAGTGTGATGTACCCCTTCTACAACATGCTTGCTAAGATTTTCCGTGAAAACATTATGAGCAAGGCTGGTGATGTGTCTGCGGTTCGGGGTTACATGACCAACCTCATGTACTACACCAAGCCTAACCGTCAGAGGAAGATTGATGTCATGGATTTCATCTACAATGAGATTGAGATGGGAGTCAAGGGTAAGCAGACTCCAGCATATGGCCCTCTCCTTCAGAAATTCATTATCCGTATGGCTGGCAAGAACATTATGATTTGCCGTGAGATATTTGAGCCTGAATTGCTTGCTCCTGTGTTCACCAAGGGCCCTGAAATTCCAGAGTATGCCAAGGGCAAAACATCTGTGGTTCAAGCTAGTGCTTCCACTTCACATGCCCCCTCTTCAGCCTCCCAGAAGAAGAGCAGCAGCGCAGTCTCTAAGTTCTTCAAGACCATGTTTTCTGCTTGCCGTGATGCTCGTGCTTACAACCATGATGCTAGAGAGTTGGCCAAGGAGGCCCGTCGCATTCAGAATGCCGATAGGAGGGCTGCCGGCCTGCTTCAAGATGTCGATGATGCTTCTTTGGCTCCCACTCCCTTCCAGGATATCACTATGCCACCCATTACAGATGATGATTTCTTCTTTGGGGTCCCACCGGCTTGCGGCGATGAGGATGATGATGAGAGTGATGATGATGAGGAAGAAGAGGAAGAGGAGACTTAGCGGGGTTGGTCGTTAGCATCGCTTCTTTTTCCCTTTTTGGCGTCTTGGTGCCAAAGGGGGAGAAATGAGATCTATTAGGGCTGTATCCGGGATTTGCATGGGTGGAGTACAAGCTTCTTGCCATTTTATTTGATCTTATAAGCTTGTACTCTTTAGCTTTATTTTTAGCATGTGTTGAACTACCTATGGTGTGTGTGAACTATGTCTAGCATGTGGTAAGACATGCATTGCCCGATGTTGTGTGTGTTATGTTAAAAGACTATGTTGTTTATCTCTATATCCTGTGTGTGGTCTTTTACATTCATATTATCATGTCTTACCTCAATTTATGCAAATTCATCATGATTATCCTTTATTGTTAAATGTTGCACATATTGTTGGTTTATAAAATATAGGGTGTGTATTGATCCTTGTTGTGTGTACTCTATGTATTCAAATGCAACTCCTATTAGTGCACACATCAAGGGGAGCCTTCCTATATTTTGTAAATCTATTGCATTGCTCTTATTCTATATATATCCATATGCAAATCCTTATGTTGTCATCAAACACCAAAAAGGGGGAGATTGAAAGGACATTGTCTCCTTATCTAGTTTTGTGTGTTTGTTAACAACATAAGCGATGATCTTACCGTGTGCCAAAGTACTACAGGTACAATAGATGATATGCACATGGTCTTGAGTGACCCCTCAAAACGATGAAGAAGGTTGAAGACGGTGGCCCGTAGATTTAATTATATTGAGTCGTAGGGAAGCCGTACTATCAAGAGGGGTTGCTCTTTGGAAAGTTTGGGGGAAATCATATTTTGCATATACATACCAGATATACTCTCCTCAGTCTTTCTACAACCTTGGTGGAAAAATATGGTAATAGTTCCATCGAAAAACAAGCCAAAGTGTACCTATTCCGGATGGGTTGTTTTTCGTCCGGAATTCCGGATGATTCGGAATTTTCCGGACCATTCCGACTTGATTCCGAGACAGCTCGATTCAGTACTGGATCGGTCCGGAATCAAGTTGTTAGACGTCCGGAATATTCCGGATGGTTCGGAATTCCGGATGAAAAACGGATTCATTCCGGACTGCACGTTTTCTGTCAAAAACGGCTAGTTTTTCGGTGGACCTATTTAAGGGGGTCCTTCTTCTCCAAGAGGACCACCACGACTTGAAATATCTTACCCACCATTGTTGAAAGCTTGAAACTCGTAGATCTCTCTCCCTACCCACTCAGACACCTTGTCCTTCTAGGACTTGGGAGAGTTGACCTAGATCTACACTTCCACCAAAGAGATTTGATTTCCCCCATCCATTCCTTTGAGGAACTTGTGCATCTTGGGTTCATTGGAACCCTAGACGGTCGTTGGTCGTTCTTGTGGCTTTGGGAGCCGCGGGGACTAACCGGGAGCCTCCAATTCGGTTGTGGAGACGTGCCCCGGCCTTTTGATTCTTGCGGCTTTGGTAGCCGTGGGAATTGGTGAGAGCCTCCAATTCGGTTGTGAAGTGTGCATCATCCTTGTAAAGGTTTGTTGCCGACCTCGAGGGCATCATATAGTGGAGGAGATACGGTGTGCCATATCACGGCTATTCGGGGATCACTTGTGACCCCGCACCGCTCCAACGAAGACGTAGCTTCCATTGGGAAGTGAACTTCGGGAATCATCTCCGTGTCACCGTGTGCTTATCCTTTTTATATATATACCTTTACTTGTATTGCTAGCTTACCTTGTTTAGTATATCTTGTTAGCTAGCTTCTTGCTCATCATATAGGATTGTTCACCTAGTTGCATATCTAGAGAACTTATATTTGAGCAATTCCTTAACTTGTTGAAAAGAAAATTAAAATTGGTAGTTGCCTATTCACCCCCCTCTAGTCAACCTACTCGATCCTTTCTGCCCCTGGCCCGCCCAGCAGAGGCGAATCCAGACACAAACCTTCGCTCTCCCCAACCCCCACCCGCGCTCCTGCTCTAGCCATAACCGACCCAGCCGCCGCCGCCAACTACGCTGCTTTGCTGGGCGCCGAGAAGGAGGACGAACTCGATTTCGATGTCGAAGCTCCAAAGAAGCTAAAGAAGGAGCTCAAAATAGAGCAGCGGGCCAAAGAGACCCAGAAGCGGGGCGCCCGGAGGAGGAGGTTGAAGGAGGACAGGCTCGCCGTCGCCAAGAAGGCCGCCTCCGAGCAGAAGGGCCAGGACGATGAATCTGACCTCATGTCCAGGGCAGCGACCGCTGCCCTCCTGCTGATTGGAAGGGTACCGCCAGCGGGAGCGGTCGCGACTGCGGCAACCATCTCCAATGGCTCGGCGGCTCGACCACCACGGTCGAGAACTTCCGCGACGGCACCCTCGCCTGCATACGGGTACCTGCCGGGAACCATTCCGCCGTGGGTTTCACCTGAGATAGGGGAATCCACGCCCGCCGCCACCCTCGAGGTACCTACCCTTGACCTCAACGCGCCCGCCGCCACCCTCGACACACCCTTGGCCGGAAACTCGCCGGCGCCGCAGACTGCAGCCGCGCGTGCAGCTGCCCCTCCTGTTGCCGTACACGGCCGCAACCTGTTCGGCCTAATGCCCACGCCGAGGGATGCAACGTACTACGACGAGACGGAAGGGGAGGACGTCCTCCAGGACATGATCAGGGACAACAATACGTATGTCGATGATGATTATGCCGCGGGAGAAGATGAAGTTCCGGGCCCCGACGACGATGCGATCAACATCGATGATGAGCCGGTTTTCCAAGACGAGCTCGAGACCCAAGCCGGGGCCATGAAGAGAAAAATCAGCCAAAGGGGTGCCTCATTCACGGTGGAAGAGGACGTGCTCATCTGCGAGTCCTGGATCAAAGTTGGAACTAACCAAAATCTCGGGGCGGAGCAAAAAAGGGAGTGCTTATTAGGGCCGGTTCCTCAAGCACTACAATGAAAGTAGAATCCTTCCGCCAAGAAACATAGCCACGGCTCAGACCAAGACCTCTATCTCGAAGAGGTGGCTCCACATCCAAGCGGAGATGAGCAAATTTTGCGGCGCCGTTGACAACGTTGAAGCTCGGCCAGCAAGTGGCTATAGAACAAAGAAATTGGTAATTCCTCTCCCCTTCTCATGCATTGGGCTCCTTTGTATTGTCCTACAATGTTTTTGATTTCCATACCTTGTGTGCATAGGTCTTGCAAGCTTTGGAAACCTTCAAGGCTCAAAATAAAAAGGCCTTCACCTTGACCCATTGCTAGAAGGTGCTCAAGGACCAGCAGAAAATGGAAGGACCTCTATGCCTCTATCAAACAAAGTGGGCAGCCACTTGCCAAGGGAGAGGAACCGTCAGAGAAGGAAGGGAGGCCAAGGGGGAAGAACAACTCGAAGGCCGAGTTGAAACGCGATGCAACAACCCTTGCGTTGCAAGCGACATGGAACGGGTTCCTATCCCAGAAGGACAAGACAAGTGATACTAAGGAGGAGAGGAAAGAGAGGGACCGCCAAGAGACAGAGGCGACCGCTAAGCTATACTTCGAATTGCAGAAGAAGAAGCTCGATATCGAGGAGGCAAATGCGCATACACGAGCAAGGGAGGCCGAGGCAAGAGGCAAGGAGGCCGAAGCAAGAGCAAAGGAGGTCGAGACGAAGGCCAAGGAACTTGAGCTCGCCCTACGCCAAGAGGAGGCCAGGATCATGGACATGGATCTCTCGGTCTTCACTCCTACGAAGAAGGTCTACTACCTCAAGAAGCAAAGGTACTACATGGACCGAGAGTGATCACATCTCCGTAGTTTTAGTTGTATGGCGTTGGACAATGGCCTATATGGCCGGAAAAAACATGGCCGAGATGGCCGGAACTATGTAATATTTTGGATGTGTAAGCCAGCATGGAAATATTCTTTTGGTACAATGTTCTATGTTTAATTTGGTTGTGATCAAAATTGTGAAAATGATCAAAATGCTCCAAAACCCTCAAAACCTTTGCCGGGACGGACTCAATGTGTTGGCTCGTCGGGTGCAGTGGCCAGAAAGGGGCGGACCTGAGCCGAACGCACGTCCGTTTGCTGACCCAAGCGGATCAAACGCGGACCAAACGTGCGTTCGTTTGCGTCGGCCCATTGGAGTCATCCTAAGAGCATCTCCAACCTTAATTATTAAAATCGGTCCCAAAACAGACCGGACAGCCGCAAATGTGGTGCTATATAACTATAATGTTTAAATCTTCACACCCAAAAACATGCAAGCCATGCAACGTAGATCATAGTGATGATAGTTCAAAGATCATACGAATGAAACATGGTTCGGATATCCATGGACATAGTTTAACACACAAATTAAACGGACAGAATTCAGGGCATCATTACACACGGATGCACATTTTTTGGAGAGACCGGAAGTTCTCAGAAACTGGGTGGAATCAGGCCCTTGTTCGCCGCTGCCGCTTCCTCCGCTGCACGGGCCTTTGCTCGAGCTCGCCGTGCCCTGCAAGCACCAACTTCACGCTCAATTTGTTGTCGTCTCTCCGTTGCCTCGCGTCCCCTTTGGCGAGAACGTTGTTCCATCCGAGCCTAGCTCTCCACTTGGCGCACCATGTCCCTCTTCGCGACGTTCGGCGTGTAGTCCACGAACGGACTATCCTTCAGTATGTCCCAACAATGGCCGATCTTTCACTCCCTTGTCGTCGGCCTCCCCGCAAGTGCATTGTACAGTCGGATGGCATCCTGCATCTACGAAAGTTGAATAGCTAATCATGAAATTGAAACTACCGCATCCGGTGGTTCAGAAACTAGTTAATCGTCAAATTGTAGCTACTTCATCCAGCATTGTACAAAATTGAACATTAAATACTTACACAACCCATTTGTGCATAGCATCTGGCGAACTTGTTAATCTCGGCGATGATGCATTGCCATCTATGGCGGAGAGAGGCCTCATTGCGGAGTACTTCCATATTTGCATTGAACACCTGACAGATCCGGCCCCAAAATGAAACATTGCGGTAGCGTCCTTCTTGACCATCATCCAGGGTGGACAACCACGTATTGCACAACACCTTATCATCGCTGACCGAGTAGACATTCGCTCTTGGAACGACCTACGGGTTCAACAAGTTCCTACATTACGCATCCTACTAGTTCCTAAATCCTACAATGCTGGAAGGGAGGAACATACCTATGGAGGACCCACCATTGTTCCGTTGGAGGCGGGTGCAAAACTGCCCGCCTAGCTAGAGCACGGAGTCGCCACCACCGATTTAGGTGACGGCGGCGCGGCTTCCATCTCCGCCGCGGGCCAGCTAGCCACCTCCTCCCCCTCTTCCATGAACACATCCCAGTGCAGCTCAGTCCCGGAGAACGTAGATCCGCTGCCGGAGCCAGCCATTGGCGATTCAGCGGACGGAGAAGAGTGAGAGTGGAGTGGAAAGGGGATCGGACGAGAGTGAGAGGTAGGGTTTCTTCCGGGGTGGGGATTGAGTGGATATAGGTGGGGTCGTAGCGGGCCGTTTCCGACATGGCGGCCTGTCCGGGCGCGTCCGGGCCGCCCCAAACCTTCCCCACATATGGGCTGGGGTTGGTGTTTGCCGGACAGTCCGGGCGTTTGGGGGAGGCGGTTGGGTGCTGGTTTTCAGCCCAAACCCTGTCCGGGCCGTCCGCCCGGATGTTTGGGACGGTACGAGGGACTCGGTCGGAGATGCTCTAAGCAACCCAAATACGTTTTTTTTGTCCGGCGTGGAAAAATTACATAAAAATGACAAATATGTGGATCTAAATGTACACATTTTTATGTCTCCAAATATATAACAAATTGTCATTTTTGTGTAGTTCAGAATATAAGGTACTCCCTCCGATCCATTAAAATGGTCGGGAGAAAACAACTTAGCTAGTACAACTGCTAGGTACAACGTGCGAATCATTTTTTGGATCGGAGGAAGTATTTCGAATCGAGATTTTACATGTCTATGGGACACATCATTCACAACATGCGTAATTTTGTGCTGATTATTTGAATACTTATGAATGTTATTTTTGATTTTTCAATAAGAGCGCTGGAAATCTGGAGCAAAATGACTTTCCGCCGCGCTGATCCACCGCTCTGCGCCGTACCGTTCAGCTCCCAACATTTCCAGCTCGACCGTGCCGTTTTTTTTTTTGAGATTGCTCGACCGTGCCGCTAGTGGTTCAAGTATTTCTCCACTTCTCCTCTCTTGCTACAGTGTCCAGAGGCAGATCGAAGGAGACTTCGATTTCCCCAGCGACCGCCGGCGTATCCGTGAGATTTCCCACCCGCCGGCAGCCGCCGCGGCGGCGGACGGATGGGGAATCTCCGGATCGCGTTTCGGCGTTGTAAATAGGGCGGAGTTCGGGCGGTTCGTCGGCGTCGTGGCGGAGGCGGGGTCGCCGCGGTCGTCGTTTTGCTGCGCGGCAGCCTCCCCTCCTTTCCGGCGGCGTCTTCGACGGTGCTGTTTGGCTGCTGCTCCACCTGGCCGGCGCTGCCTCCGGTGCCGGCGGGTTGTCTGTGGGTGGTGTACAGAGGTGGAACTTGGTTCTTGCAGGTTCTTGCCGGTGACGGACTCGAAGACGGTGGCTTCCCCGTGGCGCGTCGGTCCGTGGTGGCCGCTAGGGCGAAGGACTTCCGGCTGCTGTTCTTTTCTAGGCTCTATGGAGCGATGAAGACGGCGGCGTGCCTTCTGCGCGTGTCAATGGCGGCGGTGGCCGTCCTCCCTGTGGTCTTCGTTGTAATTTTCCTTTTGTTCAGGGTTGTCTGTAACTGTGCAATTTCCTAATAGATCTGGGTTTCCATGTCAAAAAAAAAAAAATTCTCCACTTCGCACCGCTGCGCTGGCTAGTGGCACCGGATCGGAACCGGGGGCCCACACGGCCAACCTCACTAACTACAAAATCCAACCCCATCATCAATTCATCACCGCTCACTGGACACACCCCGCCGGCCCACCGCCACCGACGCCGAACAGCATGAAGGGCCTCGCCGGCGACAGCGCCACCACCGCGCCTCTTCTGCAGGCGACCAAGATCACCATCCCAGCCTCCTCCGTGAGCGTGGGGGCGGAGGCCGCGCTCCTCGGCAAGGGGCGGTACAAGGTGTGGGCCCTCGCCGCCATCGCGCTCCTCGCGCTCTGGTCCATGTCCGCCGCCTCCGTCTCCCTACGCTGGTCCGCGGGCGACCTCGCCGCCTTCGGCTCAGGGGACCTAGACGCGCCGCTCCGCGACGACCTCGACTCCCTCGTACGCTCCCTTCCCCTTGCATTCGCTTCGCACCCCCATTTGGGTCCATTATTTACTTGCCAACTGCTGAATGGCCTGTTCGTACGCGCAAGCGCAAAAATGTGTGTCGAGGTGGACGCCCGCCTCATTATTAGTCTTCAAAACAAGGGGGGCCCGTGAAGAATCAGTTGTGAAAATAGGCATCTGAACTTCGTCTCGCTATAATTTGATTGAGCAGGAGATGGAGGAGAGGGAGAAATTAGTTGGTCGGATGTGGGACATGTACACACGCACCAGCGACGAGGTACGGCTTCCGCGCTTCTGGCAGGAGGCATTCGAGGCCGCGTACGAGGAGCTTGCTGGTGATGATATGCAGGTCCGTGATGCGGCCATCTCTGAGATTGCTCGAATGTCAGCCCACAGACTTGAGCTTGAGCAGCCGGTGAATGCAAATGAGGTATGATCCAAGAACCAAAAGTTCAGAACTGACTTTTTCGTGTATTTTATTTTTCAATACACAGCAGCTGACTCCAACCACTTATGTTATAAATAGTCCGTGTATTCTGCTTTGCTTTACTACTTTGTAAGCATTCGGTTGGGCTCGGGCCTTTCAGTTGGCCAGAATTTACTAGTACAATCGCTTGCAAGTTCTATACCATATAAATCCTACAATTCCATCCCACTTCAAACCAGTGACATCCATACAACTGCAGCCAGTGGCGGAGGACGAAATCTTTCTATGGTCGGGCGAAATTTAAAGCATA
Source organism: Poa pratensis (assembly GCA_947311845.1). Classification (NCBI taxonomy): domain Eukaryota; kingdom Viridiplantae; phylum Streptophyta; class Magnoliopsida; order Poales; family Poaceae; genus Poa; species Poa pratensis. The sequence goes on from CAMZMU010000073.1 coordinate 44,623,707, forward strand.
ATTTTTTTACAACAAAATCAAAGTAATACTCAACACAATCTCTTTGTAGAAACATAATCCACACACAGCTAACTCGATGGCCACCTAATGACTAATATCCTGTACATACTCAAACCAAAAACTAGCCATAAGCACTTTCCAATGAAGAAAAATACGGTAAAATGAGCACTAGGCCGCCAATGCTCCTCCAACTCGGCCCAGGGAAAGCCCAATAGCAAGCCCACCTCACCCCCTTCCCTTTCTTCTCCAACTAAACGGCCTGGAACACGGGAAATAACCACCGACGAACAGAATCACACTTGATCTACCGCCAATGCCTCAGATCCAAACGTATTCTTGATTTGTTGACAAAAATCAAGGTAGGGCGGCTGCCCTACCTCGCCCGTAGGGGTCCTCCGCCACTGACTGCAGCTCATACATACCGAAAGAATTTAATGTTTGGACATAGACATAACAACAGAGTCTGCACCTGTGGTCAATTGGTCATTAGTTGTTGTTCGTACATATATCTGAATTAAGCATGACATGCTAATTTGAACACAAGGCATTTTTCATTCTAGCAATTCTCATGAAACATTCTCGAAAAAAGATCTGATGGAAAGCTTTGGTAACTTAATCGTTCGAAATTGTTGAGATCTGCATATATTTGTTTGTAAACTAGTATGTATACACTTCTATATGGCTCTGTGGTTGCATGCCATGAATATTACAATGGGAGGAGGAAACATATTCTTCTCATAGGTTCCTTATATGTGGAACACATAAGGGACGTCTTAGTTAATGAATAGGACTCCAGAGAAGGGCATCCTAAATGACTAATGAAATTGACAACTTAAAACTTGAATCCTCACCCATCCTAAGCAATAACTTCTTATTTTTAAAATTCGCAGAACAAAAATTCAAAATAGAATGCTGGGAAAGTTATATATTGCATTTCATGCTTAGCTGCAAATTTCTGTTTCTTTTATAAGTATTTTCTTCCAGTACATCATCCAACATTTTTGGTGAAGTTGAGATCAGCAAATTGAGCCAATTTGCGGGGTTGTAGGTACCAAACACCCTTTTGTATGAAATTAATATAATTTTGGATTGATACTACGAAGAAGCAAAGTGTAAGATGACAACATCACGAGCAGGCTTGATTGAAAAGTATCGTAAATAAAAAATAAGTTATGGAGTGTAGCTCTTGCATTAACTTGCCATCCACCAGAGTTGTAAATTCACCGTTTCATTTACCCTTGCGCATTGTTGCCTTTTGGTGCCAAGCCGACCACTTTTGAAGCCAGAACTTCAGACTCTTTATCATTTACAAGAACTCCCCTCTGCTTTTGTCTTGCACATAGTCTGGATATGTGATTGTCACCACAGTTTTTTTTCATTTCTGGTTCCTTCAATCACTGGTGGATTGGTTGTGCCAGGATTATCATACCTTGTGCGGTCAAGCTTCACATACGAAACATCAGTTAGAACACATTAAAGTATTAAACAAGAGACATCTGTTGTAAACACAACATAAGGTAACCAGAAGCACGTGAAGTTGCTTTAAGACTTCTAAAATAAGCTATACAGTAAAAGCAGCACTGGAAACCTAGTGGCTATGCTATTTGCTGCATTTTTTCCTGTTTAATGTTTATGATTTGATTTTCCAGTCGAGCCAGATTGCATTGTCATTCTCCTAAATTTTCTCGTGTCCGGTTCTAGTGGGCAGGGATGGAGCTTAGTTGGGACAAACCGGGCCATGGCCCGCCCAGCCCTGGAGCAAAAATGCTTTTTATGCCTATGTATGTGTGAAACCCAATTCATTTAGCAGCCCAATATGGTACTATCCTTCAGCTTGGCCCGCCCACCCCACTTTCTTCGTGTAGCTCCGCCGCTGCTAGTGGGCTTATTTAACTTTGGAATACCGTGCATCTATCTGTGTGGCATGTTTACAAAATCCATCTAGTTAACTCTGTAAGCATCCTACTTGACCAGTTTGTCAATGTATAAACGAAACATGAAAAAGATCAATGTACACCAAGACGTAAATTGTTCTGTATGATCTAGAACCATTCTTGCAACTCAGCAGAAAATTTTGGAACAATTGCAAACATAAACCAAGCTTCCCAAAAAGATTCCACTCCGTCTTGATTCCAGAGGACCTGCTTGTTTGCTGCCAAACTTCGTTGACATTATATTGTACTTAACTAGTCAAACTGTAGGTGATTTTCTCATTGTTGGTCACTGTTTGCAGGAAGAGGGCAAGATGAAGATCAAGAATAATGATCATGGCAGAGTGAAGCAGTAGTTTCAAAACTTAAGATCCATCTTTGCCACGGACCACAAATATCAGCAGCTGAACTTTGAAGCTTTGATGTAATTTTCTGTATGGGAGGGTAAGCAAAAGCTTGCCATGACTCAAAAAGTAAAACTGACCGCGGTAAAGCATTGCGTTATGATATTCCTAGGTTCTGCTTAAGAATGCCATGCTTTGATTTACTATGTAGTAACGTACAATACATAGAATCTACCAAAATTGTACTACTGCGTTTACTTACAAAATGATTGTTTTTTCTTTGAGAAACGTTTCACCTTAATCTAAATAGAAAAAATGTAAACATTTACCTAGGTGACATGCTAACCTCACAAATGAGTTTGCTGGAAGCAGGTTTCCAAAAGGATAAATTGGTGTTTGAAATATAACATGGAATTTTCTTGTTCAATATGTAATACCACCAAAAATACCATAACGTTGTTCACACCCCGGCACCCTTCATCATTTTTTACACATGATATTATTTTCGAGACACATAGCCACCACTACATGTGTGACAAACTTGGAGGAAACATATTGTTATTTTGAACTTTGAATCCAGTATTTATTCCTGTCGAGGAATAGTTTTCTAGGAAACACATGTATAATCTGGCCAGAGCTGTAACTTTTCCTATTTCGTATGAAAAGGCGAGTAAATTGTCATCGAACTTGTCACGTGTGTGCAAATCGGTCTCACTTATGTCATTGAACTGCTGGAGACGGGGAAGAATATGATGTTGACATGAGAAGGAGATTTAACCGTTGCAAAGGAGATGTATACAGTAGGAGGTAGCAATAGGGTGAAGCTGAAAGGGCATGTTTTGCTTACGTTGAGTAGTAAGGAAGCGGCGGGCATGGGAAGAGGAGATGTGCACAGAATATTCCGTGCAACAACGTATGGTGCAACTTAGTCTGCCTTAGACATAAGAGATTGTTGGTTACTTGAGGAATATCAACGGGCAACGCGCGTTGCCCGTTGATATTCCTCAAGTAACCGACAATCTCTTATGGTAAATGGACTTGCAACTGATTCGGATCACTTGATTCGCTTCGTGATTCGTGCATTAGTTACAAGTCAACTTGTAATTGGTATTTGATGACGTCATGTGAATGTAATTCTCATTCATCTGAGTTGCAAGTCCACTTGCAAGACTTGCAACTGCTTTGCACTATTTGATTTGCTTCGTGATTCGTGTTAATCATGAGTTGCAACTTGACTTGAAACTGAGATTGATGACGTCATGCGAATGAGAACTAAGCTAATTCTTATTCGATTGAGCGCTAGAGAGACCCTAAATTTAACGTAGTTTTCTAAGATGTCACTGTATCGAAGCGGAGGTAGCAATAATCTACAAAAGAGAGATTGCTGGGGACTGACACATGAAAGCAGATACTTTGGGGGTCAGACGAATGATCGACGCCCGTAAAAGCACACATTACTACATTGCGGAAGAATTGTGTTTAAACATACTACAACGCCTAAAACAATGTATGTAAATTGGAACATCAGTCTCCAAGTTGTTTTATGTAAACTAGTGTTGAAAACGGAACGGAAACAGATGGAAAATGTTTTATGGTTTTTATTTCCGTGTGTCTTGTCAAAATCGGAAACAAAATCGGAAACACAGAACAAAATATGGAAGAGGAAATCACATAAGACGAATAGAAAACAGATACGACATGAAAATTAGAAAACAAATCAAAAGACACATATTTTTGATAAAAGAATATATTAATATCAAGCAGTTATCAATTTTAACCGGTCTCTGCAACATAATGTCAAAAGCTATTCGAGACATCAAGGATGCACACAACCAAAATAAAAAATAAAGAAAAGAAAACCGCCGAACTGATCAGCGAAGCAGCAGGAACTACCATCACCAGGCACCCATACTGCAAAAGGGTTATCCGAGAACGACGCCTCTAAGAAGAAAACCGTGCACCAACACTGTCGTCGCTTGATCATAGATCATGGGTTTTCATCTCGAAAAAAAAAATCCGACTGAAATCCAACCAATGCCTTCAACAATGAGTGAAGATTAGACCTAGGCTCTGTTTGGATGTCCATATTGTAGCATAGAATTGGGAATTGGAATTGTGTTTCTCAAATTCTGCTGTTTGGTTGTGTTTGGAATTGAAAACTGGAATTGACAGCCGAATTCCATGGAATTGAACTACAACTAAAAGATGCCCTCTCCAATTCAGAGTCTCACCCCTCTGAATTGGGTGGAATTGGCACTTTCTCATGGGATGACCAAATTCAACCTATAAACATCCAAACAGAGAATTGGAATTGGATGCTCTTTTGATTCCATCTACCAATATCTTGCACAACCAAACAGGAATTTGGAATTGAAGACTCATTTCAATATACCCACCGATTTGGAATTGGGCTCAATTCAATTCCAAGCCCTCCAATATGAACATCCAAACATAGCACTAGGGTTTTCACCCGAAATTCAAAACTTGGTGCCCAAAGAGCACCACCAAGAAGAAGTCCCATGTGTTGCCACCCTCGCTTGCCGAGACTGCTGCAGAACACCGATCATCCGGTTCACTGTCTTCACCACATCCAAACTTGCCTCCGTCATCACTTGAAAATTTGAACTTAACATGAGCCATCAAGATTCACTGGTCATCCGGCACAACCATATTGAAACTCCCCATCATTATCAGCACCACGGTAATCACATCTAAATATGCGATGGCATACATATGGTGCCGACAACATATAAAGAAAGCTCACAAATTCTACATTTGAACATAGAGCAACACACATAGTTTACACGGAATTTCACGTAATTTTTTCCCCTACGTAATACACAACGCCCCCAAAGAGATTTACGTCGTATATTCGTGGATGGATGCTTGCGACGGTCCCATGTACGTGATGTCCGGCAGTTTCGCCATGGTGGAGTGGTAGTCCAGCAGCGGTCCAATCCTCTGCTTGTCGCGGAGCTCCAACACGGACAGCGCCGTTCCGGTCCTCACGTCGTACCGCAGCAAACCCCGCCACGTCGATGTCAGGAATTCTTCGCTGTGATGTGCCTCACGCACACGCTCCATTGTCACCACCACACAGACGGCCTCCTCCCCACCGGCCTCCATCTCCACCGTCCCCAGCTTCCAGCTGACGCGCGTCCATTTGCTCTCCGGGTAAAGCAGGCCGGGCACCTCCCTCCACAGCCTGAATTCGTGCACCATCTCCCACCGCTCCGGTCCCTCGCCACCCCCGCCGGCGAGCTCCGACACCGAAACACCGCGGGTGTTCACGTACGCCACCCGGAGCCGGCCCTCCACGCGCCGATGCCGAGCTTGGTGTCGCACCCCTCCCGCTCCCTGCATTCGTCCGCAACGGCACCACCGCCCCGGCGCAGTCCTTGTCCAGATCGTACCAGACGAGGACGTCCCCGGCGACCCAGAACATGTGCTCATTGCGCTTGGCGTACACCGGCCTCGGCTTGAACTCCTCCAGAGGCGGCAGGGCGAAGGCTTCCCGCGACGCGCTCCACTCGCCACGCCGCGACGTGAACCGCCTGAACCTGCAGCGCCCGCCGTCCTCTACCACCGGGACGACCAGCTCGAATCCCTCGCTCGGTGCCGTCTCTGGGTCGTACGCCAGGCCGGCCGTCACCACCTCGCCCTCGTACTCGTACGGCACGCGGCGGATTCCGTCGGTCCTCCGGTTCGGGTTACACGAAGTTCTGCCGTTGTGTGCCGTCGTCTGGCTCAGGGCGTCGTTCCTTGAGAAGGACGACACCGCCGGTGCACGCGCAGAAGGAGAGCCTGCTGCCGTGGTCGACTTCCACGAACGAGAGGTCGGGCTCCGGCGGCACGACGTCCTTGGAGCAGGGGCTTAGGATCTCCAGCTGCAGGCTGTCCTCGACGAACCGGGCCATGGCCACGGAGGCCCGCGAGGGATTCTGCCTGCGCCTGCGCGGTGGCGAAGGTGTCGTCGCGGCAGATGGTGCGGTGCCACGCCTTGCAGACGGCGGTGAGTCGTATCAGTGCTCGGAAGGGGAGGCGGGGGAGGATGTTGTAGAACACGAGCTTGTCCGGTAGCTGCACCGGCGACGCCATGGTCTAGAGCTTCAGCTCTGCTGTCCCCAATCCGGAACGATCACACGAGATCAATGCGTTGCGAAAATCATGTATCGGTCGAGCTCGCGTCGCGGCTCTACATATAGGCAAAGAACGATATATCGAAAAGCAAACTGACATGCCGCCTCCGTCTTCGATTCTGTCAACGACTCCGTCTGTCTCTGTTTGATGCGATTTCGTTTCCATTTTTACGGAGAAGCTCCCAATCTTTTCTATTGAGTCCATCTACATCCATCTTAATGTATTGTGGCGCGCACTGAGATAATTTGGGATTAAATATTACACTAAACCACGGTATATGCACTCGTTTCACAAAACCAAATCGAATATCTTTTCGGTTTTACTAATTCTAACTCGACCGTAAAGTAACTAATTTTTAGTCGACTTCTTGACCATTTGATTTGCGTCGTGAGTCGTGTTAAATTGAGATGGACACGAAATGTAATTGTGAGATTTAATTAGATCAAATTACTGCACATTAGATACCCCTTTTCACGAAAATCCGAGAGTAAATTTTCTCGGAAGTTACAACTCCTGTACTTGCGTATTGGCTGCGTTTGACAATGTTTTTTAAACTCGGTTATACAATTCCAGGGCATGCATGGAAAATGGACAGCTAGTTGCCAACTCGACATTCACTTATCATGCAAATAACTAATACCGAAGGGGCTTGATGATGGATAGTTGGGTAGGGAGGCGAGGTCCGACGGCGGGTCCGGCGGGTGAGATCCATTAGGAGGCTATGTCTTCTGCAGGTACTTCAAGGAGTTTTGAAGACCTTCATATCTTCTTGTTGCCCGCTTTTTCCTCCTTTTTTCATGTTTCTACCTTGGATGTCTTGGGTTTACGGACTCTATCGACATCTCCCCTTTACTTCCGCAATCATCTTTTAATTAACCGTGGATTTTTTCGCTGTAGCTACAATAAAAGGGTGTCCTCAGTATAATTTTGTACTAGTGTAGTCTGCTCCTAATAGGCAGTGACGGAGCCAAATTTTAAACATGGAGGGTGTGGAGGGGTCAAAATGGCTTAAAATTGCTAAGAGTAAGCATGATTATTGGGGGGTGGCTCAGCCCCTGCTCACCCCCCCACCCCCACCCTCCTTCCTCCGTCCCTGCTAATAGGACACCGACCCCGAACCGATTTCTGGTAGATTTGTAACCCTAAACCAGTGTGTTTATAACACCAACAAGAAGCACCCTAGAGGGAACAATGCAATATTGATACGCCATAGCATACGAGATCGATCTCGCGTGGTTCAGCTGGTGTGGTGATTCAAGACATCAAGTCTTTGGCCAGCACGTTTTCTGAAATTTCTTTCAGTCATGTTTGTCGTCAGTTCAATGTTTCTGCACACATTCTAGCTCGTTCTGCGGAATAGTTTGCACCTTCTATTTTAGAAACTTTGCTCCGGAATGCATCTGGGAAGACTCTGTGTAATGATTTATTATGATCATTGTTTTCCCACACAAAAAAAGTAGGAGTTAAATCTTGATCTCCATAGCGAGGGGCCGACCTGGGCACATCATGTATACCAATCCCGTCCCCGAAATTCTTAAATTCACCTAGCTCCACACCTCTTGTTAACCACCCTATGATTGCTACTGCCATGACAATCCCAGAACACCAGGAGCGGATGCAATTTTCCACCAAGAAGCTGGACTGGCTTTGCTGGGACCTGGGAGTCTATATCCGGCTTTGGGTCATGTGCGTCCCGTAGTCTTCTTTGTGCTTGATGTTGAATGTTTTATGTGTAGTAAGGATGTCTCCAACGGGGCGACGCATCGAGTCAGCGCGCCTCCGTTCCTGTCCGCGGGGGCCAAAAACACGGAATCGGAGAGCTGGCCAGCTCCAGCTCTGGGGGGACTACTTTCGTCCCACAGACCCACGTATCCTCCCAAGATTTTCCGGCGCCGTTTTCGGATGAGAAGATCTTTGTTCAACCATATCCGGTTGGGGGTGATGCATTTTGATGACTATTTCATATGCAAGCCAGATGCATGTGGTGCCCTCGGTTTCTCATCATACCAGAAGTGCACCGCCGCCGTTCGCATGCTTGCATATGGAATTGCAGGTGATCATGTGGACGAGTACGTGCGGATGAGCGAGTCCACGTGCCTAGAAGCAATATACAAGTTTTGCAAGGCCGTGGTGCAGGTGTTCGGCCACGAGTACTTGAGGGAGCCAATGCTGCCGACATGACCCGGCTCTTGGCCATCAACGAGGCCAGAGGGTTCCTGGAATGCCTGGCAGCATAGATTGTATGCACTGGAAGTGGAGGAACTGCCCATTTACTTGGCAGGGGCAGTACAAGGGCCATGTTGGGGCGTGCACGGTCGTGCTTGAGGCCGTGGCATCACAAGATTTGTGGATTTGACACTCGTTTTTTGGCATGGCCGGCTCGCACAATGACATCAACGTGCTGCAGCGGTCTCCAGTGTTCAACAGGCTTGCCAATGGCCTCGCACCCCAAGTGACCTATGAGATCAATGGTCACGAGTATGACAAGCCTTATTATCTTGCTGATGGGATTTATCCTACATGGACTACTTTTGTGAAGACCATCTCCAATCCCAGTGATGAGAAGAAGAAGAGGTTCGCCAAGGAACAAGAGAGTGCTAGAAAGGATGTGGAGCATGCATTCGGTGCCCTCCAGTCACGGTGGGCTATTGTTCGCCACCCCGCTAGGACATGGGACAAGGACCAACTCTGGGAGGTGATGACAGGTTGTGTGATCATGCACAACATGATCGTGGAGGACGAACGCGACGAGTGTATGCATGATCAGGCTTGGCAGTTTCAGGGTCAGTTGGTACAGCCCAGAGACCGTCCACATTTGATCAGTTTCTCGACTTCCACCGTGACATTCGTGAGAAGGTGTCTCATAACCAGCTCCAAAATGATTTGGTGGAGCATGTCTGGCAGCACTACGGTAACCAGTAGTTCCATTTGATGAACTATTGGTCTTATTTTTATTTGGTTTGTAAGACTATGCATGAAACAATTTGTTATTTGTGAAACAATTTGTATTATTTGCTGAATTATTTAGATTGTAATAACTATGTGATGAACCATTTGGATTGTATTATTTGGATTGTATAATTTATTTTATTTCCTATATACTTGTTTTGTATGGATTGATAAAAGATCAAAATGATCAAAAACCCTGTCCGGGCGGACTCGGTGCGTCGGCCCACCCCCTATATATGAATGAAAATGGCCCATATATGGCCTGTTTAACTAAAAAAAAAACATGCGGGCAGACTCGATGCGTCGTCCCGTTGGGGGCACTGGCCAGAAAGGGGCGGACATGGGCCGGACGCGCGTCCGTTCCCCGACCCAAACGGACAAAACGCGGACCAAACGCGCGTCCGTTTGGGTCGCCCCGTTGGAGTCATCCTAAGTTCTGCTGAGTAGGCTGGATAATTTTTTAAGTGGGGCTTCTCACACTTTCTAATTAGTCTTATTTTTCTACGTAGGCTATATGATATCCATCAAATGATGTAGAGGCTCAAGGTAATTAAAACTCACAGTAACATGTGAGTTATGCTGATCCGATTAGATGATTTCAGAAGAGAAATCACTTGCACGATTCCTGTTGAAATCTTCAGCGTACTCGAACTATTTTGTCACAGATTCCTTCGAACATATATCACAACATGTATAAATCAACATCTAGATTAACAATCCTGATAGTGATAACGAACGTCCAAAACTAGCAGACAAATCCCGGTGTAATTTTGACAATCAGGTGTCCCATATCATGACGACGGCGATGACACCGACACCGAGCACAACAGCAAGCCACCGGCCAACGGGCGTGTCAGCTGCGACGGGCCTTTGGGGCTTGTACCCCTTGGAGAGGAGGTGGTTGATGGAGACGTAGATGAAGATGCCCGTGGCGAGGCCCATGGAGATGGCGAAGATCCAGTCGGCCACTCTGCCTTGCGTGGTCGCGTCGATGACGATGCCAATGCCAACTCCGATGGGGCTGGAGATGGCGAAGGCGAAGGCGTAGGCGAAGCATGAGAGGAGGGGGCGGTTGGGAAGCATCCGTAGCAGAGCGATGCCCATGGCGATGGCAGCGAAGATCTTGTGCAGGCTGATGGTCCACAGCGCCTTCCATGCGTCGGCTTTCGTTTCTGCAAGTATAAGAAATGTTGACGGTCACAAATTAATTAAACCGCATCAAGTTGCAAGCTTCGAACAGATATTCGCAGGTTCGATTTGGACGTTGGTGAATTGAACGGAACTTAGTGACATGCTAAATTGAAGTTGACGTCAATGGATACGCGAGGAAGTTGAAAGCATCTATTCAAAGACTGGAACGAGTAAGAGGATGCATGACAATGACCGCACTGAAATGGTCTAAGTAGGAGCCAATAAAGATTGGTGATCAGCCGATCAGGTGATGGGTATCTTATTCCGGCTGTGCTCTATCTCTAGGCTAGTATCACTTGAAAGAAAAATGCGAAACACTAGTGGAACTTTGACGATAAGACAAGAGAGGTTCAACTAGCTTGGTCCTTATCATAGGTGTGACATCTAGTTCCATACTCGTAGGAAGCTCGCGATGAACAAACAAAGATGTCTGTTTCAGACTTAATTGATCCTTGAAAATCGAACTGAAGACAATTCTACTCGTCAAGTGGAAACAAGACCGGGACAGAGTGTCTTACCAGCGACCCCGATGGCAATGCCTTCGAAGACGGAATGGAAGCAGAGAGCGGCGATGAGGAGTATGCTGTCGCCGAGGGTGCTCGCGTTGCGCAGCATGGATGCCGCCGAGTGATCCGTCGACGATGATCCGTGCGCGTCCTGAATTTGGAGACCACAAAGTTTACATCGTGAACATATGCACGCAGAGAAGTTTGGTGACCTAACTGACATAAGCAAAGTATAAGCACAGAATCAAACAATGAATTTACAGGCCGCACTTACAGGTACAGCTGTTTGTGTCTGAGAGTTGTTGCCGTTCGTGCTGCTCAGCTTACCCTCCTCCAGCGCTCCTGGAAAATAATAAAACGGGATTCTGAAGATTAAGATCATCATCAGATATATCGAATCAGGACAGATTACCTGCGGACAGTAACTAAACCAGGAAACGGAGTACTTTATTTGGGTAACAGATTTGCATTTAACCCAACGCCCAGCTGCAGCCTTTACACCGCCAGCCGTGTATGCGCGCGGACATAGATGCAGCGGAGAACAAGAAACATGTGATTCGCTCACCTGCAGCTGGGGCGGCGGCGGGCGCGGTCCCGCGGCCACGCGCGACGACGAAGGAGATGGCGCACTCGGCGAGCATGGTGAGGACGTACCCGGCGCAGGCGAGCATGAAGGCGAAGGGGTATGCGGAGTCTGGGACGAGGTCGCCGAAGGTCTCGTTGGCGTCGCTGAGGAAGTGCATCATGGCGGTGCCGAGGAAGACCCCTCCGGCGAACTGCGTGCCCAGCGCAAGGAACGCCTCGTTCCAACGCAGGAAGTAGGGGGACACGCCGCCGGCCAGGGTGCCGGCGAACACCACGGCCAGGCACCACAGTTTCGCCGCCACCAGCCCCGGCGCCCGCAGGTCCGGCTTCACGCCGCCGTCCGCGTCCGCGTCGCCGTCGTCATCTCCGCCGCCATGGGCCCAGGCCGTGGTGGCGGCCGCGCAGAGGAGCAATAAGAGGAGGTGAAGGCGGGAGCTGGTGGGCCAGGCCATGCGTGCCGCTGACTTCTCCTTGCGCCGGAATGGTGGGGGAGGCGGAATCAGAGGAGGGGGAGGGAATTTATACGGGGGCGGGAAGTTTGGAAGGGGCTGACGTGTGGCCCAGGTAGATGTGATTAGTCTATGGTTGGTCGCCGTGGTTTGTACTACCCCCACTTTGTACTTGCACGGGGAAGAGCAAGAAATGGTGAAGGCTTGGCCGGAACGTGTGAGGGGGGCGGTAGTACGACGGTGACGGGGCCGTTACTGTCTCCAGCGACTCAGCCATGGACTTGTACTACGCAAGCCTGCATATTGTTGTTCCTCGAAACGAGCAGGCCTGCCCTGGATAGAGACAGCTCAAATCCTTATGTATTCTCGTGATCTACTACTCTATTTTCTTTTCGGTGCTTGAACTGGATTTTTCTTATAAAAATAAGACAATTGCTCAGTGTGCATTTACGTCCTGATAATTGCTTATCCAGAATGGATCCACCCAGATTGCCAGATTGGAGCTTACGTACAATAGTACTGTAGTATTATGACACCGTAGTACTGTAGTTCTGTAGTGTGTATTTTATAAAACACCGTGCGCAAATAGAAATGTATCTTATAAAACGAATTGTTGCGTGTTCCCGTCTCAACTCGAAAGTAAATATCTTTTTCGGCATCAATCCGTTTTAGACGTGTTGCTTGCGTGCCTTTGCCGGCCGGCCATCCATCGATTAATAATACGAGCCCAAACATAACGTCAAATCGTCAAGGACAATAGATGAACCAGATCACGCTTTGTTCGTCGTTTCGGAGTATCTAGGCTTGCATTCATATCATTTTATACAGAAATGTCTAAGCATACAGGAGTACTTTGGCAGTGCTACAACAGAAATGATCCAATGTATCATCTGGAATCCATTCCCATGTATTCTTCTGCTCGGAAACATGTTGGACACAGCTGCAAAAGCAGACAAAGACACAGAAACTTCACACAAGAGTTAAATTCCAGATTCAGCCGGGGTCGAGCACAAATTATCCAAAGTCCAGAGTTGGTTTACATATACATCAATCCAGACATAGTTTGAATTCGACAGAATGTAAATAGCTTGATCAGAAGCACTTAGCTAGACATAGCGTAGACAAGTACATAGACATTATTTGAGCAAGTGTACATTGAAAGATCAAGGATGTCTACAAGTTCCAGGCCAGATGGTGATCGGCCTGTTTGGAAAATGTTCTGGAAAATTGACGTGCCCCAAAAGGTGAAGCTATGCGCTTGGAAGTTGGTAGTTGGAGGTCTGCCAACACGGGAGACAAAGAAAAAAGGGCACATGGAGAAGGAGAGCCGTTGTTAGTGGTGCGGCTGTGAGGATGAAGATGGTTTTCATGCTGTCATTGCATGTCCAAGGGCTTCGGCTCTTTGGGACGCAATGCATGATGTTTGGCCTATTCCAGCGAAGGAAGACATAGTACACACAGGCCCGGAGTGGTTATTTGACCTGCTGGTCACACTGTCGGAGGAGGGAAGGATGCGTGCTCTTATGATTATATGGAGAAACTGGCACTGTCGTAATGAAGTGATTCATGGTAAAAAAGAGGCGCCAATTGAGGCATCTAGGCTTTTTCTGCAAAGTTACATTGCGTCACTATTGCAGATAAAGGCAAAGGATGGTCGAGACCTGCTAAAAGGAAAAAACTGTGATCATGGAAGAAGGGACTAGGAGAAAGCGAGCCAAACCGGTGCAAAACCCTGGGGAAGCGAGTTGGCCAAAACCCCCAGATGACTGGATTGCAGTATCGATTGATGGCTCATACGATGCAAATAGTAATACTGCTGGTACGGGTGCAGTTGTTCGTGATGCCAATGGTGAATTCATCTTGGCATCCTGCAAGTATTATGAACACTGTGCGGATCCATTTGAGGCTGAAGCTTTGGCCCTACGTGATGGCATTGTAGTATCTATGGAGTACACGGCACACAGTCTTGTCCTGCAAACAGATTGTGCAAATGTGGCCAAAGCAGTGAAGGAGGCGGGGAAGAACAGATCGCATATAGGCCATCTTCTGAATGAGATCAAAGAGATGTTATTGGGAGGGAGGGAGCTTAGCATTGTCAACATTAAAAGATCGATCAATAGGGTTGCAGATCGTCTAGCTTATATTTCGAGAGCGGAACACCGAACCGACCTGTGGTTGCAGGATGTTCCAGATGCTCTGGCAGACCTTATGGCTGCTGATTGTAATCCTATTATCAATTAATAAAGCTCCTTTTCTAGCGCTAAAAATTTTTAGAGAGGGGCGAATAGCTAGGCGTTATGATTTTTTATCTTCATTAATTTTATGGATATATGTGGAATTAGAGGTTCAGTAAAACTATGTGATATAATCATATGTGGCAAAGGTGTTACTCTAGAAACAAGATACATAAAGTACGTGACCCACCCAAACAACCGACTAGATCTTGTAGGACCATTCTGTCCTACTCCCTTCGTTCAGAAAAGGATGTCTCAACTTTATCTAAATTTGGATGATTAAGACATCCTTTTATGTACGGAGGGAGTAGATAGCACTGCCTAGATTATTCACTCTGTCACCTTACCATCACCGGCTTCTATGTTTGTATTCGTCCACGCCGACTTGTCTAATGTTGCATCCTTGCGTCAACCTTCAATTCATATGGTACCTTTAGTCACAGAGTTGAGCAGACACACTAGGAAAAATCGTATACAAATAACAAATAAGATTCAATCAAACCATGGATTTCAGATATGCCGCAAATTTCTACAGAAGAGAATGCGATTTTGACGGCGAATTTTACAGTAGATGAAGTTTTGGAAGCTATTATGCAAATGGAGCATAATAAGGCCCCGGGACCAGACGGGTTCCCCGCTGAATTTTATAAAACTTTTTGGTCTGTCATTAAAAACGACCTTATGGCTATGTTTGTTCAGTTGCAACATGGTCATTTGCCTCTATATAAGCTTAATTTTGGGGTGATTACGCTGCTGCCAAAGAAAGAAGATGCGGTGCAAATTCAGCAATACATACCTATTTGCTTATTAAATGTGAGTTTCAAGATCTTTACAAAGGTTGGCACCAACCGTATAACCCAGATTGCTCACAAAGTAATTAGACCAACCCAAACAGCGTTTATGCCAGGGCGACATATCCTAGAGGGGGTAGTTGTCCTACATGAGACTATTCATGAACTTCACAGGAAGAAGATGGATGGTGTTCTATTTAAGACCGATTTTGAAAAAGCATATGATAAAGTTAAGTGGCCTTTTTTATTACAAACATTACGTATGAAAGGTTTTGATAGAAAATGGTGTGACCTCATTCAAAATTTTATTATGGGTGGATCGGTTGGAGTTCGGGTAAACGATCATGTTGGCCATTATTTTCAGACCAGAAAGGGACTTCGACAAGGCGATCTCCTTTCTCCTATACTTTTTAACATAGTGGCCGATATGCTGGCTATCCTTATCACACGTGCGAAACAGGATGGCCAGGTTGGGAGTCTTTTACCACATCTAGTTGAGGGTGGGGTGTCTATCTTGCAATATGCAGATGACACGATTTTATTCTTGGAGCACGACCTTGAAAAAGCGGTCAATATGAAGTTGATTTTAAGTATTTTCGAACAACTATCTGGACTAAAAATAAATTTTCATAAAAGTGAAATATTCTGCTTTGGGAAAGCTAAAGAGGCTGAGACCCAATACATGGGATATTTTCGGATGTGAGGTGGGGACTCTACCTTTCAGATACCTAGGGATCCCGATTCACTATAGAAAGCTCCTGAATAAAGAGTGGAATCCAGTTGAGAACCGTTTTGAAAAAAAGCTAGGCTGCTGGCAAGGAAAGTTGCTCTCATACGGAGACCGACTAGTCTTAATTAATTCGGTTCTAACGAGTCTACCCATGTTTATGCTATCCTTTTTAGAGATACCTAAAGGGGTGCTCAAAAGGTTAGATTTTTATAGGTCTCGTTTCTTCTGGCAAAGCGATCAAGATAAACAAAAATATAGACTCACAAAATGGAGTATTGTTTGTAGGCCGAAGGACCAAGGGGGCTTAGGAATTGAGGTTCTAGACATTAAGAATAAGTGCTTACTAAGTAAGTGGCTTTATAAACTCATTAATGAGGAGGGAGTTTGGCAAGAAATATTAAGAAATAAATACCTACGGAACAACACCCTGTCACAAGTGACAGCTAAACCTACTGACTCTCAATTTTGGAAAGGTCTAATGGGTGTCAAAGATAGTTTTTTCAGCCGAGGAAAATTTGTTGTTGACAATGGTCAAGCAACTCGTTTTTGGAAGGATTCTTGGTTGGGAGAAGTCCCTTTAGCTGAGCAATATCCAACATTGTATAACGTGGCACACGCCATAAAAATATTTTAGTGGCTGAGGCTTTGGCAAATTCCTGGGTACACATAGAGTTTAGACGAAACTTGACCGGGAATAAATGGAATGCTTGGCTTCTCTTGCTTCAAAAGCTCATAACTTGTAACCTAACAAATGAGGACGATAAATTCGTTTGGAAACTCACTTCTACAGGATCTTTTATGGTAAAATCCTTGTATGAAGATTTATTAAGTGGTCACACGGTCAATTTGCGCAAACAAATATGGAAGCTTAAGATGCCATTAAAAATTAAAAATTTTATGTGGTTCTTATACAACAAAGTCATTCTAACAAAAGATAATCTTGCTAAACGTAGCTGGAATGGGTGTAAGAAATGTGTCTTTTGTGACTCTGAGGAGTCTATAGATCATCTATTTTTTACATGCCTGTTTGCGCATTTCTTATGGACGATTATTCATTATACTTTTAACATCAGCCCTCCGGCTAATAGTACGTATATGTTCGGAAATTGGCTAAATGGGGTGGAGAAGAGTCTGAAAGCACAAATCCGTGTGGGATCGTGTGCTTTGCTATGGTCTATATGGAGATGCAGAAATGATATTGTCTTTAACAATGCGCGCCATGCTAATTTTGTACAGGTTATACGCATGGCTACCCACTGGATCCACGAGTGGGCTTTCCTGGTCCCAGAGGCGCAACGTGCGCTTATCAACTCTGGATGCACCTGGCTGGAGGCGGTCGCTTTGGATATCTACTCCCGGGTTACCTGGCGGCTATCTAGAAGGATTCAAGACGTTTAAGAAGACTTACACTTGAGAAGCTCATTTGTTTTTCTTCTTTTTAGCGCCATCGCTTTTCATTTACTTTGGCATTTTCTGAACATGAACTTGAGATGTAAACTCTGATACTCTACGACGATGCAATAAAAGCCGTGTGCATCAATCGATGCAGAGGCTGTGGCTTCTCCCCTTTTCTAAAAAAATCAAACCATGGATCATCTCCCCGTTACCTCCGTCCAAAGCCCGTAGACATTACTCACGATCCATCAAAGACATCACAACAAAATATCGAATAGGGGAGTATTAGGTTGCAGCTAGATTATAGGGGTGATGGTGATGACAACTATGGCTGTGTGGCAAGGAAGATTGCAATGAGCCAATGATGAAGGTGATGTTCTCAAAGTTGGAATGGATTTGGATCTGGTAGTGACCGTCCATGCATTCTTTGTCTAGTGTCACCCCTTCACAAAAATTCTTTTCATATGAGGCAAAGCCGACACCTGATACAACCACGTACGAGTAGTTGAGGTCGTATCAATGATTTCTTCTGTTATGAAGATGCCTCGGATTGTGTGCCACCAATATTAATGTGCCATCTGGGGAATACTTTAAATATGTGTAGTCATTTCCTCTATATCCAATTAACATATCAAAATATAGGTTTTCCAGCCTCGTAATTAATTAGTCGTCGGTAGGCAATTTTAGGGGAAATATCAAGGTCGAACTTCAGAAAGAATGTGTTTAAAGCACACTCACCAAACACTGAGCAACATAATAAGAAGGAAACATGTCTCCAAAGAGGCACGGAGGAGGAAGTGATGAATCCCGAAGTACAAGTAATTGGGAGTGATATATTCTCCGTTGGAGAGGCCATGAAAAAGCAAATCCATACGATCACAAAGTTCTAGTATTCTTCTCTTTGAGTTTGCCCAATAAAGCACAAGATCCGACACTAAGAGGGAATCTTGAGGCGATATGAACTTCATGAGAGGATAACAAGCACGATGAAAACTTTAAGGGGAGCGGGATGAACTTTGGCTTAGTGGAACCACAAATATAGGAAAAATTGAAGAGAGAGAGGTAGCAAGATATCAAGCTTTTCAAGATGTGTGAGAGTGTTCATTTACAGGAAAAAACTGTCGAATCCTTTGTACATATATTATGTTCTCATCTACCAGCCAACCGTTTTCATATCAACATTGTAATGATCATATCTTGAGAAATGATGGGGGGCAAAGAACCAGTTAGAGCAGTTATGGGGAGTATGTCCCATAATGAGTAACGGTTTAATTTCTTGTTATTTTACCTTTTGTAATCTTGTTTTGTGCATCATGCTATATAGTCCCGGAGAGTTACTCTTCTACCATCTACAGAAGATAAGTTTAGACCCAGGGCGTCATGTGAACATCTTGGTTTCCTAGATTGCTTCACACCTTCGCACCCATGGAGTATCTGCTTTTTGTCTTTTCGTTCCGACAACTGGATATGTTGGCATGAATAGCACGTGGCTTACCACCATTTTGTGCTTATTATGATGTCCCAGTCGTTATGTACTAAGTATTTATGGCAATGGAGCTATTACATTATATGCTCTATAACTGCTTTTATTCTGGTTCGCTTAAAAAACCGATAGTCATTGTGTGACTGTCAGAATGGAGCAAATCTTGTTTATTCATACTTTCATAGCTTCGATTTTATCGTACCGGTCAACAAATTAATCTCAGAAAATATAACCACTAACCGAATTTTATCAGTCCCTTCGTTCAACTGACGGCAAAACCATAACTCACGTGAACCCAACATCGGAGCAGCCTTTCATGAGCAACGATTCGCACTACATGATACACATGGCACAGAAGCAGGGACAGTTTGGTTATTTGAAAGGGAAAAAAGATGGTTATTTGATTAACCGACAATTTGCTCATTAACAGTCCATTTCGTTATTTGATTGAGACGGGCGTCCAGGTCGCACGGATGGTCGCACGCTTGCGACACAAGCAAGCCTCGTCCATGTCCATGTTCGTTTTGAATGTGCCCATCTCTAGATGCAATTTTCTGCTGTTCATCAGAAGGCATCGGAGCATACAGCTGATGACTCACTGGGCCTCCTTGGTGGGCCGGCGGGGCTGCAGCCTGCTGCTCACATCCCTAAGCCAACATTGGCCAGCCAAACTGGGCCGCGGGTGGCCACAGTTGGCCCGCAGGGGCGAGTCGTGGCAGGAGAGCACCCGGCCAGGATGGGTCGGCCTGCTACAGAGGCCACGCTAGCTGCCGCCGACGGATCGTCTGCAGGCGGAGCTCTGGCCCATCTGGGCCTCTTTTCGGCTGGGCCGGACCTTGGGGAGGCTTTTACCTCAGCCAAGCCTCCCCTGGGTACTCTGACGTTTGGCACGGTTGGGATGGTGGTGGAATCGACTTCGACACAATCCACCCTGTCTCACTCCGCTCCGGGCGACGCTGTTGCGATGGCTGGGTCGGCTGCTACTCCACCACTGCCGACCCATGCCGTTGCTTCTCCGGTGGTGGCATTTTCGGTTGGGGACTCCGTCTCGCCACACACACCTCCTCCCACTGCGACGGCTTTTGCCGATGGGATCACTCCGATCCGTCGTAGTGAGAGGTTTGGGGTGGCGGCGGATGGGGCTTCCGCGACAGATGAGGACTCGTTGAAGAAGGCTATGCGTCGCAAAGCGGCGCGCAACTTGGACTCTCTAGGTACGGAAATTAAGTCAAAGTCTTTTCTTTGTTTTCTCCACTTTCAATTCAGTCTAAGCTTAATGGTGTAGGTTTTAATCTTGGTAGTAGTAAGAATCAAGTAGAGGTTTCAACTAATGTCTTGAGGCATATGGAATTTGACCGTCTAACGGTTATTCCTAAAGCTTCGACAGTGTTGACAGCCACCTATTTGGATGAGGAAGAAGCGAATGCCACATCAGATGGTCAGCTTCTCTCTCATCTCATTGGTGAAGTGTCGGAGGTTGGTTTGGATGAGGACGGGATGCGCTCATTGTATGAGTTAAAAGCATCCGGTCGGAAATCAAAATCTACCTCTAACAAGGCGTCCCGGAAAAGGGCAAAGTTTTCCAAATCCCCCATTGTTTCCAAATGAATGGCATGTTCGCAAATAGCAGAGGTCTTGGTGACTTGGCTAAACATTTGCACTTCGCTGGTTGCATTCGGGATCATAATTTGGATTTCTTAGCTATTTCTGAGACGGGCAGGCGGGAGTTCTCGCAAGGTCTATTGAACCGGCTTTCAGGCGGTATAGATTTTGCTTGGTATTCCCGTCCTCCGCGTGGACGCTCCGGGGGCATTTTACTAGGCGTCAGGACTGATACCATGGATGTGTTGGCTGTTTCGGATGGCGATTTTCATATAAAAATGCACATCCGAAATAAAGCAGACAATTTCATTTGAGTCTTGTCGCTGTGTATGGGCCGGCTCAGGAGGAGTTTAAATCCGCTTTTCTTTGTGAAATGGTAAACTTAGCAAAAGATAACCCGCATCCGTTCATCATCGGTGGGGACTTTAACTTGCTTCGTTATCCATTCGAGAAAAGCAGGGGTCGGTTTGACAATCGTTGGCCTCTTTTGTTCAACGCGGTCATTGACAGTTTGAACTTAAGAGAGATATCAATGGTTGGGAGACAGTTCACTTGGGCTAATTCTCTCCCTGAACCCACATACGAAAATTAGACCGTGTACTGATGGACACCGATTGGGAATCTAGGTTCCCATTGGTATCGGTACGGGCTCTAGAACGTATTGAGGGTTTGTCGGACCATGCTCCTATTCTTTTGACCACAGGCATGTCTAGACCACCGTGTAACCAGCGTTTCAAGTTTGAACTTGGATGGTTGCATCGTGAGGGATTCCATGAGATGGTCAAAAGAATTTGGGAAAGACCAGTTACTGGCGATTCACCTATCCAGAGATGGAACAACAAGATCCGGGCTTTACGCACACATCTTGTTGGTTGGGCTCGTCACACTACTGGTTTACTTAAAAAAGAAAAAAATACGACTATCCTCGATAATTGATGCTCTAGAGGCATTAGCAGAAGTTCGGCTATTATCCACACAAGAAATTGAGCTTAAGAGCCAATCTAATGCGGAGATAGCAAAACTTCTGCGTGAGGAAGAGTTAAAATGGTATCAACGTTCCAAAGCACAATTCATCCTCGAAGGGGATTCGAATACCGCTACTTCCACAGTATTGCCAATGGCAGACACAGGAAAAAGCGTATTCACTCCCTAGTCAGGATGAGGGAACGATTGAGGGCAGGAACAACTCAAGTCGTATATTACTAATTATTATAAGGGCCTGTTCGGAGCACCAGAGGAAGGAAACTTCACACTGGATGAGTCCAGAACGGCCGACATACCCCAGGTTTCTGTTGAGGAAAATAGTCTACTCACTAACCCCTACTCGGAGGATGAAGTGAGAAAGGCGGTTTTCCAAATGGAACACAATAAAGCCCCTGGACCTGATGGTTTCCCAGCTGAGTTCTATCAGAATTTCTGGGATGTAATCAAGTCTGATCTGCTTCAATTGTTCGCCTGTCTCCATGTTGGACAGTTGGAGCTGTTTCACTCAACTTTGGTGAAATAATTCTATTACCTAAGGTTAACGAGGCAGAGAGGATCCAACAATTCAGACCTATATGCCTCCTTAACGTTAGTTTTAAAATATTCACTAAAGTTGCCACGATTCGGCTGAACAGTGTGGCGGATCATGTGGTTCGTCCTTCTCAGACTGCTTTCATGCAAGGTCGCAACATCCTAGATGGGGTGGCAATCCTACATGAAACAGTTCACGAACTGCATAGGAAAAAGCTGAATGGGGTAATTTTGAAAATTGATTTTGAAAAAGCTTATGATAAAGTTAAATGGTCTTTCCTTCAGCAGACTCTCAGAATGAAAGGATTTTCTGATGAGTGGCGTGCGCTTATATATAGCTTTGTTTCGGGTGGAAGTGTAGCCATTAAAGTCAATGATGACACTGGTAAATACTTTCAAACCAAAAAAGGCCTTAGACAAGGTGACCCGTTATCGCCATACTATTTAATATAGTGGCTGATATGTTGGCTATCTTGATCGAACGCGCTAAGTCTGAGGGCCAAATTGAAGGAGTGATTCCACATCTAGTTGATGGTGGCTTATCGATTCTTCAATATGCCGACGACAAATTCTTTTTATGGAACATGACATCGAAAAAGCTCGTAACCTCAAGTTAATCTTGTCAGCATTCGAGCAACTATCGGGTCTTAAAATAAATTTCCATAAAAGCGAATTGTTTTGTTTTGGCGAGGCCCAGGAAAACGCCTCCTTGTATGCCGAACTTTCGGCTGTACGCAAGGTCAATTTCCTATCAACTATTTGGGTATTCCGATCCATTATCGGAGACTCACTAATGCTGAATGGAAATTGGTGGAGGAGAGACTTCAAATCCGTTAAATAGCTGGAAAGGCAAACTCCTATCCCTGGGGGGAAGATTGGTTCTCATTAACTCAGTACTAACAAATATGGTACTGTACATGATTTCTTTCTTCCAACTACCCAAAGGAGTCTTAAAACGATTGGATTATTTCCGATCAAGATTCTTTTGGCAAGGGGATAGTGAAAAGAAAAAATATCGACTGACCAAATGGAGTGTGGTTTGCCGTCCAAAAGACCAAGGTGGGCTCGGTGTTCATGACCTTGAGGTCAAGAATAGAGCCTTGCTTGGTAAATGGCTATTCAAGCTTCTTTCTGAAGATGGAGTTTGGCAAACCCTCCTGAGGAGAAAGTATGTGGGCTCTAAAGCGGTATCTCAGGTTTTTTGGAAACCTGGTGATTCACACTTCTGGGCAGGCCTCATGGCTACGAAAAGTTCTTTTTCCCACATGGATCATTCTCAATTAGGAATGGATCGGAAATTCGTTTCTGGGAGGATAAATGGCTTGGCCAATCCACTCTCCGGAACAATATCCGGCTTTATACAATATTGTGCGACACAAAGGCGACACGCTCGCTAAGGTGATGGGTACTTCCCCACCAAATGTATCGTTCAGAAGAAGTCTATTAGGGCCTAGACAAGCATCTTGGAATGCTTTGCTTCTCGGTTGACTCTGTCCAGTTGACGGAAGGCCCAGATAACTTCATTGGAATCTCACTAAGAATGGTAAATTCTCGGTTGATTCTATGTATAGAGCTTTAATCCAGCCTGAAGTCCCAGTCGATACTAATAAGAAAATTTGGAAGATGAAGATTCCGCTAAAAACGAAGTGTTTGCGTGGTATCTTCGTCGAGGTGTAATTCTTACAAAAGATAACCTTGCCAAACGCAATTGGCACGGGAGTAGAAAGTGTGTTTTCTGTAGTCATGACGAGACCATTAAACACTTCTTCCAGTGCGAGTTTGCTAGGTCTATATGGTCAGCCATCCAGATAGGTTCTACCTTATATCCCCCGCGTAGCGTTGCAAACATTTTTGGCAATTGGCTAAACGGGGTGATTCTAGGTTTAAACTACTTATTAGGGTGGGAGCGATTGCCGTTATTTGGTCGCTATGGCTATATAGAAATGACAAGTTTTTAATGATAAAAATTCTTCTGTTATGCAGGTTATCTACCGATGCACAGCTACGCTCCGATCATGGTCGGCCCTGCAGCGTGTGGAGCACCGGGAGCTGTTTTTGGAGGTGTCGTCGCGCTTGGAGGCTGCGGCGCGGGAGTTTTTCTCCCAGCATGGATGGCCACATAATCTCCGGATCGACCATCCACCACCATAGGCGTCTTTACAATTTCTCATCATGATATGTAATTCGCCTTTTTTAATTTTTCGCATACTTCGGAACTTTGGAACTTGTTGGGGCTGTGTGCATCCTAGTTATGCAGAGTCCGGGTGTAATGCTTAATACTCTTAAGTAACAAAATCCCTTCATAAAAAAAGGTGCAATTTTCTTCAAGTCATGTGTGGAGTTCTCAGCGCTCAACCGGTACTATCTCACAAAGGGTGTAGGAGGCGAACAAAAAAGGAATCTAGATTTTATCATTCTCACCGATGAAGCTGCCGGTCCACCCGTCTCTGACGGCCTAACGGTGTTGGAGGTGCGATGGACCTCAGCCTCTGGCCTGAAGAATGTTATTTTTCAATGTCTTCTTTCGGATGGTGTGGCGGTGGCGACATCATAGAGTCAGAATAAGGTCCTTCCTGTACTATCCTCGCACCGGTGGTGCACCCAGCGCCGACGAAGGGCGTGCGGAGTTGTATGTCCAGCGGATCTCTTGGCACTACCCGGTCCATTTTCGTTTTCATCCGTGTGGTTGCAGGTCTGACTCTTTGAATCTACAGTTGTCATCATTGACGATGATTGTTACTCTAGTCAGTGGCGGACGCAGGAAAAAATTGAAGGGTGGGCACACTCTAAAAAAAAAGTTGGCAAATGACAATATAAACAACAAATTGATTCACGACATTGTAGATCAATACATATTTCTCAAATTTACGTGATTCCAATACAAAATAGTTCAACCACATAAATAAAGTCTTACATTATTCGGATCTTTTCCAATCTCTATAACCATTGGTAACAAAGACATCTCCCCTGGGCCCCCCATTAGATCTTCCTTTGAACAAATAACACACAAAGAAAAAGCTGCATCCTTTCCAATACTATATTCTAGCCAATTGTATTCCTCTTAGATTTTCTTTGCTTCATGTTTCTGAAAAAGAGACGCAATATGGCTATTTCTCTTCTTCATGTTGAATTCTACAATTAGAAGAAAATTGAATAAACAACACATACAATTAATAGGTTGCTAGTTGGAGACAACAAATTGTCAATTTACACAGTATATAGCAAATTGTGGTTATTTGGTTCAGTTCGGGTTGGGCAAATCTAGCAGCAAAAATGATGTTAATCCACTACTGCCGCACTGCAAACAACTTATAGGATGATAATTTCTTATACCTTCGGAGAAGCTCGGGTGGGGGTGGCCGACGGCGGCCCAGATCGAGATCGAGGGCGTCGTCCACTCGTCCGGCGGCCAGGGATCCTGTGGCGGGGGTGGTCCGGATGCGGGGGAGCCGGCAGCGGGGGAGACCAGCAGGCAGCAGCAGCGGAGCGCTAGGTCGTCCTCGCCATGGCGCCTCGTCCTCTCGCCTGTTCGCGTCCGCTCGTGAGACTGATTTTTTTTAACTGAATATCTGGGGGGGTCAAGTTTTTTTCCCGATATTCTGGGTGGGCCACGGCCCACCCTGCCCACCCGCTGCGTCCGCCACTGACTCTAGTGCGCTGGTCTTTCGGATACTTAGCATGACGACTTTTCGTCAACGGTGAGGGGGGTGGGTGGGTTTGAGGACAGCGACGGGGCATTACAGTGCTTATAGTCGTCGTTAGATGGTTCGAAATCCTATTTGTAATTTTTATTACTTTTGAACTTTTTGTGCAGTTGGTGATGATCGATAAGCCGGTTGAACTTTTTGCAGGAAAAAAGAGTGCTCAGTGCCCTTCAAAAGCCTACAGAAATGAGCATTGCCAGAGATGATCACGGTAGCAAATTTCCACGAGAAAATTCCACTATTTTCTCCTCTAAAATTCCACTATTTTCTCCTCTAAAATTCGTTCGTTACAAGCATCAGATTCTGATATAGGAGATGTCTGTCGAACAATGTTCGATGGCTGTACGCGAGCTCCATGAACCGCTGGCACCGAACACTCGAAGGCGACGGTGGAGAACCGGAGACCTCAGGGGCCGCCGCTGCCCGATCCCCGCTAGCAATGATGAATCGCAGGATAGATCGGACGGTTCGCAAAACTCGAAGGGTAAAAGTGAGAAATCAGCCATAGGCCACGGATTCCAAATTCCAAACCTTTTCTCACCTTTGCTTTGTGCTTCCGTCCTGAAGCCCCTCGCTATATCTCCCCCTCCCCCGGATTCGGAGGCTGGCGGCCGCCTAGAGAGCCGTATTCTTCTCCCCGTCGCCGCCGGAAGCCTAGTTTTGCAGCTCGGGCTCTCGCGCCCCGCTTTCTCCGCAGTTCGATGTCCGTTTGTACCCGATGGATCCGCACAGCCTGAACTGCGCCGCCGCCGCCGACGACACCGTCGACACCGAGGACTGGGGTAACCATCAGAGCTCAACTTTCTAGCAGCTTCGGTTTAATTTCTTATATCCATGCTTGATTTTTGAATGAAAAATTATACTATGTGGCTTGTGGTATTGATTTTATGTGGCTTGTGATGTTGATTTGTGAATGTTTCGTGGAATCATCCTGCGCATGATCTAATTTCTACTGCCTTGCGGACTTGATGCAAACCTAAAAAAACATCCCTATGGAGTAACAGAAACAAGAAAAATGATACTGATATCGAGTAAACTTGAGAAAATGAAATTTCGTTTTAGCAATGCTAGATTCTAGAGATAGGCAATGAGGTACTCACATTACTGGGAGTAGTGCTGGTTGAGAAACAACTCATACATAAGGCTTCAACCGCCTTATGTATGATCATCTGAGAAGAGACCTGAATTTCTTGTGGAGTTAATGACTACTACTACATGGCTCAAAGTTATTAGTCATCATTGGTATTGCTCGAAGATATGGATGCTGGCGTTACATCTCTGATAGCTACATGGCGCAATGTTGTTAGCCGTCATTGCTATTACTTGCTGGAGCTCTATTTTAAAATCACAGGTCCAGATCATACAGAAAGACACAAGCTCGGCTGTTGCATAGTGCCAACCTTGGTGTCTTGTAGTATACATGACTTGTCTATTCAAGCCAATTAGCTATTCACACATTTGCTCGCAGATTCTGTACTCAACCATGAAATAATAGGTGATATATTTGCCATAGACAGGTGATCCTTGTTCACCCCCCATAACACCCTGTTATTACATTCCTACCAAACGGACCAGACATAGAGGGCGGCCATGGAGTTAAAATCCTCCCTTTTGCACTGGTGTCTACTCTTGTGCATAGTCAGCTACAATCCTCCCGGGAGTCTGCCGCAGTGAAGACGGCAGAGCCATGGCTAGATCAACTGAGGGCGAGACCCCAAAGTTGTCATGACCATGGGCAGCAGGTCAAGAGGTACTCTGCTGTCTCCGACTCCTGGGAGGTGGGAACCCATGAGGCAGGTGCCATATCTGGATAGACCATGGCGTTGGAGCCTATCAGCAGTCCAGCACCGGTGCTGCAGGGAAAGCCGATGGAAAGCGACATGAAGTTGAACAAACAGCTCTATGTTAGAAATATATAACAAAGAGAATTAGGATAAGTAGATGGCTGCACATGTTAGATCCGCTGACCCAGTAAGTTTCGTAGTTTACTAGATGAGAATGACATGCACAATGACAACCTCATACAAAGGACTCTGGAGGTAACTGGATTTATCAATTGTTGGTAACGTAACTATCTAATAGGCCGACACTGTTGGTTAATTCTTTTGTTCCTAAATCACCAACAGAAACAGCCAAACACATTCCTTTTGGGGAGAAAAAGTTGATAGCACCTGACCTTATCCTGCTTCCGAATATCGCATAGCTAAGCTAGGCTGTCCTTTTTTTATGTGATGGCTGATGAGCAAATATCAATCATTAAAGGTGAACATCTACAATCACATTGAACAACCTGAATCACAATCATGTGTAGTAGGTTTGTACGTATGATGAATGATGAGCAAATATCAATCATTAAAGGTGAACATCTACAATCACATTAAACAACCTGAATCTTGAATTAGAAGGAAAACAATCATATGTAGTAGGTTTTTACGTATGATTGAGGCATTCTTGCATTAAAGAGTTGTTTTAGTGAAGAGGCAATGAAAATGTTAACTTGTCATTTTTTTGCAATATATTTCCTATTTTTGGACTCCACAACTAAGGATCCAGCTTGTCAATTGTTGGACTCCACATTGAACAACCTGAATCTTGAATTAGAAGGAAAACAATCTTGTATAGTAGGTTTGTACGTATGATTGAGGCATTCTTGCATTAAAAGAATTGTTTTAGTGAAGAGGCAATGAAAATGTTAAGTTGTCATTTTTTTGCAATATGTTTCCTATTTTTGGACTCCACAACTAAGGATCCAGCTAAACCTAACAAACTCGTACCATTCAAGTTTACCAGAAAGGCCTTTGTTTAGTAAGGAGTCAAATGCTAGAGAATTCTTTTATAATATATGCTCGAATGATTATTCGATAGACCTTGATGTCATAAATAAATACCGCAAAGAGTCATCCTCATGATGACGGGCAATCATGATCTTTTCTTAATGATTATTCCTTTCATCCATTGATCATTAGCATCTTTAACTAAACCTGATCACAAAGTCTTCAACGTGGATGGGGGTGGTAGCAAAATGTCTAGGTTGGGAAGTTCATACGGCGAATAAGTTTCTCGTCCTAAAGGATATTTAGCTTGAGCACTTTTATCCTAAATCATCATTGCTTTTGTTTGAAAGGAGAAATGGAGAGCACAAACTATGGGGCCATTTATTGCTCACTTGTTGAATATGAAGCACGTCCTGCACTAGTAAGGTCGTTCCTAGAAAGATGGGATTCAGAGACCAATACATTTCCCCTTTTGGTGAACTCACTGTTGCTTGACATGCTTCTAATCTCAGGTCTTCCTCTAATTCGACATCATCCATACGATATGTCCGCCGATAGATAAGCTAGATCGTTCTAACCTCCAAACTTTCCTCCTTATCTTTAGAAGAATTTTATCGGCTCACTCTAAAAATAAATGGAGGCGCCACTTTCCAAGTTTGGTGTCACCGTTTTCATAATGAGTGAGAACACTCTTTTTGTTTTATCTCCCTCCGAGAAGAGCACACATAATGTGCTTACTTTGTTGTTGCGTGGTTGTTGAGGACCCTATATTTGTTGTGGTGTCTTTATAATGCCATAATGGATCAGTTTAGGGCGCACGATCTCACTTGCTCGTCTAGCACTTTGCTCCCTCTATTATTTTGTTTGAAGAATCAATACCCATCTCATTGCTGTTTTCTTAAGAGAGAATTTGGTCAGTGCACTATGTCACGGGGTGGACAGGTACCCATCTAAAGAAATTGCAAATGTCTCATTGATGCTAAAAAATTGCTAAAATCTGACCAACCATGTTCAACACCATGTTTTGGGCTCCAATTTCTGTAAGCCCTACAAAGACATGCGGTTTTTCCAAACCAAGTCAATATTTTTTTTGGAGTCCCTCTACTTCTACCAACCTAGTTAGAGTCAACATCGGTAGCACGCCTCCATGGAAGCATACCCCGATGGAATAAATTTTGAAGGCTTTCTGCGGTGATCTATGCTCTAACTTGGTTGTGTGAATTATAGGGACTCTAAATAATATTGTCTCAGTTAGTCAGTTTTGAAGATAACTGTGTGCCTTTGTAGGACTAACCAAAATGGAACGCGAAACATAGTGTTGACCATGGTTGATTGCCTTAACAAATTCTTAACATCTAGGAGCCGTTTCTATTTTACTTTGGCTTTAAGAAGCTTTTTTTAGATAAACACCCATCCACCCCACGATATAGTGCCCTGGCCAAATTCTCTTTTCATGAGGAGTAACAAGATGGATACTGATTCTTCGAAGTGAATAATATAGGGAGCAAAGTGCTAGAGGAGACGTTTTCATCTTGTGCTCTGAAGTGATCCCAAGACGCCATTATAAGGACATCAGAGCGAATATAGAGTTCTCCACCAGCCACGTAACAACAAAGCCATATAGGGATGAAAGTTGCAGTATATATATATGTCCTTTCTTGGAGGAAGGTAAAACACCAAGGGTGTTCTCTATTATGAAAACGATCGCACCAAACTAGAAAAGTCATGCCTCCATTGTTATATTTTAGATTGAACCGATAAAATTCCTCTAAAAGATCGGGTAGAAAGTTGGTGAATAGAAGCTTAGAAGGATCTAACTTATTTATCAACGGGATAAAGGAAGGTCTGACATTAGAAGCATGTCAAGCAAGGTTACAGTGTGTTTACCACATAGGAAAAATGTGTTGGTGTTTGGATCTCATTTTTATAGCAATGACCTTAGTAATATCGGGCAAACTTCATACTCACGAAGAGAGCAATAAATGGTACTATGTGCTTTTCTCTTCTCCTTCAGAAAAAAAGAATGATGATTTAGGATACAAATGCCCCACGCAACATGACCTTTAGGACGAGAAACATAGTCAACGGTATGATCGTCCCTACCTAGACCTTTTGCTACCGAATGAGGATTTTCTGCAGCCCATTGCTGTGGGTGCTCTAATCTGAACCATCCACCTATGCCAGGATATTTCCCACTTTTCGTTGCCAGGAAAATTTACCAAAATATGAGAGTATGTCTAGGGATGGAGAGGAGCTGAAATCCATGAAAATTTCGTTCAGATGGCCTCATGACCACTTCAATTGACATGTGTAACCTTACCGCTATAGTGACTGGCGCCTGGCGCTGACATAAAGACTGAGGTTTGGTAAAAATTTCAAAATGGAATCATTTTTACCTAAAGTTCCTGAGAAGGATCACAATTGTCAATTTTCACGCCTGTTTTGGCATTTTGAAGTCTGCTATGTTTGTACATCAATGCTGCAAGTACTACATTTGGCTTCAACATTTCTAGCATGGGTCTTACAATGTGTGGTGTCATCTCATTTATATAGTATTCAAGATTAAAATGCCTCCAGAAGATCTCTTGTATAAAACTTAGACTCTGGATAGTTTTACACAATCTGAAATTAACTGTGTGCTGTACTGTGCCGTTTAGAATATTGAAAGTGGAATGATAATGTGTAGCATGTAGACAATACATAGGAATGTGTGCACCTGAATATTCATCAGCTTTCGGTTTTCTTCATCTTAGATTTTGTGTTGTCTCTATCCTGATTCAGTAAAGAGCAATTGTTGACCAATTTATGTTGCCCAGTAATATCTGGGATGGATGTGATGCCAGTTTGTTCCCTTGGGTACATGTTCTCAGATGCAATGTGTTACATGTCACAGATAATGATGACTTCGTGATCCCAAGCTTGAGCGTTGAAGAATCTGATCACGGTGACTGGGAAGTTTCACAGGCTTCTGCACCTCAACCACCTCCAAAGGTCTCTTTCAATTCACGCTATTCTTTTTGTAGAACTCTTTCCAAAATAATATACAACACTAGCATGTCTTTATTTGCTTGTGCATGAATGAGGACATACTGCACTGTAAAGTGACAAGACACATGGTGCCTTTTATTTTAGAAACATATATAATTGCCCTAACATGAGGTGGAGTTTAATTCCACAAAACAAGTAACCTGTATCGTGCGTAGCAAAGCCAGGGATCTGGTTGTCGCTAGGTATATAATTTGTCGTCTTCCCTTTCCTTACTTTATATCTGATCTGATTCCTTCAGCAACAGCCTACCAAGGACACGGAGAACATCTATCTCGGTCCTCACGGGGCACCGCCATCGCGAGGAAAGAAGCAAGAGGAAGCTTCAGCTACAAACGGGCACCGTGATAAGAACGTCAAGGCGAAGGAAGCTGATCGGAAGGTATCTGCAACTGGCCCAGATAACAAAGGAGGCTTCACAAGGGACTTCCACCGCTACAACAATGCTCGTCACCATGTCAAGTAACGCTACAAAAGATCCACTGGAACTTCTCCCTAGAGACGCCACTTTCCTGTGAAAAGCTTGACTGACTTTGAGGTTTAGCTATCTATCATCGGTGTAATGGAAATTCTTCGTGGTCATTGGTCTAATTATTATCCAGCTGCATTTATACCTCAATCATATGCACTGCGTGTTTGCTGCTATGGAGAAAATGGATTTATTCAGATGGAAAAGTTTGTGTTTGTAGACCACCGTTTTTGCGGTTCCTGGCGTCTGATTATTCTTGGGGTGTATGGAGGTTAACTGGGTGGAAATGGATCACGCTCATCGGCCAAGATTGTTGAAGCATAGCTTGGTGGATTTTGTGTCCTTATCAGTGTGTGATCAGTGTGCCCTGTTGGTGTCTTGTTTGCCATCATCACATGCATCTCACTTGGTATTTCATTTCCTGATGATAACCTTCTATTTTTTGAGGGGCCGTGTTGATTAATTATAGTGTCTTGAACTTTATCAGGATGTAACCGATTGAATGGCGACATGGTATCTAAAACTCTCCGAATGCTCTCTTACTTTAGTGTTGATGATCATGGCAGTAAAGTTGCATGTGAAGGTCGGTTTGCGATGCATCTCGGGTTGGCGGCTTGGCGCACATCGCCCTTTCGACGTGAATGGCTGGAGCAGATATGCAATCAAGGGCAAGTACCACACAAAGTACGTGTGGTGCGGACGGTTCCGGTTGTCGTGGGCTGAGAAGAAACCACACCATGGCACTAGCTGTGTTTTCTTTCGAGCAGATGGCATGGGGTGACATCCAGAAATCCTGCACTTGATAATGAAATGGCGATACTAGTCTAAAATAAATCTAAAAAAACACCGACTGTAGATAATGACATATTTTACCAACATGCAAAATATCTCTAATTCATATTATGGGCTACAAGAATATAACACAATCTGACAGATTTTGGAGAACTGAAATTTGACACTGTTCACTGCTTTCAAATGTCAGATTTTGTCATTTGTGTGCAGCCCAAGGTAAAAGGAATTTCTAGTTGAAGTTTTACACGTTTATTGAATACTCACTCCGTCAATAAATAGATGTCTCAACTTTGTCTAAATTTGCATGTATATACATGCAAATTTAGACAAAGTCTACATCAAATATATTTTTCTTGCTTCAAAAATATGAATATCGAAAATTTGAAAGTAAAGGACATGGCAATTCGATACCACGTGAGCGTTTATTCACAACAGTAGCCATTGGAACTTTGGAAGTACATATAGCAACTCCTCTGCAACCTCCCCGTGGTGAAAGCGATTTTGAGCTCCTCTTTCCCTCTTTTCTTCCTTCTTTCCCAATAACAATTCACGCCATTTCAGTGGTAGATGATGTCAGTGTCCTTCCACTGAAAATACTCCACTAATTTGTGATTTTGAGCTCGATCGATCAATTGCTCTTTGCCCTTTCAGGCAGTGGTGGATCTGCATGTAAGCTGTGGGGTCAGCTGACCCCACAGTTTTTTTGCATAACCCCTTTAATTTATGCATATTTATGGATTGGTTCGTACTATGAAGACAATCTAACCCCATAAAAGGCTACCGACCCCACAGGAGTTTGCCGCCGCTCCGCCACTGCTTTCAGGGTAGCCCTCCACTAGCAGAGAGGCGTGGGGCTGCCTAACGGAGACGGACATATGGAAACTTTGCGGGTACGCCTTTTCCAACTCCGTGCAAACAGCGGGAATCGTTAATTTGACACTGTTCTCTGGCTGGCCGGCCGGCCGGCCGCCTTCTGTTGGAATGCACTGGTTCGGTTTGATTACTTACCAGGTGTAGGTTGCGACAAGGCTGGCTCCTGCTTTCAGGGTAACTTTCCTTAAACTATTCAGCGCGTCTAATAAGGTATGTGGTGCTGTCGATCAGTGATTATGGTGTTGCTTGTCATCGGACGGCTCTCTGGTTGATTTGATTCCAGATATGAGAGGGTACCCTTACTTACGTATTTTTGTGTGTGTGAAGTGCATAAGCACACCTAGATAAATACAGAGTATAAATAACATGAGAGAGAGGCGTTTTGGCTCCCGGTTGTATATACTCCTATTATTTTTTCAAAGTTGCATTTTGAAAAAATCTGAAAAAAATTTGGGCACAAACATATACAACATTTCAATATTAATATAAAATTTAGAAGGAAATAACACTTTATGTGGTCTGAGAAATGCACAAATTTTATCTTTTTTGCACAAGCCACAGAATGTGTCATTTTCTTCCGTAATTTTGCATGAATGTGATTTTTTTTTAAATTTGTGCCCATTTTTCAGATTTTTTCGAAACATTTTTATATATTTTTTAATTATAAAAAACATAAAAGGAGAATATGCACCCGGAGCCAAAGTGGATTTCTTAACATAAGATCAATATCTGCAGTGACAAGATAAGCCATAGATAAATGTGAAACACGGAGGGAGCTCCACCTCCACTTCCATGCCATCCATGGTCGGAGCCTAACTTAAAAAAAATTACTAAAACCCTGTGAATCTTATCGCATAGGATCGATCGACGAGAAGGCATGGCATACTCGCCGACACACAACGCGCTCGATCTGGGCCAGGATAGCGGTGCAGCAACTCCACTGTTACAACGTGTGGTTGGCGTGGTGGGTCCACGTGTCCCTAATTTCTGGTGGCTATCCGGCCGTCCGTTACTGCGCGTAATCATGCGTGTCAGCGGGTGCCCGTGCCACCACCCAGTTTAAAAGCAGAGGAGTGCTACCACCCACCGTCGGACCCTCACTCCCCTATCTCCGACTCTCTTCTTCCTCTCGATCGGCTGGTTCTTCCAGCTCTGCCATTAGCAAGCAAGCAAAGGTGGCAATACCTTGGAACGCCAAGGGCAGGAAAAGGTACGGCGGCCTCCTCTCTTCCTCCTCCGCCATCTCATCTCTGTGTGCTCGTTTGTTTCTCATCAGATCATACGAGTAGCTCGTAAGTCGAGTTCTTCCTCATAGCATAGGCAGGCAGATACCAATGTTTGGCTAGCGGAGTCTGTGACTTGATTTTTGTTCTCTGCTACTAGCTACTTCTCTCTATCTGACGTTTCCTGCTTCGTTGTCCAACACCAGAAAGATTAGGCGACCTAGAAAGAAGAGAATAACTTGGATCAATCTTGGTCATATGTCTATATCAATCGGTTAATTAAGTTTTGTCCGCTCTCAAATTAGCTCTTCCAAACGGGTGCTGGTAAATATGTTCCCATGGTGTGCCGACTACGCTTTGTGCACTGTCCATAAAAGTAGGAGACGTGAAGTAGAGATCAAGGCAACAAGAAAGGCCTTTTCACTTTAAACTTAAAATTGACATACTACCTAGCTACTTGTTGATGCGGGTGTATGTCGGAGAAGTAGCTAATATGCTCAAGCAATTAGGATTCCAGTTCATTCATTCTCTCCGTCTCCGAAAAATAAAACAAGAATCCCCTGTAAGATTCTGTCAAGTCTCACTTTGTCGCTGTCCTTTGTTAGTATGAAATAGATTAATTCAAATTAGCGAATCTTTTAGGGAATGGTACAACAGAATTTTGACTCGCAAACTATTTTAACCTGCTGGAATGGTACAACAGAATTTTGACTGATCACAAACTCTTTTAACTTGTTGTTCTCTTCGCAGATGTCGACGATCGTCATGAGAGTCGACCTTGACTGCGACAGGTGCTACAAAAAGATCAGAAAGGTCCTCTGCAAGCTCCAAGGTAACTAGTTGCGGTCGACGAAATCTCAATGTACATCACTTGTTTGCATACTTAGAATAGCCGACTAAAGATTCTTGTTGATCCGTGGTCCGAGGAGTACTCACTTAAATAACCTGGGAAATAAATTTTATGTACGAATCAACAGACCGTGAAAACATCAAGGCCATCGCGTATGACGAGAAGAACAACACCGTGATGGTGTCAGGGTCGTTCGACGCCGAGGAGGTCTCCGACAGGCTCTGCTCCAGCGCCGGCAAGGTGATCACAGACATACAGTCGCCAGAGCGAACCAGATGATGCCCGGCCCAGGCAAGGCGACGCCCAAGCACCCCGGGAAGGAGAACCACGGCAAGAAGGATGGTCATGGCCATGCCGGTGGCCACGGTGGCGGCCAGAAGGAGGGCCATGGCCCCGGCGGCGGCCACGGCCAGAAGGAGGGTCATGGCCATGGCGGCGGCCACGTCCAGAAGGAGGGCTATGGCCACGGTGGCGGCGGCGGAAAGCCCGACAAGGCCAGGCACATCATGTTCGACATGGACGACGAGGATGATCTCGACCAGCATGCCCCCCACGGCAAGGGTCATGGCAACGACCACGCCAAGGGCCACGGCATTGGTCACGGGCACGGACATGGCCACGGCGAGAAGCCGAAGGTGTTCACCACCACTGCCATGTCACGGAACGAGGCCCCGCGCCCCAGCAACCAGCGTCCATGGCGGCGATGGCGCCGATGCGGATGCCGCAGACGGGGCCGAGCATGACGATGATGCCGCAGGCGGGACCGAGCATGACGATGATGCCGCAGGTGATGGCCAGGCCGTCGATCTGGCCGGCTCCGGGGCCGGCGTACGGGTACGGCGCACCGGCGTACGGTACGGCGGGGCGCCACCTGCCGGAGGGTACTACGGCGGGCCTGTGTACGACCAAGGCGGGTACGGCGCGTACGGCGGCGGCGGCGGGTACGGTAGGAATCCGTACCAGCCGCAGTACTACGAGGAGGAGCCCAGCGCCGGGTGCAGCGTCATGTGATGAACTGAACAGAGATAAACAGCAACCATGCTTTGGTGAGCAGAGCACACACGGGAAGCAATCTACGAATATTACGTTACCTTGGTTTCTTCTTCTTTTCTTAGTTGGTTGGTGTCAGGGCGTGTGTGAGTATGATCGTAGTACAGTTTGATCGTGTGGCTGGCCGTTGCCTAGTTTGTAGTTTATATGTGTTTCGTGTATAGATATGACATGTTATAATCAGCGTAGTTTATATGTAGGCTGAAGCTTTGTTTCCGATCCTCCGATGTAAAAAGTTCAACCAACATATGAGAATGCTGAGTAGTACTTCTCCCTGTCTAGGGCAAAGCCTTCCTCCCCTCGATCTTCGCTCGCTAGCACGTGGATTCGCCTTCCCCTCGCCGCTGGTGGCGGGGAGGGGAATCCCGCTAGTAGATAGGTTATAGAGCTTAGATAGGTTGTGGTGCTGTCACACCTGTTCCATCTATTCCATCGTCTTCTAATGTAACAGTGTGACATGGGCCGCTTGTGGCATGGGCCGTGGGCCAAGGCGTGTGTGGCATGAGTTTGTCTGGCAGGTGTTGTTATAAACCTGACCAAAGGGTTGTATCAGACTATGGAATGAAATAGAGCTTGCGTCTGCATCTCACCCTTGTGCTGCTCTCATCCTCTACCTGCTACTTCTCATCTCCTCTCAATTTCTCTGTCCGATCTCGATCTCTGATCAGGTCGTGACAAATTGGTATCCAGAGCCAGAAATTTTTCCCCACTGTGTCGATCCGTTGCGCCCAAATTCCCTCGGCATTGATCCGTAATTCCGAGCGAAAGGTGCGAGATCGCTCCGGTGATTTCGCGCAGAATCCTGAGCGAGGTCGGATCTGTTTGGGGCGGGTGCGACGGCGCCACCAAAGCAGAACGCGCAGACGAAGCAAGTGCTCGCGGCCATGGCGGAGCAGTCCGGAGCGGTGACGACGATGTTGGAGGACATCATCAAGCGCCTCGACGCGCAAGCCACCACCACCACCCAGATCTCCTCAGATCTCGCGAGTATGAAGAAGCAGCTAGTGCTAACGCAGAACGACGTCGACGAGACGCGCAAGGCACTGGCGGCTTTGCCCGGGTCCGCCGCGTCCACGAGTGCTGATCTCCGCGTGGTCGGCTCGACACTGCCGCCGTGTGTTGAGATCGGCGACCCCGTGCCGCCGGCGAGGCTGGCGAATGATGGCGCGCCGCTGATGCCTCAACCACCTGTGGCGCAGAGGCTGTCGCAGCCACAGCGCGTGCTCCTGCAACAACCCCAGCAACAGCAGGTTCAACATCAGCGTCGGGAGGACCGCGGAGACGAAGGCGGGTTCGTGAAGCCACCGAAGCACGATTTTCCCAAGTTCGACGGTGCTCTGCCCAGTCTCTGGTTGGCCCGCTGCACCACCTACTTCGAGCTCTACCGCGTGCCACCCGTGAACTGGTTCACCACCGCGTCGCTGTACATGGACGGCCATGCCGCACTCTGGCTTCAGGCGTTCCGGCAGTCAGGTCGCGTGATAACTTGGGATGGGTTCTGTGCGGCAGTGATCGAGGAGTTTGGTCCTGACGAGTTCGAGGGACAGATGCACAGGCTCTTGCAACTCCGTCAGACAGGCACAGTGGCTGATTATCGACAGCAATTCGAGACTTACATGTATCATCTGCTGGCCTTAGATCCATCATTGAACACCAAGTTTTTCGTCACTCAGTTTTTGATGGGTCTGAAGGACGAGCTCCGCGCGGCAGTCAGAATTCAGGCTCCCACTAGCATCACCAGGGCTACTGTTTTCGCCAAAATTCAGGAGGAGGAGTTGGAGACCACACGTCCTCGCCATCGCATTGTGCCGGCTGGTCGTCCACCACCACCTCCACCACCAGCTCCAGCTCGACCACCTACTGTACCCCGAGCCGCAGGTGATGAGTATAGTCGTGAACGGCAACTGCGTGATTTCAGACGCGCCAACAATCTGTGTTTCAAGTGTGGCGATCACTACTCTCGTGAGCATCAGTGCAAGAAAGGGGGTGCCCAGTTACTGACGATACAAGTGGGCGAGTTCGGTGAATTGTTAACTGATGACGCTGTTCGAGCGCTGGAGCTATTACAGGAACCTGATCCTGAACCAGTGGAATGCTGTTTACTCTCCTC
Source organism: Poa pratensis (assembly GCA_947311845.1). Taxonomy (NCBI): domain Eukaryota; kingdom Viridiplantae; phylum Streptophyta; class Magnoliopsida; order Poales; family Poaceae; genus Poa; species Poa pratensis. The sequence continues at coordinate 44,662,442 of CAMZMU010000073.1, forward strand.
GCACGCCACCAGTGGTACTGAATCATCAGCTTGTATTCGATTGCGTGCTCAAGTAGGAGGACAAGCAATGCTTCTACTCTTGGATTCTGGTAGTACTCATAGTTTCCTGGATGCATCATTTGCTGCTCGCATTGGAGCTCACCAAGTGGAGATATCTGCAGTACCAGTGAAGGTAGCTAACGGTCAGCAACTCGTGTGCAAAACAATGATTCCACAATTGGAATGGGGCAGTCAAGGCCACAAGTTCTCAACAGATTGGAGAGTGATTGAGTTGGGAGCATATGATGGTGTGCTAGGCATGGATTGGCTGGGCAAATGCAGCCCAATGCAATGTGATTGGAAACTGAAGACCATTTCGTTTGAGCACCAAGGAGAGCAAATTTTGTTACAAGGCATCAGTTCTGACAAGGTCCCAACACCAACAACCGCAACACTGCACATGTTACAAGAATGGGAGGAACAAAACGAAATCTGGGCAATGGCTTACATTGAGCAAATGCCATTGGCGTCAGTTTCGTCAGAGTCGACAGTAACACCAGAAATACAAGTGGTTCTGTCTGAATTCAGTGATGTGTTTGCCGAACCGCAAGGACTACCACCCTCTCGGCTGTATGATCATGCCATCACACTAGAGGAGGGTGCAAAACCTCCCAATTCCAAGCCATACCGCTATGCACCACATCAGAAGGATGAAATTGAGCGTCAGGTCAGAGAGATGCTCGCGGCAGGGACCATTGTGCACAGCATGAGTCCATTCGCTGCTCCGGTTCTCCTGGTGAAGAAAAAGGATGGAAGTTGGCGGTTCTGCATCGACTACCGTCGCCTCAACCTCGCCACGATCAAGAACAAGTTTCCCTTACCGATCGTCGATGAACTTCTTGATGAATTGGCTGGAGCGGCTTACTTCTCCAAGCTGGACCTGCGTGCGGGGTATCACCAGATCCGCATGCGACCGGAGGATGAGGAGAAGACCGCGTTCAAGACACATCACGGGCATTTTCACTTCCGGGTGATGCCGTTCGGTCTGACGAACGCGCCGGCCACATTCCAATGCCTGATGAATGCCATCTTCGCCGATGTCACGCGTAAGTTCGTCATTGTTTTCTTGGATGATATACTCGTCTATAGCAAGACCTTGCAGGAGCATCGCGAGCATCTCCGCGTGGTGCTCGATCGCCTTCGACAACACCAGCTGTTCGCCAAGGAGTCCAAGTGCTCGTTCGCGCAGACTCGCATCGAGTACCTGGGGCACGTCATTTCACAAGACGGAGTAGCTACGGATCCAGCCAAGACACAGGCGATGCACGCGTGGCCGACACCAACAAATGCCACAGAACTGCGGGGCATTTTGGGATTCACGGGCTACTATCGCAAATTCGTGCCTCGTTACGGCATCATCGCCAAGCCGCTGACGCAGTTGTTGACCAAGAAGGGGTTCACCTGGACTCCGCAAGCACAAGAGGCCTTTGAACAACTCAAGCAGGCCATGATTCAGACACCGGTGCTCGCCCTGCCCAATTTCGATCGTCCCTTCACAATTGAGACCGACGCGTGCGACACAGGCATTGGCGCTGTTCTTACCCAAGAGGGCCATCCTCTGGCTTACTTCTCCAAGGCGCTGGGAGTCCGCAATCAGAAACTGTCCACCTACGAGAAGGAGTTCTTGGCGGTCATGATGGCTGTCGATCGCTGGCGGCCGTACCTGCAGCGAGGGCCATTCACCATTGTTACAGACCACAAAAGTCTGTGCAATTTGGGGGATCAGCAGTTGGATACTGAATTGCAGCGCAAGGCCATGGCAAAGCTTGTGGGACTCCAGTTCAAATTCATGTACCGCAAGGGAGCTGACAATGGAGCGGCAGACGCCTTATCTCGCGTGGGTCACCTGATGGCATTCAGTGCGATCTCCCTCTGTCAGTCCAATTGGGTACAGGAAGTGGTGAATTCATATGAAACTGATGCAGCAGCACAAGAATTGCTGCAACAACTCGCAGTTCACAGTCCAGATGAGAGGGGTTTCACACTGCAGCAAGGGCTAATCAGGTTCAAGGGCCGGATGTGGATTGGTGCAAATTCGGCTCTGCGGACTAAACTGATCAGCGCCCTCCATGACAGCGCTGTGGGAGGGCATTCTGGTGTCACTGCCACTTACCAGCGTGTGAAGAAGCTCTTTGCTTGGACAGGGCTCAGAACAGCAGTGGAGGAGTATGTTAGGCAGTGCCAAGTCTGTCAACAATCAAAGCATGAGCACATCAAGGTGCCTGGGAAGTTACAGCCTCTCCCAATTCCAGAAGCACCGTGGCAAGACATTTCGATGGATTTCATTGAGGGTTTGCCAAAATCTGAAGGGTATGAGTCTATACTTGTGGTGGTGGATCGCTTCACAAAGATGGCGCACTTCATACCTCTTCGGCATCCATTCACGGCCACTCAGGTGGCTAATGCTCTCTGGGATAATGTGATCAAGCTACACGGCGTTCCCCTGTCGATTGTGTCTGATCGTGATCGCATTTTCACTAGCTCTGTGTGGAGGAAGATGTTTGCAACCACAGGAACTAAACTGCTGTATTCCACTGCATACCACCCACAGACTGACGGACAGACGGAGCGTGTGAATCAATGTCTCGAGATGTATCTCCGCAGTGCAATACAGGATTCACCGAGGCAGTGGCGTCGCTGGTTGCCCACTGCTGAGTTCTGGTACAATTCCAGTCACCATGCTTCTCTGGGTTGCTCTCCATTCAAAGCTCTCTATGGCAGGGAACCAAACTTGGGAGGAATGCTGCAAACTGCAACAAATGATGCTATGCTGGAGGAGATGGACTGGCTGGCTCATACAGAGGTACTGCGAAATCGTTTGACTCAAGCTCAGGCTCGATTCAAGAAGAAGGCTGACAAGAACCGGACTGAGCGGTCGTTTCAAGTGGGGGAACAAGTGCTTCTGAAACTGCAGCCGTATGCTCAATCGTCTGTTGCTAACCGCCCCTGTGCCAAGCTCGCGTACAAGTTCTTTGGACCCTTTGTGATCGAGGAGAAGTTTGGCTCACTGGCGTACAAGCTCACTTTGCCGCCCGACAGCCGCATCCATCCGGTGTTCCATGTGTCTCAGCTTAAGCCATTCACCCCGAACTACTCTCCGGTGTTCGCTGACTTACCCACCCTGTCGGACCTGACCTCCAAGGACACTTTTCCTGCTGCAATTCTGGATCGCAGAATGGTGAAACGGGGCTCCGAGGCAGCCGTGCAGCTACAGATACAGTGGGAGGCCTTGCCGGTGTCAGCTGCAACCTGGGAAGACTACGACGTTCTCCGGCGCCGGTACCCACAGGCAGCTATTTGGGAAGGAGCTTCTTCTGAAGGAGGGGACAATGTCACACCTGTTCCATCTATTCCATCGTCTTCTAATGTAACAGTGTGACATGGGCCGCTTGTGGCATGGGCCGTGGGCCAAGGCGTGTGTGGCATGAGTTTGTCTGGCAGGTGTTGTTATAAACCTGACCAAAGGGTTGTATCAGACTATGGAATGAAATAGAGCTTGCGTCTGCATCTCACCCTTGTGCTGCTCTCATCCTCTACCTGCTACTTCTCATCTCCTCTCAATTTCTCTGTCCGATCTCGATCTCTGATCAGGTCGTGACAGGTGCTTCTTCTCCGAGTCGGTCTTTCGGGTTTCGACCCTCATTAATTTCGTTCGTCGGGACGAATTAGACGGAGCTCCGACATAGATTCCTACCACCTTCTCAGGGCGGCGAGGTTAGAGTTTCTCGTCGTGCGTACGAGGCGGCATCGAGATTTGATGTCAGGCTCTTCAGGTCGCTTCAAGGGTTTAATGTCGATGACTGTGGCTCAGGCGCTAGTCCTAAGGGGGCATGTGCATGAAGATTTCCCGGTTGTCATCGACAAGGTCATGCCAGTTCCTGTATTGGAGCGGCACCATCGGTGCGTCGACGGTTTGTTCTGGTGGCGGTAGTGCAGAGGTCTTAATTGGTGCAAATTATATATTAAAGCGAAATCATATTTACATGATACTGTATCTTCCTGTAACAACTCTGTACACACTTTATATCTCTGTGCTGACTGTCCTAGTTTGCCTTTGCAGCTATCCTGTTTAACTCTCTGACCAGGTGATATCCTCCATACCAATGTTCTGGTCAAGTCCCAGGGCGTTCCACACAGCTGGTGAGGCGTCGACAATGTTGTTGGCGCAGGGCGGCTCGTAGTTGTGCTCGTCGTCACAGCCGTACACGGAGTCGCACTCGTCCACCACCTTAGAGTACACAGAGTTGCCATTGGCAGTGATCTTGATGCGGTGGCCGCAGCGTGTCATGTTCTTGAACCAGCCGGTGGAGAGCGCGACGACCAGATCCTTGTCGCTGTGGTAGGAGTTTTCACACTCCGATGGACCACCACCATCCTTGCCCTTCTCGAAGCTATTGAGTGTCAGGACGGCCTTGGTGGTCGCGGTGACCGGGGGCGAGCAGTGGTATTGCGGGTACCTCTTACCGTCCTCACAACAGTCCGGATCATTGCTCTTCTCGCAGTGGCCGGACTTGTCCGGGAGATAGCCACTAGCACGGCAGACGCCAAGGCCAGGGCGAAGGGAGGAGGCAATGTGGCAAATGGAGAGCGTGACCAGGAGGAAGACGGCCATGGTGGCTAGAGAGCTGATGGTGGCCATCTTAGCTTCCCTTAGATTGTCTTCTCTCGCTGTTACTGACTCCTGATGAGTTCGGCTTTGTTGCTTGCCTGCTTTGGAGTTGTTGTGTGTGCATCGGCTTTTGTAGTAGCCATGCTGCTAGGTATGAACATTGTCAGGTTATTTCCTACGGCAATTCGTCAGATTTTAGCTATTTCGTAGAAGATTTTCTGATGGAAGCTATACCTGCACGCCTTTCTACGGGTAGATTCGTTTCATATTTCTATAATACCTTCTTTGCGGCTAGAGAACAAAGGAAAAAAAAGGTGGAGACCAAAAAAGCAAAGAGATTAGTCCAAGGATCGAGTGTAGGGGTTCAAATCTATCAGAGTGTTATTTCCTGTTTTGGCGACATGTAATCTTGATCCTTTCCACTCGATCAAGATTACACTAATCTTATGCCCAAAATTATGCACCTTCCATAAGACAACTAAGTTATATGTCGTTGTTTTTAGGAGTGTCATTTCTAGGAGTGTAAGGAATCAAGATTACACAAGAATGTAATTAAACCTCCGAGATGAAAGGTGAACTACTCACTTATGTTATAAATGCTAGTTATATTTTGCATGCATTGCAAATCATATTATCATGACCTAGCATTACAAACTAATCAAATTAAATATCTTATTGTGAGAAAAATATAAAAAAGAATACAAGTGTTCATGGTCCATAAATCTTCTTCCACTGGGCTGGTTCTATAGGGCTGCCTACATGGAAAGTGGTGTAAATGATGACATGTTTGTTGAGTTTTAGATCTTCATGCATCAATTCATCATCAGTTCGGCCGCTACTATACAGATTTTTTTACAATGTAAAACATGCTATTGAATTGCCTAATTTTGACATTCATCTTATCCATTTGTCCTTGCATTGTCTTGACTGTCACATTTGATCATTTGGAGTAGTTGTATTGAACTCTTCCGTGATTTGATTCTAAAAAACTTGAAGATGAGCAAACTTCCTTCTATAAAATCTATGGAGTTATGTAAATAAATGCGTGTCTGCAGGATTCATATAGTATATTAGAAACAATGTTAATCAATAAATTGCCATGGATGCTCAAAGCAATATCCTCCTGGTAGTTGAATCTCCTAATCATGGGCATATTTCCATTGTTGTCCATCGTGGCGCGTCTGAATGTAGGATCTATATAATATTTGAGATCGGTGCGTGCATAGAAGCAGGTGTGGTTTGCATGGATATGATTTGGGAGGACTAATTATACAAGCATTTGTAGTACCGGCTCACCGTATTAAAAATCTAATGCATTCATGTAATCAGTTATTTTTAGTTTGTCTTTTTACTTGGTTGTAATGCATGACTATCTTTTCTGTTATATCCATGCATAAGCATGGTAAGACACTTGGTGTTTCCATAAGTATCATATGTTTGAACTGTGAAGATATAAACAGTTAGCCATGCAATGCAACCAGGTCAAAAGACAAAGTAAAACCAATTTATTGTATGCATGCATTATTATTCATACGGTGAACAAATACCACAACTCTTTGATTAAATAGTCCTCTCAACTCATATCCATGTACACCACACTTGCTTCTACGCACATAGCAGACTCAAGCATTATAAATATCCTAACTCAGCACAAACACACACACACAACAAGATGGACTTGGGCAATGACAACAATGAAAACATGCGCATGATTTAGACAAAAGAGGAGATTCAACGACTGGTAAGATATTTCTTTGAGTATCGTTGACAATTTACTGATTAAAATTATTTTTATTATACAATATGAGTCATACAGACAAATGTTGGTTACGGATATTCATAGATTTTATAAAGGAAATTATACTCATCTTCAAGTTTCTAGAATCAAGTCACAGAAGAGTATAATAAAACTACTCCAGATGATCGACTGAGGCAGGAAAGGCAATGCAAGGACAAATGGTATAAGATGAATGTGAAAATCTGGCAATTCAGTAGGATCAAGTACATTGTAAAAAATATGTTACGTAGTAGCGGCAAACTGATGATGAACTGGTGCACAAACACCTAAAACTTTATAAACAACAAAAATTCAATCATTCACACTAGTTAGCATGTGGGCAGCCCTACATAAGCTGCCCTAGCGGAAGAAGATTTATGAACTATGAACGCTTGTATTCTTGTTTTTATTTCTTCGCGATAAGATATTTACATTTCATTAGTTTTGTAATGCTAGGCGAGCATTTCTATCATAAATGACTAGTTCACCTTTCATCCTCAGAGGTTGAACTCAAGTGGTTTTATACATTCATGTGTAACCTTGTTCCCTTACACACTTTCTAGAAACCCAAACATATAAATTAGTTGTCTTATGCCCATAATTCTGTTTGAGCGTGATACATGCAAAGAGATTAGTCCGAGTATCGAATGTAGGGGTTTCAACCTGTCAAAGTGTTCTTTCCTATTCTACCTAAAAAATACCCAATCCCATGGCATCTTAACCGTTGTGTTAAATTTTAATTCCGTTCCAAAGGGGATCTTGTAGCATACATTATGTTTTGGTCCTCTCTTAGTGTGGTACCATTTATCAGAATACCGGGTGGAAGTTTATTTCCATGTGATGCATGGATTCTGTCCTTCCAGTCAGTGTTTTCTCTATATTCTTAAGCAAAACAATCAAAATAGTACTCATGCTTTATTCTCAAAATACTCGAATGACAATGAAAATAATATTGTGGCAGGTGTAGAAAATTAAGTTTCAGATAATATGAAAACTATCAGTAGCAGTTGATGACAAACTGACGGGTCATGGAATTTTCTAGTTGACGTATTCTGATGCATTGCTTTCTTCTGAATTTTTCCACTGAAGAGTAAATGGACTGTAAGACTTGGTAGTTTTACTTTATTACCATTGTGGTTTACAAAATTCCTAGTGAGTTGATTTTATGGAAATTTTACAAGTGAATATGTGTCATGAACTCATGATTTTCTATATTCGTCAAACAAGATGAGCTATGAAAACTATGAAGGCTTGCTTGCAGTATGCCATCACAAGAGATAACATTTAGTAATCCAAACAGTATTTAGTACCATTAAAAGTTAAAAGCACAACTGATAAGTGTCAGCATACATAATTAATCATACCCAAGTCGACTTTTTTGAATCCTTTATTTCAACTAGTTGGCATGTACGTGCAACGCACGTCTTCAACATCGTCTCCCCCTATGCGTCATCGTCGCCTCCCCTAGTCCACATCGCGCGCAGCTACTGCCCTTCCTCTACCCCGCATCGCGCAGCTGTCGCTGAAAAACCTCTACAACGGTCACTGTGAAAGACAGAATTTGAACACAAAATTAGGAAGAACAAAACATAAAATGACATTATTTTCCTTCGCAACATAACCTAATTTTCTGATTCCATTCTGAACAAGCTGCAATCAACAAGTATACCACAAACCTAGCTGTGTATACAATATAATGTAGATCAGGTTTACGTGGGTACGGATCAACATAATACCACTTTCATTTTGTATTCAAAGCCCAAACAATGTCTTTTTTTGTGGTGTATCTGTGGTAATTTGATTGAAATCAGATGGCAGATGCGGACGCCCTACACAGCGAGGAGAAGAGTATATGGACGAATTCACAGTGGGGATAACATTAGATGTTTTTGTTAAAAAATTCAACGATGTATTGCGGTTTGTGATACTAATTTAGCATACACTGGTATTTGACGCAGAATATTTTGTTTTTATGCAATGACGGTGAATAAATTATTTCTGGAGAGGCAGTCAAGGAGATCCCTTCAGGTTTACTTGCAACTGTTGATTCATCTGTGCCCTGTAAAGCATGAGAAGGTGTTGCGTGTTATAATTTTCCAACTTGCTATACCAGCATAACCTCAGTTCAGACATGAGTTCCGGTAAGTAGAGTTCAGCGATGCTTCACCATCACCTCAATCTGTAAGCATGAACATTTCCACCTTTGGTATTTCAGTACTTGCGTCGCGGTGGTTCTCGGGAGCAGGCTGGTGGAGTTTCCAGTTTGCTTTTAATAAATGACGCAGTGAGATTGATATCGATCTCCAATTTTTTTGTCTCCCAGTTTTATAGTACTTTGTGTTTTTATGTGTATAGTTCTATACTCGGTGGATAGTCAACTCATCACTTGTAACTTGATGACGTGTAAGCAGTAATGCTCCTGGTAACCGACCATGGGCAATACCAGTATACATCTTTTGCCAAAGTATGATGTTGCCTCCGTGTCGTTTATGATGATGGAGATGATACATATGTGCACTTGTCACTCAAGGCTGTGATGATAAATGTGTCAGTTAGTGCTTCCATTAGTAGTCAGTTATCTACTCTATTTCTATGGCAGCCACACTGAATCTATTTTCCTGATTAGGATTCGCAAAACTTTGTTTTTTGCCACGAAAACAGCAGGATAATTTACAGATTAAAACTTGTAAACAATAGATAAAACAACCTGACAACTTGGGTATAGTATAAACCCCCTTTGAATCATGCATGCAGTAAATCATGAGCATTCATCGTTTGACAAATGTGCTCCTGATAAACTGAACATGCACTGCCCCTGTTATGATTTTTTTTATTTTCCGTGTCAAGCTTTTCTTTATTTTGTTTTGACAAATAACGTGGGTTGCACGTGCAGTTGGCATGTACGTGCAACACACGTGTTCACAGTTAAATGGGATAATTTACAAGTAGGACGGCTTCACAATTAAGTGAGACAATTTACAAGTTAAAAAAGGCGTACCTAGCTGGATTACATATATTGGTGCAAGTTAATATCGACACATATATCATAACTCATCATCTTCGACTCGAATACAAAAAAAATAAGAAAAAAATAGAATATAATTAAGTAAATTACTTCTTGACGCAGCCTATGTTCATGACCACGTCATAGATCGTGAGCGCCGTTGCAGCGTGGTGACCGTCCAGGCCCTGCGTTGTTTTTAATCCCTACAGAATCAGTGCATGTAATGCATGGATGACTAATCAAGACATGACTTAACTAATGACATGATGGATAGACGCTGTGTACACTGTACCTGGGAAAGATGATGCCGCCCGTACTCGATGGCAATGCGCATGTAGCCATGAGCCCATGACCTCACTCTCGCATCAGGCGCATGCTCTTTCTGCAAATAATCTTTGAAGTGTGCTGGATGCCGGTAGGCAAAATCCATGGAGTCAATACTCACGTGGAGCCTGATCAACTCCTAGTATAACATTCCAGATCAGTCAAAGATAGCGATAATGAAGAGTACAGTTTGCGCTGCTCGAGGTAATACCGTAGATGAAATCTGACGACTCTGCCTGCTAATTTCTTGCATAAGTTGTTTGATCTATATATTAGAGGCATATCCATCTAGCCGATTGAAAAGCCGAAATTCTTTGGACACTTAACCCTCCGGCATCAACGACATCGCCGACATCTATAGCTCCTGCAACATCGCCGGTGGCTGGCGGCGTCGTAGTTTAGAATCAGTCTGAGATATATCGGTCTGCAAACCCTTGATGTCTTCCCCGCTGTGAGCGGCCATCCGCGTCTCGGCAAGAACAGCGGCCGGCTGCCGGAAACGGCGGCGGACTTGGTCGGCGATGCCATGGGCGCCGATACTGTTGGCCTCGGTGCGTCGCTTTCGACGTCGATGGATGAGTACCGAACGCCATGCAGATCAATCAGCTGTGTTTCTCCTGTTCTTGCATGTGGGCGTGGTGCATGGTTATACGTGGGGGAGAGATGAGTTGTAATCAGGATTGGTTCTTTGTTTTTTCGCGCCGGCCGCGCCGGGCAGCCCCTCGAGCTTGTATCCTTCCTCCCGCGCTCCGGTACTCGCCCGTCCGTCTCGAAACAGCGAAGGAGCAACACACACGTTGATCAAGTGGAGAGAACAAAAAGAAACGAAAGGGTACGGTGGCAATTTGGTCGTATTATGTGATTTGGTGGGAGGGTAAAACGGGAAAAATCGGACATTGTTGAGTTGTCAAACATTGGAGCGATCTGGAGCGTCGTTCAGATATTTGAACGGTACAGATTTAAAGTATCCCAACATGTTTGCTCTTTTAATAGTAGTCTATATCTCTACTATATAATACGAGTAACGTTTCTTCCTCCAAAATTTCGTCAGTTTGTTTGGTACGTCGCGTAAGTAATTTTCCGTTTTGTCCGAGAGGAATACGGATCGTATCCTATCCTGTCACCTACGTGAAAAAGCGGATCAGAGCTCGGTCGATCCAGCCCTGTCGTCCGCCTATGGTGTTGCACGGCCCATCAGCCCAACGAATTCGGATATACTCTAAAAAAAATCAGCTCTTCCGATGGTACGAAGCGCCGGCCGCGCGATCTGGAGCATACCACACGCAGCGATCAGTTCATATGCACGTGATGATGTCACTCACTCACTCATACCCGTCATCATCGAACATCATTGAACAACCAAATTGAGTTTTTGCTTTGCATATATCCGCATTGAACAATTCATACAACAGTGGCGTACTAAAAACAAAACTTACCAACAATCACGTTTTGATTGAACCGAATCTCTGATAAAATTTGCATATCGTGACGCTTTCTACTTGGAGGCCACCTTCCCACCCTCCACCTTCCATCATCACACGTCTTTTCCAATCTATGGTATCTGATCGTTGGCTCCACCTTGCTTCTTGCTCGTTGCAGCCGCCTCTCCTCCCACTCCACCCCCTCCCCCTCCCTCAAACTACGTTGCCCAGCTTGGGCACGACCCATCAGCATGCGATGCGTTGCCTTAGGGTATCAACGGCCTTCAACCCGCTCATCCAACTTGGGACCCCGATGCACTATACCAAATGCCACCATGACTCGGTGAATCAGCGGGCTTCGCTCCCGCTGCAGCCTGGCTCAGTTTTTCGAAGGCCTCTCCATGCGCACCATCCGGCTCTTCACATCCTAAGGTCGTCTCTAGCCCGCCGCCTAGAAATATAATCATACTTTTAATATTGTAAGTATATGTTTGGAAGGATGGCACCGTGTTAAGTAAATCAATTTTCACTACAATTTTTTTTTTTTGAAAGGGAGTCGTATACAAGATCATCGAGATGAAGAACAAACACACACGAACGCACGCACAGACCACTCCAACCACGACGACCATGGCGCCACCACGCACACCACACACCGAAGCAGGAAGCTCAGCCAACCTTGTTGTAAAGCCGCAGAAGCCAACCGACGCAGGCGCCGGCATCTTGACGTTGAACGAGCATCGACGCAGAGCCTCCTCCAAACCATCATCGCCGCCTCACGCCGGAGGCGAAGACGATGGCTCCATCCATCTTCCGCAAAGCCCACCAAGGACGCCGACGAAGGAGAGAGCTGCACCTGCAAACTCCCAGCGGATTTGAGCAAAAGCACCGCCTCGCACGCCGGCGAGGCCAGAAGGACCCCTAGATCCAGAGCCGCGGCCGCCACCACGGACGCCGGCTCGAGGGGAGGCACTCCACGGCTCCGTAGAGCAGCAGACGCGCCCGAGACGGCAGATCTGCTCGGATCCTCCGCCGGAGCACCGAGGGCAGAGGAGAGGACCGCCGCCTCTAGAAGCTTCTCCGACCGCGCCTCCACCTCCAACGCGCCGCCGGCAAGCAACCCACGCACACCTAAGCTATGTACACGCCGGGATCCGTCGATTCCCCGTCCTCCCGCCGCCGGAGCGGCCGCGGAGGGCGAGGGATCGAGCGGATCGCCGGCGGCGAGCTCGACCGCGCGGGTTTCGCCCAAAAAGACGCCTTGTTCACTGTAGAGGTGGGGAACAGAGGGAGGGGTCCGGTGAATGCTCTTTTTACACTACAAATATATATATATATATATAATATATATATAGATAGATAGTAATACATAAGTTTTGTTTTTAGTACGCCACTGTTGTATGAATTGTTCAATGCGGATATATGCAAAGCAAAAACTCAATTTGGTTGTTCAATGATGTTCGATGATGACGGGTATGAGTGAGTGAGTGACATCATCACGTGCATATGAACTGATCGCTGCGTGTGGTATGCTCCAGATCGCGCGGCCGGCGCTTCGTACCATCGGAATTTTTTTTAGAGTATATCCGAATTCGTTGGGCTGATGATGTTGGGATACATTAAATCTGTACAGTACAATATCCGATCAAACGGCCCAGATCGTCTCAATGTTTGACAACTCAACAATGTCCATTTTAGACCGTTTTGTCCTCCCACCAAATCACATAATACGACCAAATTGCCACCGTACCGTTTCGTTTTCCTGTAAATTACAATGATTGCCACCGCTAAAATAAAATCAGATTCCCAAGGACCCTCACCTCCGTCCCACGGATAAGGCCGCTCGTCATCTTCTTCCTTCAACCGCTAGCGGAGGGGCCGAAACCGGCACTACATCCTGGCCGACCAGGTCCGGCTCGAGCGCGCCATGTTCCTCCATCTCCTCTCCGAGTCGCGCTCCAGCGCATGCTCGCCTAGCTCCATCCGCTAGCAGAGTAGCAGCCACAGAAAAGCAACGGCAGCAGCGCCGCTCCAACAACGTACCCAGCAGACCAGAGATTCTATACGTATTCCAGTCTATCAGCTTTGGCACAAACCAGTGTACGTGCACTGTTCCATCCGGTGTGAAAGCTTGGTTAGCTAGGTGCCTAGGTGAACAATTTAGTCAGATGCTAGCAGGTAGAAGCTGGCTACCGTATACGTGCATATGTGTGATAAAACGTGGCAATACATGGAGCTCATTTGTGTGTCGGCCAGCCGTGCGCCGGGTTACCGGAAACGTGCATATGTGAGATAAATCGTGGCAATACATGGAGCTTATTTGTGTGCCGGCCGGCAGTGCGCCAGCCCGCTCGCCGATGTCGTTGATCACGTTGCCGTCTCACCAATCCCATCCACGTCGCTACGGGCTGCCGTCCGGGCAGTCCGAATTAATGTGTTGTTTTCCGACGGCCTAGGACCACCTCTCTCACCTCGCCGAGGCAGCGCCAACCCAAGTCATGTGGGTACCGTGGCAAATCCTTGCCGGGACGATGCCCACCCCAAATTGGGTGGATATACCGGCGAGCTCTCATATTGCGCTATCGGTCAAAGTTCACGCCGAGGGTCGACGTTCGTTGTTGAGCAATTCAACCACATCAAGATTTCTAACGATGGTATCACCCTGCAAGTCGCCACCTCTCGGAACCGACACGTTGCCCTAAGGTAAAGTTGACAATCAACCCTTCTACTCCCTCCGTTTTTATATACAAGGCCACTATCACATTTTCAGATACCAAGAAAACAAATCCAACTAATAAATAGTATGGCTAAGTGTGTCAAAAGTCTCTTGTGTTCCGTGCTACTTAAATTTTGTGCATGTGATAGCTCTTTCTCTATGGTTGCATGCAATGTTAGCATTAATTAGCACCACTGTACGAGGTAGAAATTCAATCAATTCATCTTGGGAAAAGATAGTGGCCTTGTATAGAAGCAAAAACGTATATTTGATAGTGCCCTTGTATACAAAAACAGAGGGAGTAGATGAAAACATTGTGTAAATTATTGATTACTTTTGGCTTAAAGAACTATTTGTGTACATCAATATTTATTAGAATCGGACTAATTTTTCTGTATATTAGTGGACATGTGCATTGTACGTGCAATATTTCTTATTTATAAATTGCCCCATGCAATTGAGGAGACGTGCGTTGCACGTACATGTCAACTAGTATAGATAAAGTCAACTTTTATGATCTCCTTAGTTCAACTAAAAATGGTTACAAAACAAGAGCAGATATGTATGAGAAGCACACGAAAAAAATATAAAAAGAAGATTTACCTAATCTGCTGCGGTCGTTATAATTTTGTCACAGCCCAAGATTCATGGAGACTGTTGTGGTCTTTACTCTGGGAGTAGCAAATCTATTGATGATTAGTCAATGACTCTGTCTCAGTGAGAGTTAATAGCATAAAACCACCACATTTCAATTGAAATTTTGAAAAAACCACCACTTTGTGTTTTGATCGCAGATACCCACTGCTATTCGCGAAATTTGTTGCAATTCGCGCTAATAGTCGATTGAACACAAATTGACACGGTTTCTGACAGGTGGAACCCACCATTCAGGTGTTACGTGGCAGAACATGTTGACTTTTTACTGAGGTGACACCATGGGCCCACATGTCAGATAATAAAAAATAAAAAATATCTCTAAAAAATAAAAAATCATGGGCACCCCGCCTGGCACTGCTGGTTGGTGCTCCTGCTTCTTGCCCGCGGTGGCAATGGCGCAGCGGTGTTCTCCGGCTACACGTTCAAGGGACAGGGGGAGGCCGAGGCCTTCGAAGACGCGCTGCTGCGCCAAGCGTGCTCCGGCACCCGGCGCCCGGCGTGGTCACTGCGTCTCGCGCCGCGCGCGGCGGGGCCGGCAGCGGTCTGGTGCCCGTCCTCTGAGCCGCGCTCCTTGACATGCTCGGCGAGGCCGTGGGGGCCGTCGCTGTCCAACCACGAGCGAGGAGATGGCCGTGCGCGACTGCATCGAGCTACTGGGTACTCCGTCGACGAGCTCGGCTGGTCGCTCGACGCCATGGCCTGGGCTCGACGACCTTGTGCGCGGTGGCAGCGGGCTGTGGGCCACCAGATCGAGCTCCACGCGGGCTCGTCTCCGTGAACCTACGGGGAGGGCGGCGACTGGTCGTAGGAGGAGGAGAACGGTGGGGTAGGGACAGGAGGGAGTTGGCGAGGCTGCGGGCGCGTGCCTGGGCGTCGGCGCGACGGGCAGACTGGGTAGAGCGCGGATTCGCGGCGGCGGCGCGACGGGCAGACTGGGTAGCAAGCCCCTCCGCAGCCGCCGCACACGGGCGCGACAAGCCCGCCAGCGGCCTGGAGGCGCGGCCAGTCCACGCCGTGGAGGACGGCGAGGGCGTCGGAGACGAGCCGCGCGGCGTCGGCCAGGGTGCGGACCTGGAGGCACACGCTGGCCACCGTGTCGGCGCCCGCGCCGCGGTCCAGCCGCATCAGGAGCGCCATGGTGTCGCGGGATGGCTGCCGGTCGTCGCCCAGCGACGGGAAGAAGACGGCCAGGCCTGCGGGTACGGTTCGGCGACGGCCAGGCCTGCGGGTACGGCTCGGGGACGCCGTCAGCTCCGGCCTCTTCCGCGACGGCCAGGCCTGCGGGGTACGGCTCGACGACGGCCAGGCCTGCGGGTACGGCTCGGGGACGCCGTCAGCTCCGGCCAGCGTGCGCGGAGGACGGCATCAAGGTCGTCGTGGTCAGCGACGTGCCGGAGACGGCAACGAACAGGACAGGCGGCGGCGGAAGGTTCCTGCTCACCAAGGACGGCAACGAACAGAGACTGCGCCTCTTTTTTTATTTTTTTATTGGGCTGAAAAGTCAACAGTGCCACGTCACCCTGTTACATGGGTCCCGCTGTCAGAATCACTGTCAATTTCTTGTTCAATCCCAGCTTAGCGCACATTGCAACAAATTTCACGAATACTGGTGGTTTTTTTGCGATCAAAAAACAAAGTGGTGGTTTTTCGAAATTTCACGTGAAATGTGATGGTTTTATGCTATTAACTCTCTCAGTGAGCAAGGGAACATATGGAAGATATGGATAATGCGCCTGATAGAAAGGATCTATGAGATTGTGGATAACATGAACTTTCCCACAATCCATGTCGTACGACAGTAGCAAATTTTCGCCCTTCAAAACAAGGAAAATCAGATTGCATTCTGGATGAATTGCAATCAAAATATAGTCTCGTGCATGCTTGAAATCGTTACATCCGAAAAGCTTGGAAGTGCTAATATTGTACTTGAAGATCCATTTACCGCTGTGATAGCTGTCGAGGATCCAGACTGATAGTGTTGAGGGATCCCTATCCCTAACGTTCAGATAATGCAAGCGACCCTGAGATTGGTCGATCAAAGCAGCATTCAAATAAAAATCGCCCTCGGATGTCATAGTTTCCAACAAAGGAATGGTCTTCCATGTCTTCCCCTCCTTGTCGACGGCAACTACCGTCGAATCAGTCGAGATGAAATACAGCATGTCATTGAGGAAGACACTTTTGTCATACAGCATAATTCCATCGGACCAACCATTTTCCTTATGAGTCCACTCTCCTGCTTCTGACGAGTATATCTCCACGTCAGTGATGTATTCATCCGTATCCTCTAGGATGGAGAACACATGGAATCTGGAGGCCAGAGATGGTCGGATCAAAACATAAGCGTCTTTTAAAGACTTCGCTGTTGCAGGGTTGCACACCACGTAATGCCCTTCATTGGTGGGAGGATCGTCCTTGGAGCAGAGGCAGAGGAGGAGGCCATTGCAACAGTCCAGGAGCCAAACAGTTGTATAGCCGGGCAAGAAGGACAGTAATGGGTCGGGAACATGCTGCTCTTCTCCTCCCAGGATATTGTCTATACGGGTCCTGTCGCCTTGGCTGATGTGGCGGGTGAAGAAGCCGGAGAGAGTCTGTGGGAGTTTGTTGCGGTGGACGCGGTGGGCGATGATGCCGCGCCAGTATCGTTGCTAAACCCTAGCTCTCTCGCTCACTATCGCTCGAACGAAGGAGGAAGATGAAGGAGTGGACTCTGATTTCTGGCGCACGAACGCCACGCCGCACTGACGGCGCTTTTCTGTATTTCCAGCGAGCTCAAAACTCGTCAAGGCTAATACATGGAGATACTCACGCACACACGCAGTAGAACCCAGTGGAGCTCTCCTCTCCTGCCGGCCGGGCACACATTATGGTCCGACGAGACTACATCTCTCTTCACTAGCTCTCTCCACACGCGAGCTCGCAGGCTCTTTTAATAGGCTCACGCACGCTCTAATCCTTCTGCCACTAACCCACGCACTAGCACACAAACACTAACCCACGCACTGGCACACGCACTAGCACGCCTACACTCACGGGCAAAGCTAACCAACTGCATGCGTGAATCTTACTAACTTATACTAAGTCAAGATTAGTGCTAACAGCCAGTGCGTGGAGACGCACTTGAAACGGCAGAGCGATTTGACAGGGAGACGCGAGAGGATCTCCACGAGGAGGTCGTCGGTCAGGTCGGCAATTGAGCTGCACATCTTCTTGGAGTTACCCATCGATGGAGGCAGGCCAATCTGAGGAATGCATGACAGATATTACAGATCAATGGAGGGCAGAAAGAATTGGAATATAAGCAGAAAGATTAAGCGTACCACTTGTGGGCTATCCGGTGGCTGCAGAAGGCTCCCGGTGGCTGAGTGATCGCCGGCGCCGGCCATTGAACTACGTCATGTGTGGATCAGTGGAGTAGTGGAGGGGACGGATATCAGTGACTCCTAGAGATTTTAGGATTGGTGGCGTTCGATCCTCCGTTCTCTCGCCAGGCGTGCATCCCGCCGTTGACGGAATGCTCCCCTCGGCAGGCAGTTGCGGTCTGGAACTCAGGATCCACTTGGGTCGCTGCTGGCATGGATCGAGTCTCGGCGAAGAGGGCGAGATGGGTACTCGTCTCCCACGCCGCTAGCAAATCCCGTTCTGGCTCATTCTATGCTCGCAAAAAAAAAAAAAAAAATAGGGGAATTATAATTATTTTTCGGCTGTGTAAAGTCAAAAAAATCTCGTGACAAGTCATTCTGAAGCATTGGAATTTGTGTTTTTTAAATACACAAAAATTGTCTTTTTCATGAAATTTGTGTGCAAACATAAAAAATGTCATCATATACATCTGAAATTTTTGTTTTGAAATTTTAAAATAAATTTTGGGTTGTGGGTAGGCGGATCCAAAGGGTGGCCAGGGTGTGGCATGGACCACCCTGCAATTTGAGTTGACCCATATAGCCCAACTTGTGCTCCAATCGTGGCATGTACATGAGACTGCCTGCCATGATTTTCTCAATTCTCGTTTCGTTGTTCCTCGTACACTCATCCAATCCCGACTCTGTTGATGTCGGATCGCCACGATGCCACCCCCGCCTCTCTGGGCAAAAATCCCCACCACAATCGCCTTACTACCTCTAGTAGCCAGTAGACTTATACATTTTATTACTCCCTCCGTTCCAAATTAGATGACTTCTATTTGTGCACATGCGGATGTATTTAGACATGTTATAAGTATAGATACATCCGCATATGGATAAATGAAAGTCATCTAATTTGCAACGGAGGGAGTAAAATATATGAACACGGACCACCCTGGTTTGAAATTCTAGATCCGCCACCTGGTTGGTGCATCTCAACTATGAAGCAAAGCAGATTTTCCTTTCTGGGTGTGCTTTGTAAATTGTAATGATGCATAACAGTAAATTGACCATACACGACTTGTGAATTAAGTAGGTGCTAGGCGTGGGTTGTACGCACAAGGACCCTTGCTTTGGTCGTATTATCGCCCTTATCTCGTCGTAGCTGGTGACAATCAGGTTCCACACAACTGGGCTCATCAAACCAAATACTTCCTCTGATCCGGATTAAGTGTCGCAAGTCTCTATAGTATTTGTACTACTACCCTACTACTCTCTGCGACAATTAAAGTGGACCGGAGAGGGAATAGGTCGAATATTGAAGTTGTCATACCCATATTGTGCTTTTCTTTGATCCGACGAATTGCAGAGGTGGATCAATAACATTTCGCCCAAGAAAAGCAAAACAACATCAAGAAAGGCATAGTAGAGTTTCATTCAACCTTCACAGGAACTAAAGCTAGCACGATCGATTCTATATTCACTCTGCAGCGAGTCTAGACCTTGACCAGCTGCAGGCTCTCGAGTTGCATGTTCCTCCTCACGCTGGCGATGAACTCTTCGAATTTCTTGTTCATCTCGTCCACGTCATCAACGCACTCGGCCTCTGTTTCGTGCCGCGCCATCTCCTTTCCTCTGCTTCTCTCGTCATCATCGACCGGTTCAGGGCGCAGAGAAGCAGCGTGATCAAAGTCGTTGAAGCAGCAGCGTTTAGAGCTCTGTTTCTCTGCAGGATCATCGATCTCTCGGGC
Source organism: Poa pratensis (assembly GCA_947311845.1). Taxonomy (NCBI): domain Eukaryota; kingdom Viridiplantae; phylum Streptophyta; class Magnoliopsida; order Poales; family Poaceae; genus Poa; species Poa pratensis. The sequence goes on from CAMZMU010000073.1 coordinate 44,682,084, forward strand.
CAAGGGATACTCCTGTGCCGCTCTCTCCGAAGATGGCTTCACGCGCCGTAGTGGCGGCGTCGACTCGTCAGGCTCAGGGCCCCGTCGACGTTCACGCTGCTGGACACGGCCTGCATCGGCGACGGTCGCGCTGTTGACGTCCGACGCCCCAGCAGCCACCGCCGTACTGCTCCGCGACGCCTCGACGATGCTCTTGGGCTTAGGCCGAGCCTCGCAGCAGGCATCCTCGCCACCGGCCGTGGTGCCGCGTCGTCCAGCAGGGGCGGCGAGGAGTCCGGCGTCCCTGAGGATGAGGAGGAGGATGGCGTTGCAGAGGAGGATCATGTTCCTCCGGTTGATGAGCTCGAGGAGGTGGCGGAGGGCGGAAAGCAGGCGGTCGGTGAAGGCGCTGGCGCGCGGCGGATGGAGGAGGAGATTGTGGGCGATGATGAGGGTGGCCGCGAGGAGCGAGAGCAGCGCGGCGATCCTGGCCTCCGTTCTCCCCGCCATGGGCACCCGCGCGCTTCCGGTGTTCGTGTTCGGGGTGTGATGGTCGAGCCGCTTATCGATCTACACTCTTATATAGCAGTAGGACAGTAGCTCGCTGCCCCGCAAAAAAAAAAAAAAAAGTAGCTCGCTGGGACTGAGAGGGAGACGAAGACCCGAACGGGTTGGAAATTTCCACTATAATAATTCGTGAACATGGGAGCAAAGCAGTTGTACTCCGAGTGGGTCTACTCTTTCGGGTAGGGATGGGACCCACGGGCGCGGGATACTTTCACACACCTGAGTGACCTGAGACTGCGATGGAGACCACGGCTGAACACGCAGAGTTGGACGCGTTGCCGCGTTGGCCCATGGAAAGACGTGTGCGTCACCGGCCGGGCCGGGCCGGGCCGAGCATGCAATTGTTTTCTGAGTGTGGAAGACGGAGACCCCCTTCGCTTTCCCAGGTCAATCAACCGTCGTGCACATGCGGACCTTTGGGTTCGAGTCTGATGACTATATGCAGTAGCACGACGTCAAACACGGCAATAGGAGCCTGGACGGACCATAAGCTAGCAAAAAAATCGAGAATGACAACCAATAATTCGGATACATACACTACTGTAAAATCACTCTCTGCCGAGTGGTCTCGGATTTGCCGAGTGCAAAATCTCGGGGACACTCGGCGAACCCCTCCTACGCTGACATAGCACAGACAACACTCGGCGAAGCCTAGACCACTCGGCAACATCACATTCGCCGGCACTGTGTTGATACAGCAGTCGGCGAAGTGGAGAATCTCGGCAAAGACCGCAAAAAACACTCGGCAACGCGCTGATCTCGGCGAAATGGATGACCACGTGGCGCCTGCCATTGGGTCCCACCTTTCTGTGGCAATGCGTGCATTTCGCCGAGTGTCGCACCCGGCAAAGATGTAACTGGAAAAAAATAGTGTGACCTTTTCTTCGCCGAGAGCCGCACTCGGCAAATCCTGCGTGGGAAAGTTTTGAGATTTGCCGCCTTTTCCGTCAGCTGTTCGCCGAGAGTGTCGGTGGGGGGCACTCGGCGACGAAAACGCGCGAAACAAATTTGGTTTGCCGTGCAAAATAAGTTATCTTTGCCGAGTTTGTCGGTGGCCGGCACTCGCCAAAGACATGGGCGGGAAAGGAAATTTCGTTCCGCGCCATTTCTTCGCCGGGTGGTGCTGCTCGCCGAGCCTTCCTCTTGGCAAACGAGGTGGGCGGGAAAAATAATTTCAGTACGCGCCAACTCTTTGCCGAGTGGTATACGTCGCCGAGAATGCTTCTCGGCGAAGGGTGCATTTTTTCCTGCTCTTTCGCCTCTCCGCCGCGTGTTGTTTTGGCGCCAGTTTCTCAACCCTAACGACGCCTATAAATAGTCCACATCTTAGACAGGTTACTCACTCATTCTAGCTTGTGCTCAAACACAAAACATTCGGGTTCCCTAACTACGTCCTACAGTGAATGCAACGGCATTCGACCATGAATCACTGTAGAGCTGTAGCTAGGGGAAACCGTGTGTTTTGTTTCAGCTATATTTAGGTATTCAACACAACTTTTTTTCAGTTTAATTCGTGTCGTCCAACACAAATCATCCGGATTCCCGAGCTCAGTTCCACACTGCCTGTGATATCGCAGCCAGTGTGGGACTGTAGCTCGGGGAAACCGTATGTTTTGTTCATCGATGTGTTTAGTCGCAAAGTATTTTATCTTGTTTATTACACGACATGGTAAACTTTGGGTGGTAAATTTTTCGGCGGGAAATTTTGATGGGTTTTTTTTTTTGCGGGAATTTTTGGGCGGGATAGCTGGTGGAAAGGCTATAAAAGACCCCGGCCGGCCACTCTTGTACACACAAATTCGTCCATTGCAATATTTACCCCGTCGTATATAGATAGTCGTCGTACCGCGTCTCAGTAGGAGGATGTGGAGTGAGCTTGAAGCGTCCGAGCGCGGGCACTGCGTGTTGTCTCTGTAGCGCCCCGACCGCTTGACTATACAGAGATGATGTGTGTCACCGGTTAGGCGATACAACCGGAGGCTACGGGTTAACACTCCCCGGCCAAAACATTTGGCAGGCGTTGCTCGGAATGGATCATCGGCAACGCAACACCCCGATTGATGCCCTAACTCAGGCACAACTATCAATGCATAATAGAGAGATCAAGACTTGTGGAACAACTGGCACATCACAGACTCTACGACTCAAAGCATTATAGTTCAACTCTTATAATAGAGAAAGATAACAAATATTACAACCAGAGGTCACAGACCCAACAGTACATCATGCAGAAGCGAATTAAGTTATTCTAAACAACAAGATCCAAATTATGGCCTAAGAGGCCTATAGATAAACACTCCAGCGCCAGCAGTTCCGGGATGTCCCAAGCTGCCACCTGGGAACCCCAGACTACTCGTCGACGTCCACATAGAACCCACCTTCAGTGTCGGAGAAGTCCTCCACTGAAAATCAACAAAGCAATGTTGAGTTCGACGAACTTTGCAAGATTATTAGAGCTACTAGCTCGATGATTGGCTGTCAAAGGTTTAATGGCTGTTTTGCATAAAGCTAATTTTCTTTATATCAGACATCTGGCATCGAATAATCAGAATATTTTCAAAAGGGGGTAAGAAGTAAACTCTTTTCTTTTGATCAACTTCATCAACAACCACCATCAATCACTTCACCTGTCTACCAAGGCACCTCCCCGAATCACCCTTGAGGAAGTCAACCTTGCATTCTTGGTAGTACCTTTAGTACTCAGGTTTTAATCATTCCGTTCAAGTTTTCTATGGTCTCTGAATCCGGCACCAAGTCATCCATAACCGTGGACACGGCTTTTCGAAAAGATTTACCCTGCAGGGGTGTACAATGTTTGCCACGCGTACCGTCCGGCCCATTGCCTACGCATTAGCTCTCTTCCGTGGAAAGCCGGCTGAGTGGGAGCGGTTACGACTTCTCCCTCGCTTGAGACTAACCCAGGATCATCAGTGGCGGTAGGGCAGGTTCAGTGCCTCCAACACCCTACCCCGCGGCCACTCATTTTCCTAAACACCACCATCCTCATCCCAGTCCTGGCCACCATCTTCACGCACGCGCAAATGGAAGCTCAAACTAAAGGACCCTGGCGAGTCCCGCCCGAGTTATTTAGTCGATGGGGGTTCACTAGGCCCACACATGGTAGCACGCTCGGTCTTGGCTCGAAGGCGAGAACTCGCATCTAGGCGGCGAGAACGAGACAACCCACCACATCCTCGTGGCCTCTCATCCCCGCCTTTAAGAAGATTATTAATGTCACCACAATTTCCCACCACATCCGGTCATTCCATCAACTGTTCCGACAGTGAAACATCCACCGGACGACTAAGCATTTAACTAAGCATGGCTAAGCATATACATAGCAGATATAATTAACTCAGGCCAACACTTCAATCCTATGGATATTAGGAAGGATACAGGTAATGGCAACAGGTATATAATGCATCTAGTAGGATACTCTAATCCAAGCAAAAGATATTTAGAACAGAATGCAATATTATAGTGGAGAAAATATTTGCGGAAACATAGGAGGAGACATGCTCAGAGGGGGGGGATTACGCTTGCCTTGTTCAGGGGGCTGGTAATACGGGTCGTCGGGGTATTGCGGTGGAACCCCGACTGCTTGATCTATCGATGCATAAAAACACCGGAAAGACACAATCAATAACCACACAAGCAAAACAGGTGCAATGCACAAACACATGATGGCATGACATTTTAATGCACTGTATTTTAACTAACAAGTAAATGGGGTGCAAGGAATATTTCTAATAACCAAAACAATTAAACCCCATAATTACTTAATGCTTTTCCTAACCTTTAGATAAATACAGTACTGATATTTTGTTTAATTATGCATGCAAATGATGTTACTGGACAGTGCTTACTTTTCTGAGCATTTTGATATATTAAACACAATTTTCTTAAATACCAATCAAAAGTTATTGCATTTTCAAAATTTGATTTAGTGCTGCCATTTTAGCAAATCATTTTACACATCACTAAAACTAATTAACCATGTTTGGAAACAAGGTGAAACATGAAGTATATTAAGTGCTGAACATTTTGATAGTTCAAACTTAATTTTTGAATCATTAAAACTTAAGTTATGAATTTTCCAAATTCATTTAGATTTTGCCCTTTTTCTAAAGTGCCAGAAAAAGCTATTTCCAGTATTTAGTTCAACATGAAAATGATATTAACAGTTGAGGTTATTCCTCCTGATCATTTTGATATATTATTTATAATTGTTGGAGCAATATTCAATTTGTTATGAATTTTACAAGTTTAATCAATTTTCTGCCTTTTTCTATTTTTCCAGAAAAACACGGTGAAACGTTTTTCACCGAGGGGCTGGCTACCCAGTGCCACTGACGAGTGGGGCCCGTACACAGGAATTCAGATCTGGATCTGGATCTAGGTATTTTCTCACCGAGGCAGAGGCTAGCCAGAGCCACGGACATGTGGGGTCCAGGCCACGGTGGCGTCCACGGAAGCACGCGCGGCCCACGGCGAGGTTTGACCACGGCGCGACGCGGACTGGCGCGCGCGCGCGGTGATCACCGATGGCGGCGAGCACGGTTTCGGCGGCACCACGTGCGCGGAGACGAGCTACGGTGCGCGTGAGCACGGCGAGACTTCCCACAGCGGCGCCGCTACCTAGAAGTCACCGGAGATGCCGAAATCGACAACGACTCGCGGTGGCCGGCGGCGAGCTACGGCGAGCTTCTTCTACACGGCGATCTAGAACGAGATGAAGGAGAGGGAGATGTCCAGGAGGTGCGCTTGCTCACCCTCGACGCGTGGGTGCTCGCGGTGGTGACGGAGGATGTCGGAGACGGCGGCGAGCTTGGTCGGAGCGCGGCGGCCGGAGTTGGAGAAGATGAATTCTTCCCGACGATTCACAGCTCCCCGCTTCGATTCCTTGCACGGAGAAGAAGAGGAGGACGAGGCGGAGACGATGGCCCAGTCCGATCTGTCCTAGGCACTCTGGAACGGCGGCGATGCGTGACGGCGAGCTTGCTAGGGTGCGGCCATGGCAGAGGAAAAAGAGAGCCAGAGGGAGAGAGAGGGAGCAGGAGAGCAACTGAGTGAGGTGGGGGAGCAGAGGAGCGTCGTGGTGGCCTTCTTATCCACCCGGCGCGGCAGGGGGGCCTGGGCGCACGGCGAGCTCGGCCACTGGTGCCATGCCGTGCCACTGGAGCTACAGAGAAGACGATGGTTTTACAAAAAAACCTTGCAGACTTTTCCCTCTCACAACTAAGTCCTTTTCTGTACTGGATAAATAAAACAGCACTGTATTTGAATTATTTGGGACACTTAAACATTTCCAAAATTTATGTAATTATTCATGTAGCCTCCCCATATCATGTAGAAGCTCCACAAAAATTGGTGGTTCAAAATAAAATGTTTTGAACAACTTTTGTTCATAGGGTTTGGTAAGGGTATTTTTGTCAATTACAAATTTATAATCCTTTAGACATTTTAAAGCAAGTTCAAAATATTATTTTTGAACTCTTGGAACTTCCTTGACAAATATAGGATGTCAAAGTATTTTTGTTTTGCAACTTTGAATGCTTTCATTGATTTGGAATTTTGTTAAGGCAAGTTTGGCATTTGTTTTTAAATGGTACCAAACCAATTAATTGTTTAGCAAATTAATATGGATGCCATGATGCAATGAAACACAGAAAGTGGAAAATTTAGACACATTTTCAGGTTCACAAAGTTGGGGCTGTTTCAATTCTACCCCCCTTACAGGAATCTCGTCCCGAGATTCTAAGATTGCGGAAAGAAGTCGGGATACTCCTCACGAAGACTAGACTCCCTTTCCCAGGTTGCTTCCTCTTCGGAATGGTGAGACCACTGAATTTTGAGGAACTTGGTGGACTTGTTACGAGTCTTTCTTTCTGCCTCATCCAGAATACGAATAGGGTGCTCACGATAAGTGAGATCCTCCTGGATCTCCAGCTCCTCATGATTGACTACATGGATAGGATCTTTGAAACAACGGCGAAGTTGGGATACATGAAACACATCATGCACATCTGGGAAGTTGGCCGGTAACTCCAATTGATAAGAAAGGTCTCCTCGCTTGGCCAGAACAGTGAAAGGGCCAATGTAGCGAGGGGCCAATTTTCCCTTGATCCCGAAGCGGCGAACGCCACGAAGTGGAGAGACGCGAAGATAAGCTTTATCCCCAATATCATCGTGAACCTCCTGATGATGCTTGTCATAGTAACTCTTCTGCCTAGACTGGGCAATCTTCAGATTCTCTCATATGATTCTAACCTTCTCCTCAGCTTCATTGATAATATCTGGACCAAAGAGTGCCCTCTCTCCGATCTCGGACCAATTCAGCGGAGTGCGACACTTTCTTCCATACAGAACCTTGAATGGGGCCATACCCAGACTAGCTTGGTAGCTATTGTTGTAGGAGAACTCCGTGAAGGGAAGATATTTCTCCCAACCTTTGCCAAAGGAGATTACACATGCCCTGAGCATGTCCTCCAGAACTTGGTTCACCCTTTAGGTCTGACCATCTGTTTGAGGATGGAACGCGGTGCTAAAGTTGAGACAGGTTCCCATAGCTTGTTGGAAACTAGTCCAAAACTTAGAGGTGAACAGGCTTCCACGATCGAGATTATCTTCTTGGGAACGCCGTGAAGTACAACGATCCTGGAAGCATACAGGTCTGCCAACTTAGCAGCTGTGATGTCAACACGAACGGGAGGAAGTGAGCAACTTTTGATAGTCGATCAATGATTACCCAAATTGCATCGTTTCCCTTAGGAGACTTCGACAATCCAGTAATGAAATCCATACCAATCTCATCCCATTTCCACTCTGGACTGCAATAGGGTGAAGAGTGCCGGCAGGCCTTTGATGTTCAGCCTTTACCCGTCGACAGGTGTCGCATTCAGCAACGTACTTGGCGATTTCTCGCTTCATCCGAGTCCACTAGAATTGTGGCCGAAGGTCTTGGTACATTTTGGTACTACCGGGATGAATAGAGAGAGGTGAATCATGAGCTTCTTGGAGGATCAACTCCTTCAGTTTCCATTTCTTTGGCACTACTAGGCGGTTACCAAAGTAAACGACTCCAGATTCATCCTCCGACAAACATTTGGTCTTCCCGCTAGCAATGTTCTTCTTGATATTAAGAATACCCTTATCACGCTTTTGCGCATCCTTATCTGGTCTTATGAGTAGACTTGATATCCAGATTTACTAGATAGCCAGAGGGAACAATTTCCAGGTTCAAACGGGAGAACTCTTCATGAAGAGCAGGTTGAGCCTCCTCAACCATCAGGTTGTTGCAATAGGACTTCCGACTTAGCGCGTCAGCCACGACGTTGGCTTTGCCGGGTTGATAGTTCAGACTCACATCATAGTCCTTGATTAACTCTAACCAACGCCTCTGCCTGAGATTTAAATCGGCTGTGTGAAGAGGTACTTCAGCTCTTATGATCCGAGAAAATCTCGCAACGGTTACCAAACAGGTATGGTCTCCACTGCTTCAGAGCATAAACAACCGGCAAGTTCTAGATCATGAGTTGGGTAGTTGTGCTCATGCGGCTTCAATTGGGAGAAGCATATGCCACCACATGGCCCTCTTGCATTAATCACAGCCCAAGCCTTGCAGGGAGGCGTCACAGAAGACGACGAAATCCTTGCTAGTGTCCGGCAGGGCAAGCACAGGAGCGGACGTGAGTTTGGCTTTCAGTGCTTGGAAGCTCTCTTCAGCTTTGTCCCATGCAAACTTTTATCCTTCTTGAGAAGGTCAGTCATGGGCTTAGCTATCTTTGAGAAACCTTCGATGAATCGGCGGTAGTAACCCGCCAATCCGAGGAAGCTACGAATGTCCTTGACTGACTTGGAGTTTTCCAATCCAGAATAGATTGAATCTTGTCGGGAATGACTGCCACACCATTAGCAGATATCACATGACCAAGGAAGACAAGTTATCCAACCAGAACTCACACTTGGAGAACTTGGCATAGAGGCGGTGTTCTCGAAGTCGTGTCAGAACCAACCGAAGATGCTCAGCATGCTCTTCGTCGGTTTTGGAATAAACGAGGATGTCATCGATGTAAATGACGACAAACTTGTCGAGATAATCCATGAAGATGGAGTTCATGAGCCTCATGAAGTAGCTGGAGCATTGGTGAGACCAAAGGACATGACGGTATACTCATATAGGCATAGCGAGTAACAAATGCCGTCTTTGGGATATCCTCCTTTCTGATCTTGATCTGATGGTATCCTGACCTCAGATCCATCTTGGAGAATACCGTGGCACCAGCTAACTGATCTAACAAATCATTGATCCGGGAATAGGATACTTGTTCTTGATTGTCACCGCATTCAACGGCCTATAATCAGACCAAACGAGGAACGGTAGAATCCCTCTTTTGACGAAGAGTACCGGACAACCCCAAGGTGAACTGCTAGGCTGAATAAATCCTTCGCTAACAGCTCATCGATTTGCTCTTTCAACAGAGCCAACTCTTCCACCGGCATACGGTAGGGTTTCTTGGAAATCGGAGCAGTACCTGGCATCAAATCTATGACAAACTCCACACTTCGATCAGGGGCATGCCAGGCAATTCTTCCGGGAACACATCCGGGAAGTCACACACCACGTGTATTTCATGAATTTCAGGAGGGGACAAGCCTTCCATAAAGTAGAGGCTGATCTCCGGTGAGAGGGGAATGATTGAGGATGGAGGTCTTGATAGTGCAGACCAATACTCTACAATGTCGCCGGAAGAAGTGGTCACGTAATGTTCTTGGCAGCACAGTCGAGATTAGCCCGGTATTTTACTAACCAGTTCATGCCCAGTATGACATCAATGCCATTTAACTTCAAAGCTACCAGCGCGAAAGGGAAGGACCAGTGACCTATAGTAATCTGGACCTCCGGGGTAACCCCATCGGTTTGCCATTTGGAACCAGGCGTGGAGATCATCAAGGGACGGCTCATCTTCTCAAACGGTATGTTGTGGTCTTTTGCAAATGCTATAGAAATGAATGAATGCGATGCTCCAGAGTCAAACAAAACTGTAGCTGGGGTGTCGTTGATTCGTAACTCACCCATAAGGATGCCGGGGTCCTCAGCTTCTTCAGCAGGACGTGGTTCAGGCGACCACGCACGATAGGACCAGCCTTGCCAGCTGGAGTGGCGGGGGCTCGTGCAGGTGTTACCGAAATAGGTGCCTTTTGGGGGCACTCCCTGGAGTAGTGACCAGCCTGGCCACAGCTGTAGCAAGTGTTTCCAGGTTGGGCAGGTAGCGGAGGATGATACCCACTCCCGCTCGCCCCAGGTGTCGAAGTAGTGGGGCGCGGCGGTGGTGGCCTGTATCCCGCGGCCCTCGGCATGAATGGAGCACGCGACACAGCGCTGTAGGGAACGAAAACCCTGCGTTTCTTGCTCAGAAACCGAGGAACTCGGGTGGTCCCCTTGTGCTGGCCTCTTGTAAGCCTCAAATTCCTTCCTTCCCTGCTCAAGAGTAAGAGCCTGGTTGAACAGCTCCTGGTAGTTCTGAAACTTGAAGGGCAGCAACTCATAGCGGAGCCTCGGCGCAAGCCCCTTGCGGAACAACTCTTGCTTGTCAGCATCATTGGTCACGTCCCGTGGGGCGTAACGAGAGAGATGGTTGAATTCACATCCATAAGCTCGGAGTCCATACGACCCTGGTGCAGATCCAGGAACTCCCTCCTCTTCAAGTCCATTATTGGCTGAGGTATGTACGCCACACGAAAGGCGGTGCGGAAGTCCGCCCAAGTGAAAACATGGTCTGCTGCGAATAGCGCCACATGACTCTCCCACCAACAGCCAGCCGCACCAGTCAGGAGGTAGGTGGCAAAGTTTACTTGCTCGGCCACTGGGACATGCAGCGCGAGAACTTGCGCTCCAGAGCGCGAAGCCAGTCATCAGCTTCCAGTGGCTCCTTAGCATCGGCAAAGGTGGGTGGCTGCGAGCGCAGGAACTCAGTGAGAGTGTTGCACTCATTGTTCCTCTGTGCATTCTGCTGCACCAACTGCTCGAGCAGTCGCTCATTGCGCCCACGGTTTTCCTCAATGGCCATCAAGACCTGCGCCATTGAGGGTGGTGGCGGCAGTTCCTCATCATGGTTGTTACCACGGCCTCCTCGAGCCATTCTGGAGAATTAACAAGGACACAGTTAGTATCTTCCTCCAAATGGTTGAGACAATAGCATTAGCGTCTACTCAAGTACACAGACTAGGGACGATAATACTTTGTGAACAACGAACAAGGGACCAACAAAATGAACTTGGGTCAAAGATCAGCATCATGTACTACTAGCGTGAGATTCAAATGGTTAAGAAACCACGTGATTCAACCCACACTATCCGGCACAATCCGGGACCTTCTGTTCAAGTCCTTGGGTTAAAACCCAAAGAAGGAATAAGTGATTAGGCTCAGTAGGATAACAGGGTTCTTAAACATCTGAGTTGATTTCGGACTGTAGCGCAGCGGGGGCAACCGGACACATAACACTAAGGTGAACCCAACCCCGTGATCCTAAAGTTTTGAGTAACAGATGAGAAGTAAAACTTTTAACTCAAATCGAGGTAAGATTGCTCCGAGATTAGAATGTAACCAGATAAGGAGTAAAAAGAATCCTAAGATGGTTTTCACAACTCATTTTTAGGTTAAAAATATTTCACAAACACTAGACTCAACGTCGACCAGTAGAAGGGTTTCCTACAGGCAGTCCTGCTCTGATACCAACTTGTAGGCCCCGACCGCTTGACTATACAGAGATGTTGTGTGTCACCGGTTAGGCGATACAACCGGAGGTTACGGGTTTACCACTCCCCGGCCAAAACCTTTGGCAGGCGTTGCTCGGAATGGATCATCGGCAACGCAACACCCCGATTGATGCCCTAACGCAGGCACAACTATCAATGCATAATAGAGAGATCAAGACTTGTGGAACAACTGGCACATCACAGACTCTACGACTCAAGTATTATAGTTCAACTCTTATAATAGAGAAAGATAGCAAATATTACAACCAGAGGTCACAGACCCAACAGTACATCATGCGGAAGCGAATTAAGTTGTTCTAAACAACAAGATCAAATTATGGCCTAAGAGGCCTATAGATAAACATCCAGCGCCAGCTTTCGGGATGTCCCAAGCTGCCACCTGGGAACCCCAGACTACTCGTCGACGTCCACATAGAACCCACCTTCAGTGTCGGTGAAGTCCTCCACTGAAAATCAACAAAGCAACGTTGAGTTCGACGAACTCTGCAAGATTATTAGAGCTACTAGCTCGATGATTGGCTGTCAAAGGTTTTATGGCTGTTTTGCATAAAGCTAATTTTCTTTATAAGACATCTGGCATCGACTAATCAGAATATTTTCAAAAGGGGGTAAGAAGTAAACTCTTTTCTTTTGATCAACTTCATCAACAACCACCATCAATCACTTCACCTGTCTACCAAGGCACCTCCCCGAATCACCCTCGAGGAAGTCAACCTTGCATTCTTGGTAGTACCTTTAGTGCTCAGGTTTTAATCATTCTGTTCAAGTTTTCTATGGTCTCTGAATCCGGCACCAAGTCGTCCATAACCGTGGACGCGGATTTTCGAAAAGATTTACCCTGCAGGGGTGTACAATGTTTGCCACGCGTACCGTCCGGCCCATTGCCTGCGCATTAGCTCTCTTCCGTGGAAAGCCGGCTGAGTGGGAGCGGTTACGACTTCTCCCTCGCTTGAGACTAACCCAGGATCATCAGTGGCGGTAGGGCAGGTTCAGTGCCTCCAACACCCTGCCCCGCGGCCACTCATTTTCCTAAACACCACCATCCTCGTCCCAGTCCTGGCCACCATCTTCACGCACGCGCAAATGGAAGCTCAAACTAGAGGACCCTGGCCAGCCCCGCCCGAGTTATTTAGTCGATGGGGGTTCACTAGGCCCACGCATGGTAGCACGCTCGGTCTTGGCTCGAAGGCGAGAACTCGCATCTAGGCGGCGAGAACGAGACAACCCACCACATCCCCGTGGCCTCTCATCCCCGCCTGTAAGCAGATTATTAATGTCACCACAATTTTCCACCACATCCGGTCATTCCATCAACTGTTCCGACAGTGAAACATCCACCGGACGACTAAGCATTTAACTAAGCATGGCTAAGCATATACATAGCAGATATAATTAACTCAGGCCAACACTTCAATCCTATGGATATTAGGAAGGATACAGGTAATGGCAACAGGTATATAATGCATCTAGTAGGATACTCTAATCCAAGCAAAAGACATTTAGAACTGAATGCAATATTATAGTGGAGAAAATATTTGCGTAAACATAGGAGGAGACATGCTCAGAGGGGGGATTACGCTTGCCATGTTCAGGGGGCTGGTAATACGGGTCGTCGGGGTATTGCGGTGGAACCCTGACTACTTGATCTATCGATGCATAAAAACACCGGAAAGACACAATCAATAACCACACAAGCAAAACAGGTGCAATGCACAAACACATGATGGCATGACATTTTAATGCACTGTATTTTAACTAACAAGTAAATGGGGTGCAAGGAATATTTCTGATAACCAAAACAATTAAACCCCATAATTACTTAATGCTTTTCCTAATCTTTAGATAAATACAGTACTGATATTTTGTTTAATTATGCATGCAAATGATGTTACTGGACAGTGCTTACTTTTCTGAGCATTTTGATATATTAAACACAATTTTCTGAAATATCAATCAAAAGTTATTGCATTTTCAAAATTTGATTTAGTGCTGCCATTTTAGCAAATCATTTTACACATCACTAAAACTAATTAACCATGTTTGGAAACAAGGTGAAACATGAAGTATATTAAGTGCTGAACATTTTGATAGTTCAAACTTAATTTTAGGATCATTAAAACTTAAGTTATGAATTTTACAAATTCATTTAGATTCTGCCCTTTTTCAAAAGTGCCAGAAAAAGCTATTTCCACTATTTAGTTCAACATGAAAATGATATTAACAGTTGAGGTTATTCCTCCTGATCATTTTGATATATTATTTATAATTGTTGGAGCAATATTCAATTTGTTATGAATTTTACAAGTTTAATCAATTTTCTGCCTTTTCTTCTATTTTTCTAGAAAAACACGGTGAAATGTTTTTCACCGAGGAGCTGGCTACCCAGTGCCACTGACGGGTGGGGCCCGTACGCAGGAATCCAGATCTGGATCTGGATCTGGGTATTTTCTCAACGAGGCAGAGGCTAGCCAGAGCCACGGACATGTGGGGTCTAGGCCACGGTGGCGTCCACGCAAGCACGCGCGGCCCACGGCGAGGTTTGACCACGGCGCGACGCGGACTGGCGAGCGCGCGGTGATCACCGACGGCGGCGAGCACGGTTCCGGCGGCACCACGTGCGCGGAGATGAGCTACGGTGCTCGTTCGATGCACGCGAGCACTGAGAGACTTCCCACAGCGGCGCCGCTACCTAGAAGTCGCCGGAGATGCCGAAATCGACAATGACTCGCGGTGGCCGGCGGCGAGCTTCGGCGAGCTACTTCTACACGGCGATCTAGAACGAGATGAAGGAGAGGGAGATGTCTAGGAGGTGCGCTTGCTCACCCTCGATGCGTGGGTGCTCGCGGTGGTGACGGAGGATGTCGGAGACGGCGGCGAGCTTGCTCGGAGCGTGGCGGCCGGAGTTGGAGAAGATGAATTCTTCCCGACGATTCACAGCTCCCCGCTTCGATTCCTTGTACGGAGAAGAAGAGGAGGACGAGGCGGAGACGATGGCCCAGTCCGATCTGTCCTAGGCGCTCTGGAACGGCGGCGATGGGCGACGCCGAGCTTGCTAGGGTGCGGCCATGGCAGAGGAAAAAGAGAGCCAGAGGGAGAGAGAGAGGGAGCAGGAGAGCAACTGAGTGAGGTGGGGGAGCAAAGGAGCGTCGTGGTGGCCTTCTTATCCACCCGGCACGGCGGGGGGGGGGGGGGCCTGGGCGCACGGCGAGCTCGGCCACTGGCGCCATGCCGTGCCCCTGGAGCTACAGAGAAGACGATGGTTTTACAAAAAAAACCTCGCAGACTTTTCCCTCTCACAACTAAGTCTTTTTCTGTACTGGATAAATAAAACAGCACTGTATTTGAATTATTGGGACACTTAAACATTTCCAAAATTTATGTAATTATTCATGTAGCCTCCCCATATCATGTAGAAGCTCCACAAAAATTGGTGGTTCAAAATAAAATGTTTTGAACAACTTTTGTTCATAGGGTTTGGTTAGGGTATTTTTGTCAATTACAAATTTATAATCCTTTAGACATTTTAAAGCAAGTTCAAAATATTATTTTTGAACTCTTGGAACTTCCTTGACAAATATAGGATGTCAAAGTATTTTTGTTTTGCAACTTTGAATGCTTTCATTGATTTGGAATTTTGTTAAGGCAAGTTTGGCATTTGTTTTTAAATGGTACCAAACCAATTAATTGTTTAGCAAATTAATATGGATGCCATGATGCAATGAAACACAGAAAGTGGAAAATTTAGACACATTTTCAGGTTCACAAAGTTGGGGCTGTTACAGTCTCGCACTCCCGGCATGCTCAAGCTGGAGGAGAAGTGGAGCGTGCGTGCACTGATGGCGACGGTGGGAGGTAGCCGGCCACCGGTGTCGCCGGAGTCGGTCGTCGCGGCGTTGGGGGTGCAGTGCGATGTGAACCGCTGCAACGTCAAGGTGGAGGTTTGCGCGCCGCCATTCAACTTCTTCGTGCGCTTCCGCTTGAGCGACGACTGCACCCGCGTCCTCCATGCCTCCCCGGCCTCGCGTTTAGCCGCTGACATCGCGGGCTCGGAGGGCGGCCATCAGAGCTGCCGTACCTAACGAAGCTGAGGTTTGAGAGGTTCCCACGGGAGTTGTGGGAGCCCCAAGCCATGAACCAGTTCATCAACAAGCTAGGTGGGCAGCTTGTGGAAATGCTCAAGCCGGAGGATAGATGGTATGTGCGTGTGATGGCGTGGATGAAGAACCCATCAGAAGTGCCTACCATCTACGATGTGGAGGTGCCAGAGCCTTTGCCTCCAGCGTCTGAGTTTGATGACCCCTACTCAACCAAAACGAAGCCGTCACTCGTTCACACTATCCAAATCCATGTGGAGCAGGTCGTCGACCCAGGCCCGTTCTTCACGACAGGACGCCACTGCTTTGGAGGGCCATCTGGCATGGGATCGGCCGGAGGAGAAGATAACTAAGGAGAAGTTCGAAAGTGTTAATTAATTTATTGTTGATGTGACTGTGTATTAAATTTTTTCCTACATGTTTCTTAGTTCGTCAGTCAATTATGTTCGTTTATTCCAAAATGTACTTGTTATGTGTAATGTTTTAAAAAATATGTCTTCGAGGCTAAATATATGTGTTTTATAATTAAATTTATTCTCAGCACCATACACCTCATGTGTTCTCTTATCCACTCCACCGACAGCTACCTACCACGCGCGTTTCAACGGCCGTCAGGCAATTAATTAATAGAAAAGAAAAAACTCACATGTGATATAACCCATTTATTCTAGGTGGAAACTCCCATTTCGCGTGCAACAGATGGAATCATGTGAAACCATGGGGCCAAACTGGGTTCCAAATGTTCATATAACCTAACCTAGCACAACCAAGTATAAAAGTCCTTGGAGCTACCCCCTTTCAACGCCCGTGGAAGGGGTAGACGACACGGTTGACTTCTGGTCAAATCTGGGGGGGGGGGTCGACGGAAGCGGGGGCTTCGGAGTGTCGGAACCACACCAAAACCTAGGTGGTGCCACATATTATGCATTAGAGTGTGGTGGGAGGTTGTTAGAGACATCTTGAGACTCCGAGATGTGACCGGCTTCACACACCGCACTTACCTCCCTCGAAGGTTCTCGTCTTCTAGGTGGAAACTCCCATTTCGCGTGCAACGGATGGAATCATGTAAAACCGTGGGGCCAAACTGGGTTCCAAATGTTCATATAACCTAACCTAGAACAACCAAGTATAAAAGTCCTTGGAGATACCCCTTTCGACGCCCGTGGAAGGGGTAGACGACACTCTTGACTTCTGGTCAAATCTGGGGGGGGGGGGTTCGACGGAAGCGGGGGCTTCGGGGTGTCGGAACCACACCAAAACCTATGTGGTGTCACATAATATGCATTAGAGTGTGGTGGGAGGCTGTTAGAGACATCTTGAGACTCCGAGGTGTGACCGGCTTCACACACCGCACTTATCTCCCTCGAAGGTTCTGGTCTTCTCGGTGGAAACTCCCATTTCGCATGTGATTGATGACGTGGATCACACGTTCGTTGGGAGACCCCAAGAGGAAGGTATGAAGCAGTGTAGCAGCAGTTTCCCTCAGTATGAAACCAAGGTTTAATCGAATCAGTAGGAATCTACACACAACACAATCAAACTACTTTTCCCCAACGAAACAGTGAGGTTGTCAATCTCACCGGCTTGCTGAAAACAAAGGATTAAACGTATGGTGTGGAAAACAGTAGTAAATTGCAGAGAATGAAAAGGAACAATGTTTGCAGTTGGTTGTATTATCAGTGTAAAAGAATGGACCGGGGTCCACAGTTCACTAGTGGTGTCTCTCCATAAAAGATAACTAACATGCTGGGTGAACAAATTACAGCTGGGCAATTGACAAAATATTGAGCGCATGACAATGCATATATATGACATGATGATTACTATGATATTCATGTGGGCATTACGACAAAATACATAGACCGTTATCCAACAGCGTCTATGACTAATAATCCACCTCCAGGTTGTCATCCGAGTTCCCCGTTGGTATTAAGTTGCAAGCAACGGATAATCGCATTAAGTAATGTGCGTAATGTAAACAAATGCATTAGACCTAACGGCGCACCCTTAAGCTAAGCATCGGTTATTTTATCCCTAGTGGCAACAGCACATCCACAATCTTAGAAGTTGTTGTCACTCTCCCAGATTACCGGAGGCATGAACCCACTATCTAGCATAAATACTCACTCTTGGAGTTACAAGCATCTACTTGGCCAAAGCATCTACTAGTAACGGAAAGCATGCAAGATCATAAATAACATATAAGATAGATTGATAATCAACTTGACATAGTATTCAATATTCATCGGATCCCAGCAAACACAACATGTAGCATTACAATAAGATGATCTTGATCATGATAGGCAGCTCACAAGATCTAAACATGATAGCATAAAGTGGAGAGACAACCATCTAGCTACTGCTATGGACCCGTAGTCCAAGGATGAACTACTCACGCATCACTCCGGAGGCAGGCATGGTGATGTAGAGCCCTCCGGTGATGATTCCCCTCTCCGGCAGGGTGCCGGGAAGAGCTTCTGAACCCTCCCGAGCTAGGGTTGACGGCGGCGGCGTCTCTGGAACTTTTCGTGGATAATGGCTCGGGTATTTAGGGTTTTCGCGTCGGAAGATATATAGGCGAAAGGGCGGCTGGAGACGCCCGTGGGGCCCACACCACCCCACGGCGCGGGGGGGGGGGCGCCGCCCATGGTGTGGCTGCTCGTGGCTCCCCTCCGTCTCTCCTTTGGACTCCGTGTACGTGTTGGAAAAATAGGAGGTTCTGTCCAAGTTTCGTCCAATTCCGAGAATATTTCCAGACTAGCTTTTCTGGAATACAAAAACAGCAGAAAACAGGAACTGGCACTGTGGCATCTTGTTAATAGGTTAGTCCCAGAAAATGCATAAAAATGCTATGAAGTGTATATAAAACATGTAACAATTGGTATAATATCAACATGGAACATCAGAAATTATAGATACGTTTGAGACGTATCAAGCATCCCCAAGCTTAGTTCTACTCGTCCTCGAGTAGGTAAAACGATAAAAACAAAATAATTTCTGAGGTGACATGCTACAATCATAATCTTGATCAAATAGTATTGTAAAGCACATGTTATGAATGAAGTGATCCAGGTCAATGGTCTATAGTTTGCTAGCAAGTAGATAATGAGCAAACAACTGAATCATATAAGCAAAAACTTTTCATGAATAGTACTTTCGAGACAAGCATCAAAGAGTTTTGCATAAGAGTTAACTCATAAAGCAATAGATTCTAAGTAAAAGGTATTTAACCAACACAAAGGAAGATTTAAGCTTCAGCAATTGCTTTCAACTTTCAACATATATATCTCATGGATATTTGTCAACACAAAGCAATATAATAAGTGCAATATACAAGCATATAAAAATTGTTGCACCAAAGTTGACACTAGTGTTTGCTTCTGAGATAGAAAGAAGTAGGAAAACTGACTCAACATAAAAGTAAAAGAAAGGCCCTTCGCAGAGGGAAGCAGGGATTAAATCATGTGCTAGAGCTTTTTAAGTTTTTGAAATCATATAGAGAGTAAAAATAAGTTTTGAGAGGTGTTTGTTAATTGTCAACGAATCAGAAAATGGAAAGTACAATATGACCCCTGCCAACCAGACTTTTAAGAGCGGCTCCCATGAAGGACGTTATTTCTACCAGCAAGGCAGATCATCCCTCTTCTCTTTTGTTTACACATGCAGATATTTCACTGTTTGTCATTGCTTGACTGATAAATCAGGGCAAAAATGTGAAGAGAATTAAGCGGTTAAAGTTGTAATTAATTGGGACTGGGCACCCCATTTGCCAGCTCTTTTTGCAAAATTAATGGATAAGCGGATGTATATGCCGCTAGTCCGGTGGTAAAGTCTGTTTGACAGTTGACATAAAGACATCCACCCCGTCCTCATGAGCTTGGTAAACATTGACACAAAATAGGAGTAATAATTTTTGAATAGTTTAAAGGTAGCACATGAAAAATTTACTTGGAATGGCAAGGAAATACCACATATAGGTAGTTATGGTGGACACAGATGGCATGGATTTTGGCTCAAGGTTTTGGATGCACGAGAAGCATTCCCTCTCAGTACAGAGTTTAGGCTAGCAAGGTTATTTGAAGCAAACACAGGATATCAACCGACACAGCAAGACTTATATGAAAACATATTGCAAGCATTATAAGACTCTACACTGTCTTCCTTGTTAACCAAACCCTTTTACTAGAAAATATCTAGACCTTAGAGATACCAATCATGCAAACCAAATTTCAACGAGCTTTACGGTAGTTCTTCATTAATAGGTTTTAACTACATGATACAAAAGCTTAAACATGAACTACTTGATAACTCAAAACAATTGACAAGTATCAAATTATCCAATACAGTGATCTACAAGAATATGTAAGCTTTTTCCATTATACCATCTACCACATGCAACATTTTCTGTTCCAACCAAACACCAATCAATTTATTTCAACATAAACTCTCCAAACAATTATAAGTGAAGCAAGAGAGTACTTTCTTTAAAAGAACTAACAGCTCTGAATAAGAGATGCATGCAAAACAGGAGCTAAAAGCATAGCAATAGCTAGATAAGAATACTCAACAAGTATAAGTGAAGAATAGGAGTATTCATATGAAAAAGCGGAGCGTGTCTCTCTCCCAATCAAGAATGCTAGGGTCCAATCAAGTTGACCATAAGAAAAATAAAATACTGAAAATAAAAGCACACAGACGCTCCAAGTAAAGCACATATGATGTGAAAGAATTAAAATATAGTTTCACTAGAGATGACCTGATAAGTTGCTGATGAAGAAGGGGATGCCTTGGGCATCCCCAAGCTTAGACGCTTGAGTCTTCTTGAAATATGCTGGGGTGATCCATGGGAGCATCCCCAAGCTTAAGCTCTTCACTCTTCTTGATCACATTATATCATCCTTCTCTCTTGACCCTTGAAAACTTCCGCCACACCAAACTCAGAGTAATTCTCATTAGAGGGTTAGTGCACAATCAAAAACTCACATGTTCTATAAGGACACAAACATGACCGTTACTTTTAACATTAACTACTGCCACTGATGTTATGTGAAGCTCTTCACCCTAAAAAAGAATTCCACTCAACACTAGTAAAAGAGAGAATGCGAAAAATAAAAGACAGAATCTGTCTAAACAGAACAGTCTGTAAAGACGAATTTTTTCGAGGCACTTACGTTGCTCAGATCGAAAAACTTTAAACTAACGAAAGATGCGTACATATCTGAGGATCACGCACAAAAATTTGCAGATTTAAATAATTTTTCTGTGATTTTACAGAAGTAAAACGGTGAACAGCAGAAATCTGTTCCTGCGCAGAAATCCAAATCTAGCATCATCTTCCTATTAGAGGCAATACTTGGCACAACAATGCGATAAAATAAAGATACAAAGGAATTGTTACAGAAGTAAACAACTCCTTGACTCAAAAAAAGAAAAATTGCAGAAATAAAATAATGGGTTGTCTCCCATAAGCGCTTTTCTTTAAGCCTTTTAGCTAGGCAAGATTTTTATGATGCTCACATAAGATAAGAGTTGAAACATAAAAGAGAGCATCAAGAAGCATATTAAAACATGTTTAAATCTAACACTCTTCCTATGCAAAGGAATCTTGTAGTAAAAAAATCATTGAAGCATAAAGCAACTAGCATAGGAAGATGCAACAAATGCAACTTTAAAACTTTCAACACAAAGAGAGGTGTTTTAGTGACTTGAAAACTTTTACAACAATATTTTCCTCTCTCATAATAACTTTCAGTAGAATCATGAACAAATTCAACAATATAACTATCACATAAAGCATGCTTTTCATGATCTACAAACACATAATTTTTATCAAGCTCCAAGGTAGTGGGATCAAAAATTTCAAACCCACTTTTAAACATATTAAAACAAGATGATTGGTCACTCTCAATAGTAGAATGCATAATATTATCAAGCAACATAGGACCATCATCTAAAGCTTTATCATAAACATTTTCTAAGCAAACTTTCTCATTACCATGCATTTTGAAATTAGGCATAAATAGAGGATTATCATAAGACTTATCAAAATAGCATGGATTTTCATAAATAACAGTAGCATAATTATTTCCACAAGTTTCATTCATAGGGAATATTTCAAGAGAATCCACAGGAACATAACATTCTTCCTCCTTTTGTAAGCATGGAGGGCAATCAAATAGTGTAAGAGTTAAAGAGTTACTCTCATTGGAAGGTAGACATGGGTAGTTAATCCACTCTTCCTCCTTTTGTTCATCACTCTCCTCCTCTTTTTCATCCGATGAGATTTCAGCATCAGCAGTTTCTTCTTCCACATGTTCCTGCAAGGCAATGGTCTCCTCCTTTGGAGGAAAGATCCTATTAATAAATTCAGTAATATAACCATTATCCTTGTAATTCTCAAAACAATATTTAAGTACAACAAGATTCTCAGATTTATAAGGGGTAACATCATCATTAGCAATAATGTCAAATAAAGCAGCAATTTCATAAGCCCCTTAAAAGCAATAAATTCTTCAATTCTCTCCACATTATAAAAATCATAATCCCCATTAGCATAAGAAGACAAGATTTCATTATCATTGTGAGCACATTGGAAAGGAAGGTGACGCAATCCACAAGAACATTTTACATCATAAAGCCTACATAAATCCCAGGCACATGTTTTAACTTTCTCAATAAAATTCCATAATAGTAACCCTTTTTCAGACAAACGGTGTTTCTTAAAATGTTTTTGATGGCCCTCTGTGAACCCACCGTGCCAATAAAATTTAGTTTGAAAGAAGTTATCCATTGATAGCAAGTAAACAACTAGACATAATAACAAACCGAAATAGACTAGATGCAGTAATTTAATTTTTTGTGTTTTTGATAAATAAAGCAAACAAGACAAGATAAAAATAAACTAAGCAAGACAATAACAAAGTAAAGAGATTGGAAGCGTGAAACTCCCCTTGCAGAAATCCTCTTGCTCCCCGGCAACGGCGCCAGAAAAAGCTTGATTGATGACGTGGATCACACGTTCGTTGGGAGACCCCAAGAGGAAGGTATGAAGCAGTGTAGCAGCAGTTTCCCTCAGTATGAAACCAAGGTTTAATCGAACCAGTAGGAGCAAGAAATCACTTCTGAAGGTTGTTGGTGGCGCGTTACGATCACCAACGTGGAATCTGCACACAACACAATCAAACTACTTTGCCCCAACGAAACAGTGAGGTTGTCAATCTCACCGGCTTGCTGAAAACAAAGGATTAAACGTATGGTGTGGAAAACAGTAGTAAATTGCAGAGAATGAAAAGGAACAATGTTTGCAGTTGGTTGTATTATCAGTGTAAAAGAATGGACCGGGGTCCACAGTTCACTAGTGGTGTCTCTCCATAAAAGATAACTAACATGCTGGGTGAACAAATTACAGCTGGGCAATTGACAAAATATTGAGCGCATGACAATGCATATATATGACATGATGATTACTATGATATTCATGTGGGCATTACGACAAAATACATAGACCGTTATCCAACAGCGTCTATGACTAATAATCCACCTCCAGGTTGTCATCCGAGTTCCCCGTTGGTATTAAGTTGCAAGCAACGGATAATCGCATTAAGTAATGTGCGTAATGTAAACAAATGCATTAGACCTAACGGCGCACCCTTAAGCTAAGCATCGGTTATTTTATCCCTAGTGGCAACAGCACATCCACAATCTTAGAAGTTGTCACTCTCCCAGATTACCGGAGGCATGAACCCACTATCTAGCATAAATACTCACTCTTGGAGTTACAAGCATCTACTTGGCCAAAGCATCTACTAGTAACGGAAAGCATGCAAGATCATAAATAACATATAAGATAGATTGATAATCAACTTGACATAGTATTCAATATTCATCGGATCCCAGCAAACACAACATGTAGCATTACAATAAGATGATCTTGATCATGATAGGCAGCTCACAAGATCTAAACATGATAGCATAAAGTGGAGAGACAACCATCTAGCTACTGCTATGGACCCGTAGTCCAAGGATGAACTACTCACGCATCACTCCGGAGGCAGGCATGGTGATGTAGAGCCCTCCGGTGATGATTCCCCTCTCCGACAGGGTGCCGGGAAGAGCTTCTGAACCCTCCCGAGCTAGGGTTGACGGCGGCGGCGTCTCTGGAACTTTTCGTGGATAATGGCTCGGGTATTTAGGGTTTTTGTCGGTAAGATTATATAGGCGAAAGGGCGGCGGCTGGAGACGCCCGTGGGGCCCACACCACCCCACGGCGCGGGAGGGGGGCGCTGCCCCATGGTGTGGCTGGCTCGTGGCTCCCTCCGTCTCTCCTTTGGACTCCGTGTACGTGTTGGAAAAATAGGAGGTCCTGTCCAAGTTTCGTCCAATTCCGAGAATATTTCCAGACTAGCTTTTCTGGAATACAAAAACAGCAGAAAACAGGAACTGGCACTGTGGCATCTTGTTAATAGGTTAGTCCCAGAAAATGCATAAAAATGCTATGAAGTGTATATAAAACATGTAACAATTGGTATAATATCAACATGGAACATCAGAAATTATAGATACGTTTGAGACGTATCAGCGTGCAACGGATGGAATCATGTGAAATCATGGGGCCAAACTGGGTTCCAAATGTTCATATAAACTAACCTATCACAACCAAGTATAAAAGTCCTTGGAGCTACCCCCTTTCGATGCCCGTGGAAGGGGTAGACGGCACGGTTGACTTCTAGTCAAATCAGGGGGTGTTTCGACGGAAGCGGGGGCTTTGGGGTGTCGGAACCACACCAAAACCTATGTGGTGCCACATAATATGCATTAGAGTGTGGTGGGAGGCTGTTAGAGACATCTTGAGACTCCGAGGTGTGACCGGCTTCACACACCGCACTTATCTCCCTCGAAGGTTCTGGTCTTCTAGGTGGAAACTCCCATTTCGCGTGCAACGGATGGAATCATATGAAACCATGGGGCCAAACTGGGTTCCAAATGTTCATATAACCTAACCTAGCACAACCAAGTATAAAAGTCCTTGGAGCTACCCCCTTTCAATGCCCGTGGAAGGAGTAGACGACACGGTTGACTTCTGGTCAAATCTGGGGGGGGGGGGGTTCGACGGAAGCGGGGGCTTCGGGGCATCGGAACCACACCAAAACCTATGTGGTGTCATATAATATGAATTAGAGTGTTGTGTGTGGCTGTTAGATACATCTTGAGACTCCGAGGTGTGACCGGCTTCACACACCGCACTTATCTCCCTCGAAGGTTCTGGTCTTCTAGGTGGAAACTCCCATTTCGCGTGCAAGAGATGGAATCATGTGAAACCATGGGGCCAAACTGGGTTCCAAATGTTCATATAACCTAACCTACCACAACCAAGTATAATATTCCTTGGAGCTACCCCCTTTCGACGCCCGTGGAAGGGGTAGACGACACGGTTGACTTCTGGTCAAATCTGGGGGGGTTTCGACGGAAGCGGGGGCTTCGGGTGTCAGAACCACACCAAAACCTATGTGGTGTCACATAATATGCATTAGAGTGTGGTGGGAGGCTATTAGAGACATCTTGAGACTCCGAGGTGTGACCGGCTTCACACACCGCACTTATCTCCCTTGAAGGTTCTGGTCTTCTAGGTGGAAACTCCCATTTCGCGTGCAACGGATGGAATCATGTGAAACCATGGGGCCAAACTGGGTTCCAAATGTTCATATAACCTAACCTAGCACAACCAAGTATAAAAGTCCTTGGAGCTACCCCCTTTCGACGCCCGTGGAAGGGGTAGACGGCACAGTTGACTTCTGGTCAAATCTGGGGGGTTTCGACGGAAGCGGGGGCTTCGGGGTATCGGAACCACACCAAAACCTATGTGGTGTCACATAATTTGCATTAGAGTGTGGTGGGAGGCTGTTAGAGACATCTTGAGACTCCGAGGTGTGACCGGCTTCACACACCGCACTTATCTCCCTCGAAAGTTCTGGTCTTCTAGGTGGAAACTCCCATTTCGCGTGCAACGGATGGAATCATATGAAACCATGGGGCCAAACTGGGTTCCAAATGTTCATATAACCTAACCTAGCATAACCAAGTATAAAAGTCCTTGGAGCTACCCCCTTTCAATGCCGTGGAAGGAGTAGACGACACGGTTGACTTCTGGTCAAATCTGGGGGGGTTTCGACGGAAGCGGGGGCTTCGGGGCGTCGGAACCACACCAAAACCTATGTGGTGTCATATAATATGAATTAGAGTGTGGTGGGAGGCTGTTAGAGACATCTTGAGACTCCGAGGTGTGACCGGCTTCACACACCGCACTTATCTCCCTCGAAGGTTCTGGTCTTCTAGGTGGAAACTCCCATTTCGCGTGCAACGGATGGAATCATGTGAAACCATGGGGCCAAACTGGGATCCAAATGTTCATATAACCTAACCTTGCACAACCAAGTATAAAAGTCCTTGGAGCTACCCCATTTCGACGCACGTGGAAGGGGTTGACGGCACGGTTGACTTCTGGTCAAATCTGGGGGGGGGGGGTTCGACGGAAGCGGGGGCTTCGGGGTGTCGGAACCACACCAAAACCTATGTGGTGTAACATAATATGCATTAGAGTGTGGTGGGAAGCTGTTAGAGACATCTTGAGACTCCGAGGTGTGACCGGCTTCACACACCGCACTTATCTCCCTCGAAGGTTCTGGTCTTCTATGTGGAAACTCCCATTTCGCGTGCAACGGATGGAATCATGTGAAACCATGGGGCCAAACTGGGTTCCAAATGTTCATATAACCTAACCTAGCACAACCAGGTATAGAAGTCCTTGGAGCTACCCCCTTTCGACGCTCGCGGAAGGGGTAGACGACACGGTTGACTTCTGGTCAAATCTGGGGGGTTTCGACGGAAGAGGGGGCTTCGCGGTGTCGGAACCAAACCAAAACCTAGGTGGTGCCAAATAATTTGCTTTAGAGTGTGGTGGGAGGTTTTAAATATAATTAAAAATATATTTGAATTACCAAATTTATTTGAAGCATTTTAACTAAATTAAAATTACTTCGCCGCGCAAGGCACACGGCAAAGGGTCGACTCGGCGACGTTTCCGCGGAGACTTAGGGAAAATTTCCCCCAAATCAACAAAAATCCCCTATCGCGCCCCTCTCTTTTCGACCGCACCCGATCCGCCCACCGCCGCCCGCCACCCTCTCCCGCTCCTGTCGCCGCCCTCCCTCTCCTCCCACCGTCCTCCCCCATCACCGGCGGATCCAACCACCCTCTCCTGCTCCGCTCGCCCTTCTTCACCCCCGTTTCGCCGTCGCCCTGTCCACCGCCGAGCCATGGAAGGCGGCTAGGGTTTTGCCATTGACGTCGAGCTCGTCCTGCTCCCTGGCCACGAGATCCTCCTGCTGCCTGGCCTTGCCCGAGGTCCTCCTGCTCCCTGGCCTGAGCCGCCCGAGCTCCTTCTGCTCCCTGGCCGCGGTCGCCGCGGTCGCTGCCTGTCAGCCGTCCTCCTGCTCCTGGCCGAGCTCCTCCTCCGCCACTGCCACCTTCTGCTCGCTGCGCCATCCTCCTGCTCCAGGCCGAGCCCTCCAGCCCGAGTTCCTCCTCCCACTGGTACTGCTACTCTTGCTAGGGTTAGTTTTGTTGTTGTTGAAATTGGTATTGGTAGTTAGCTAGGGTGGTTCGGTTAGTAGTCAGTTAGGGTAGTGGTTGATTCGGTTTAGAATTAGTTGTTAATTAGTTAGGAGAGTTGCTTGTTAGGGTTAGTTAATATTTTGCTTCATTAGTCATTGTTATTTGTTAGTTATTTATTGTATTTGTGCTAATATGTGCAGGATATGCAGCGAGGTTGACGACGGGAGCGTCGTTGAAGGGCAGGGCCCTATATTTTCGTCGATCACTCTTCGAGGGTAATGACGCTCTTTTGCTCCTCTTGCTAAGTTGCATTATTTTGTATCTCACCAAACAAGTCGCGTAACCCTAGGCGTCTCCCGTTCGGAAGGGTTATAGTTATAAAGATGAAACTCTTTATATATATTATGTATACACCTTGTCAAAGGGTATATGTTTATATATAAAGAGCTGTTTGTATATATTTATGTATACACCTTGTCCAGGGTATATATTATATACAAAGAGCTATATCTTTTATAACCGTGGCCGTTTCGAATTGTCCACGTTTTGGATAGCTCGGGTATGTGTAGCTTGTGTTCGTTTCCATGTTCTACTCCTATCCGAGACAGAATTTTGCTGGCGCCTCCCATGTTGTTCTCCGGATACACATCCTCTCGAAACTTTGTCGAGACGTGTATTGGGAGAGCAGCGGGGAGGTGCTGCCGAAATTATGTCTTGGATAGGAGTAGGACATGGAAACGAACACAAGCTACACATACTCGGGTGGGATTAGGACTTATCTTTACATAGTAGATATAGGTGAGTGCATTCAACGCGTAAAATCTATAGTTTTGTAAATAATTAAATTAATGATGCATGAATCTTTTTGTTAAATATATATGTCTGCATTAATCAGTGGGGAGATGGAGGATCGTAATTGGATGTACAGTGGCCGAGCCGGTGCGAGTCAGATTTCCGATGAATGGCTGACTAAGACCTTAAAATTTCTGGAGTTTGCATTTGCTAAAAACCCTGGGTTAACTTGGTGCCCGTGCAAATGTTGCAAAAACCAGCGTCGCCAAACAAAGGACGACATGGGTTTTCACCTTGCCAAGTCTGGGTTTATGCCAGACTACCATTGTTGGACTTTGCATGGAGAGCGTGCATCTCGAGGGAAGAAGGTCGCGTGACAGCACACCGATGAGGCATCAACGGATTTTGATACTGGGACTGATAGAATGCTAGATCAATTCGCTAATGCACGTGCACCTGAAATTCCAACCGAAGATGCAGAGGGGGAGATGGACAAGAGCACAAAGGAGTTCTATGATACTTTGTTTGCCTCACAGAAAACCCTAAACGCCCATACAAAGGTTTCTCAACTTGATTCCATAAGTCGCCAGGCGTGCATCCCGCCGTTGACGGAATGCTCCCCTCGGCAGGCAGTTGCGGTATGGAACTCATGATCCACTTGGGTCGCTGCTGGCATGGATCTCTAATTTGATCGAGTCTCGGCGAAGACAAGAGGGCGAGAGGGGTACTCCTCTCCTAGTCTCCCACGCCGCTAGCAAATCCCGTTCTGGCTCATTCTATGCTCGCAAAAATAAATAAATAGGGGAATTATAATTATTTTTCGGCTGTGTAAAGTCAAAAAATCTCGTGACAAGTCATTCTGAAGGATTGGAATTTGTGTTTTTTAAAGACACAAAAAATGTCTTTTTAATGAAATTTATGTGCAAACATAAAAATGTCATCATATACATCCGAAATTTTTGTTTTGAAATTTTAAAATAAATTTTGGGTTGTGGGTGGCATAGGCAGATCCAAAGGGTGGCCAGGGTGTGGCATGGACCACCCTGCAATTTGAGTTGACCCATATAGCCCAACTTGTGCTCCAATCGTGGCATGTACACGAGACTGCCTGCCACGATTTTTTCAATCCTCGTACACTCATCCAATCCCGACTCTGTTGATGTCGGATCGCCACGATGCCACCCTTGCCTCTCTGGGCAAAAATCCCCACCACAATCGCCTTACCACCTCTAGTAGCCAGTAGACTTATAAGTATATTTTATTAAAATATATGAACACGGACCACCCTGATTTGAAATTCTAGATCCGCCACCTGGTTGGTGCATCTCAACTATGAAGCAAAGCAGATTTTCCTTTCTGGGTGTGCTTTGTAAATTGTAATGATGCATAACAGTAAATTGACCATACACGACTTGTGAATTAAGTAGGTGCTAGGCGTGGGTTGTACGCACAAGGACCCTTGCTTTGGTCGTATTATCGGCTTAAGTGTCGATAATACTCCCTCTGATCCGGATTAAGTGTCGCAAGTCTCTATAGTATTTGTACTACTATCCTACTACTCTCTGCGACAATTAAAGTGGACCGGAGGGAATAGGTCGAATATTGAAGTTGTCATACCCATGTTGTGCGTTTCTTTGATCCGACGAATTGTAGAGGTGGATCAATACATTTCGCCAAAGAAAAGCAAAACAACATCAAGAAAGGCATAGTAGAGTTTCATTCAACCTTCACAGGAACTAAAGCTAGCACGATCGATTCTATATTCACTCTGCAGCGAGTCTAGATCTTGACCAGCTGCAGGCTCTCGAGTTGCATGTTCCTCCTCATGCTGGCGATGAACTCTTCGAATTTCTTGTTCATCTCGTCCACGTCATCAACGCACTCGGCCTCTGTTTCGTGCCGCGCCATCTCCTTTCCTCTGCTTCTCTCGTCATCATCGACCGGTTCAGGGCGCAGAGAAGCAGCGTGATCAAAGTCGTTGAAGCAGCAGCGTTTAGAGCTCTGTTTCTCTGCAGGATCATCGATCTCTCGGGCCAAGGGATACTCCTGTGCCGCTCTCTCCGAAGATGGCTTCACGCGCCGTAGTGGCGGCGTCGACTCGTCAGGCTCAGGGCCCCGTCGACGTTCACGCTGTTGGACACGGCCTGCATCGGCGACGGTCGCGCTGTTGACGTCCGACGCCCCAGCAGCCACGGCCGTACTGCTCCGCGACGCCTCGACGATGCTCTTCGGCTTAGGCCGAGCCTCGCAGCAGGCATCCTCGCCACCGGCCGTGGTGCCGCGTCGTCCAGCAGGGGCGGCGAGGAGTCCGGCGTCCCTGAGGATGAGGAGGAGGATGGCGTTGCAGAGGAGGATCATGTTCCTCCGGTTGATGAGCTCGAGGAGGTGGCGGAGGGCGGAAAGCAGGCGGTCGGTGAAGGCGCTGGCGCGCGGCGGATGGAGGAGGAGATTGTGGGCGATGATGAGGGTGGCCGCGAGGAGCGAGAGCAGCGCGGCGATCCTGGCCTCCGTTCTCCCCGCCATGGGCACCCGCGCGCTTCCGGTGGTCGTGTTCGGGGTGTGATGGTCGAGCCGCTTATCGATCTACACTCTTATATAGCAGTAGGACAGTAGCTCGCTGGGACTGAGAGGAGACGAAGACCCGAACGGGTTGGAAATTTCCACTATAATTCGTGAACATGGGAGCAAAGCAGTTGGACTCCGAGTGGTCTACTCTTCTGGGTAGGGATGGGGCCCACGGGCGCGGGATACTTTCACACACCTGAGTGACCTGAGACTGCGATGGAGACCGGATCAAGTCCACGGCTGGACACGCAGAGTTGGACGCGTTGGGGCCCATGAAAAGACGTGTGCGTCACCGGCCGGGCCGGGCCGGGCCGAGCATGCAATTGTTTTCTGAGTGTGGAAGACGGAGACCCGCCCTCGCTTTCCCAGGTCAATCAACCGTCGTGCACATGCGGACCTTTGGGTTCGAGTCTGATGACTATATGCAGTAGCACGACAGCAAACACGGGCAATAGGAGTCTGGGCGGACCATAAGCTAGCAAAAAAATCGAGAATGACAACCAATAATTCGGATACATATAATCTAAATATAAATACTAAATTGGATATCTGACATTCATAATAGTTTGGAAGCACAAAACTAGAGTTACATATGATTAGCAGTAGCTCATTAGACAATATGACTCACAAGTAAAAGTTTAGGTATCCAAATGTCCATTCAAGCACTCAAAATGAAATCTGCAAATTTAAAAATAGAGTAAGATCTAGTAATTCAAAAAGGTTGAATAGACTTCCTCACATTAGAATACATGACACATCCTTTTACGATTCAACAACATAAAATATTTAATCAGGGAGTCAACTATAGTTCGTAGATGAACAAGCCTTTTTCCTCAATTTGAAGATTAAATTCACTCCTTAGAGATCGCAACTGATGTTGCGGTTCGACGGTGAGGAAGCGAGCAAGCTGCAGGTTGCAGCAGAATCGTCAAGATCGGTGTCGCCATCGCATGTGTGCGCGTCGGCTCGTCGGGCGTTGCTACAGCCGCCGTACGCGATAGGCGTATGAGGAGTCGAGGAGACGACGGACGGATTGATTGAACTAGCGTGACTTCTGTAACTTCTGTCCGTACGTGCCTCGACGCCTAGGCCTGTTGGTGATAGGAACCAGCAAGTTCTGGGCTTATCTCTTGCCTGCTTAGGCCAGTTCTTTTGAGATTCAGCTTGTGCATAAGCCACCCTGAGTAGAGCTGCCCAGAGAAACAGTTGTGGATTTATGCTAACCAGAAAATGCAGTCCAGCTCTTTTGGGCTTCTCCTGTCCTAACTTATTGTCTGAGTTGTATGATGAAAAATCTGAAAAGCCCTTATGATAAATTTATGTTCTAACTTAACAGATTTTGAGTTCGTTTTGTTGTTTTCGCATGTATGATCACAATGTAATATTTTGAACTTCATATTAATTGTTAAATATGAAAATAAAATAGGATCCATTGTTAGTTGATACAACTCAAATAGAAGTCCGTAATGCCCTGAAATGAGTTTATGTGCTAACTAACTGATAATGAGTTATTTCTATACTGTTTACACACATATGAGCACAAATATAATTCTTGGTTTTTTTATTTATAAAAGGGGGTGCGGATCCCCGGCCTCTGCATCAAAATGATGCACACAGCCGCCGCAATTTTATTGCATAGTATCAAGTTTATGGGTTTACAATTCAAGGATCACTGAGCGTGAATACAAAAATCAGCCAAAAAAATAGCGCTCTATCCATCTAGCCTTTTATGAAGTAGCCACCCACCCCGGCAGAAGATAGCCCGTACGACCATCATCATTCGAGTACATCCTATATCCATGAGATCACGCTGATCCGCAGGAAGAAGATAGGACCACAAATGGATCCAGTAGGTCGCCTTGTTTATAACCTGCAAATAGTGGGAGGATTGTGCATTGTTAAAAATAATGTCATTTCGACAATTCCAGATAGCCCATAAAACCGCGGCGACGCCAATTCTAATCCGCGCTTTTGTTTTATAGTCTATCCCATTTAACCAAGAGCAAGATATAAACAAGTTGAAAGTAAAATGTTGAAAGTAAAATGCACCATCTCCATATGTCTCGTGCAAAAGAGCAAGATATAAACAGGTGCTCTACAGACTCATCCACATCACAGAAAACACATTTTCTACACCCGGTCCACCGTCTCTTTGCCAAATTATCCTTCGTCAAAAGTTCTTTTCTATGCATAAACCAAAGGAAGATCCTAATTTTTAAAGGAACCTTCAGCTTCCATAGGTACTTACGCAAATACCTAGTGTTGTCGCTCATCAGTTGGAGATAGTATGACTTAACCGAAAAGACACCCGATGGTGTAAGTTTCCAACGGAAAGTATCAGCTTCAGACGTTAAGTGAACACGCATTAGTTTCTCGACAAGCTGAAACCATAATTCCCTCGTAGACCCTACTAAATTCCTCCTGAAATGCATATTAATAGGTGTGCTTTCAAACACATTGGCCACCGTAATATTTTTATTAGTTGCAACCGCATAAAGTGTAGGATAAACATTCACTAATGTTCTATTTCCTAACCACACGTCGTCCCAAAATCTGATTTGTTGCCCGTTCCCAAGATTAAAATAGCCGAACCTAAAGAAGTCCTCTTTAACTCCCATTAACCCCTTCCAGAAAGGTGAATCATATATATATATATATATATATATATATATATATATAATACATGTACACAATCTGCTTTACATTCTGTTGTGTACGATGCAGTACAAACCACACGTAGCTGCACAAGGGAAACATATAACTGCACACGTAGCTGCACCATATGCGCGTGATAAGTTCTTGAGGAGTAGCTGTGAGGACCCCGGATTAGCTATCCGAGATACTCGTTATGTTTCCTGCAACAATCCCGTGATCAGTATGTTGTTGCACATAACTCGAATTGGCATCATAGGACATCTATATATACCGAAGAAATATACTTACGTGATTGATGTCATCCGCTTCAACCGGTACTTGCAGCGGAATCACCCAACAACGTGGAGTCCAAGTCATACGCCTTAACCCTACAGGCAGCTGACTGGGAAGCGCCCTAGTTCGCAAAGACGTCAGTGAACTCTTCTTCGAACTGCTTCTTCTTCCAAAATCTGGCTAAGACAATAGCCAGGGACGAAACCAATATGAGTACATTTGATTGTACTCGCAAACTACCCCAACTTGAGCAGGCACTAGTTTTGATAATCTTTAAAATCTTTAGTTTTAGAAAAGAAAACATTTCTATATCTTTATTGAAAAAGAGAAGAATAGATCTTTAATCTTGTTGAAGGCAAAATATTTTGAAAAGTAGTTTCTCAGTATCTTGGTTGGAAACAACCCTTTGGAAAAATAGTTTTCTCTCCATGTTTGTTGAAAAGGGTAAGAAGTCTTTTTAAACCTTTTTCTCGAAAATATACCTTTGGTTAAAAGATAGGAAATTTCTTTAAAAACCTTTTTCCTCGAAAACCACCCTTTTGTCCAATTCTACCAAATCTCCTCCCTTTCCGAACATAGCCCCCTTCAGGGCCATTCATTTTCCAGCAACCTCATACCATCCCCTCGGCATAGTTGCATAAAACAAACTCCACTTCATTTTATTTTCAACACTCAAAACTTTGTAAAACTTGCACATAAGACCCAGCAGTTCGTTCCAACTGTCCATATCCGAGGACTCGGCTATTCGAATAGTTTTACCCTCTGCAGAGGTAGTACGCTTTTCCCACATCCATCCGGTCACTCATCGTGTCAGCCACGTCCCGCCATACCAGAGGTGTGCGAAGTTGAGTTCCCGGCCATAGTCTGTCCTTTGCTCATGCTAGTATAGGACCCTGCCTCTACGACACTTTCCATCGACACTCAAATCCTCAGAAACTAAGTGTGAGGACTCGTAGTTCTGTCCGGCGGACCCAAGGGAGCCCTTCAATCCTCTTCCTTCGACACGTTCATACCGGCTTCCGGTAGACTTCAATGAAGAGGACCCAGGTCAGGGGGTAGGTCCTCAGACCATCCCCTCATGGAACGAGGTTATCCTCGTTATTGAGGCATCCAGTACTAACACGAGCAAATTATATGACTACGCCCTTGCCCATAGGTGGGTAAATGTGGTCGCACAGATTATTGGTTGTTTGGTAAGTACCAGGACACCATGTGCATTTTTTCAGAAACATCACCATTCACCACTTCTCAATTTCATCACCGACATCTCGGCATACCATAATTCATCCAAGGATTTTCAAAGGAGTTTTGAATAAACAATATTTTTCCCATCCTGTAGTTTTATTTAAACAAACTGATACTTCTACATAGAGTGGCAAAATAGTTTTTTTCATAAACTTTTGAAAAGGTTTTCACAATCATTTCCAATTCTCATAGCAAAATTCTTTTAGCCAAAACTTGGGTGGTTCGTCATCCCACCAAAAGATTTTTGTAGAAGGCTTCTGAGTAAAACAAATTCATTTAGAAATCACTGTATACCACTAACACCTCTATATCGGGTGTCTCAACAATATACTTGTATTTTGGAAAAGGTTTTTCAAAATCATGGCTTTTGTGGCAACACCACATGAATCGTTTATGCTACTTATAAGTAACACAGGTAAATCAAAATAGATGTATATAGATGCAAGCTCAGTGAAGTAGCTTGCCTGGTTTCAGCATAATGTCCTGGACTTCTCCTTGTTGATCATAATAAAAAATCCCATCCTTCCTTGGTCAATTCTCTCCAAATACCCTCCGGTAGCGTTATTATCTAGCGTCGCAAACAGGGAAATAAACAACAATCAATACACCAAACAAAACCACAAGTGGTACACAAACAAATAACAACCACAAGCATCAAACTAATCATTCAAGCAACAGACTAGGATCTAAGCTTACAAGGGCCTTATACTAATACATGCTAGGTGCCTAGATCACAAAGCTATCTTAAGCAAAGATGAACAGCAAGCACTTTTATCTAAACAGGAAATACTTCACCACAACACAACCATTCAATTTTCAACAGAGAAAACAACTACTCACATCTAGTAGATAAAAGGCTATTGGAACTATGCTTATGGTTGAGAAACCTATTCTTCAATTAATATGCAATGGAATCAGTGGGTGTCCCACTATCTTAACAAGGCATTAAGAGGTTAATTATCCTCTGGCTATTTGTAAAAATCACTAAAACATAAACTAGACACAAGAGCTACTCATGCTAGGAAGTTCTGAGTAATCCTACCTATAAACCTAACTAATCAAGCTTTGCTAAGAACCAAATAATAAGTAACCAGAGGTGACATGCTATAATATCAGTAGATATGAAAGGCTACTGATGTTCCAACAACCTCCTCTAAAATTCATACCACTCAAAAGATTTTATCTCCAAGCAATTCCTAAATACTAGGAATTTTTAGGAAATATCCACACTAGTGGTATTATTCCCTAATAACACTTGCAACACTAAACTTTTCCTAACATGCTAATTATATGAGCTAACACACTAATAACAAAGAGTACCCCACTTATACATGCTAGGAATCACAAATAAAACACTAACACATTCCACAAAATTAAATAAAACTATAACCAAGAATTAACAGAAAATCATTGAAACTAGTTATGCACACCAAAAATAATATATAGCTCTAAAAATCACACCAAGCTAGGATTAGGTACTCCTAATAATACAGAAGATCACACAAGTGGATTCACATCAAAAATCATCACCAATAAAATTACAAAAATCCTAGAAGTGCTCTCTGGTCCTTTACAAAAGTGGATGCTATTTTATTTAGGAAGCTCATTTGCATAAGAGGCAAATTGCTACTGCTAGGTAACACTTAGGGCTTTTCAAAACAGTTGAGTTTGCAAAATTAGCTATCCTAGAAAAATAGTTATTGAGTTTTTGGTAAAAACCAGTGTTTCTGCCTCCCATTTTATTTCTCCAAAAACATTTGTCCAAAAGTGGATCTACCACTTGGATCTGGTTGAGAACTTGTTAGGATACATCCTCTATTTTTGGTTTGGTCAAATTTGAAGTTTTCATATTTTAAAACGATTTAAACTAAAGGTCCAGAAACAAATCTATAAGGAAAAGAATAAACAACCTAGAGAAAAAGGTTAGCGGGCTGGATCTGGCACTGGAGCTGGCTGGATATGGGCCGGGCGGTGAAGGGAGAAGCCCAGCTCACGGCCCACGAGCGTGACGAAGCGGTACGGGCCGCTTCCTTCTTCTTCATCAAGCACAGAGACGACGGGGTACGGTAGGGAAGCTCGGCGAGGACGGCGCGGCGGCTCCGGTGACCTAGAAAAGAATCGGGGTTGTCCATGAGAGAGAACACGGCAAGGGGAGCACGTGTGCACGAAAATGGCGGAGAAAGGTGGCCTGTGCCCACCGCGAGCTTGCTCGCATGTCCGCGGCCGGAGAGGAAAGGGAAAAGCTTGATGGCGACGATTTCTCGCTCCGTTCTTCGATTATTCGCGCAGGGAGGGAGAGTAGGGCACGGCGAAGCTGCTGGTGGTCTAGGATTTAGATGGGGAGCTCTCTATCGCCGGCGAGGCGCATCGGCGGCCTCGGCCGTGGTTCATTTCGTGGAGGAAAAAAAATGAGAGAGGGAGTGAGGGAGCAAGTGAGCGAGTGGGGGAGCAGAGGAGTGGCGTGCGGTGCTCTTATCTCCTCCTCTTCAGCAAGGAGGGAGGGGGCCACGGTGGAGTGACCGCGGCGACCACGGCAAGGGAGCACGGTGGCAGAGGAGGCAGTGGAGTGGCGTGCTTCTTATCCTCCCAGGGCGAGGCGTGAGGCAGGGGTTCCTGCGGCGTTAACATGGCGCGGGGACACGGCGACGACGGCGTGAGGAGCACGGCGACATCGGCGAGGGAGCACGGCAACATCGGCGAGGGAGCATGGCGTCGGTGGCGTGCAGCGTTGCTACAACAGAGGTCAACGAAGGTTTTGCAAAACGCCCCCTGAACTTCTTTCTCCTCTCACCGATAGGTCCTCGTCTAAATTCTTTTATTTCCTTTCCAAAACCAGTAGGTTTTAGGGAATTTAATTGAGGTGCTTAAACCTTTTATAAAAATTAGAGAAAATTCATGTAGCCTCCCATATATATGAGGAAGCTCCACAAAATTTGGTTTTACAAAATAAAATGTTTTGCTCCATTTTTGTTCATAGGATTTAAATAAATCATTTTTGGAAATTAATATTTTGATACTCCTTGAATACTTTAAAACCAGTGATAAAATATGGTTTTGAACTTTTGGAACTTCTTTGACAAATAAGGTAGCTTCAAAATAATTTATCTTTTCATAGAGGGAAAATTGGTTTGGAGGAAATAGAGAATTTGGGAGGGAATTT
This sequence comes from Poa pratensis, assembly GCA_947311845.1. NCBI lineage: Eukaryota > Viridiplantae > Streptophyta > Magnoliopsida > Poales > Poaceae > Poa > Poa pratensis. The sequence continues at coordinate 44,719,803 of CAMZMU010000073.1, forward strand.
AATTATGAAGATCATTTTTAACTCATGACCTTTATTTCCTTTTTGATAAAAGAATGGAGGGGTTTGTTTTAAATCAACAAGTAGGTTTACTTGAGGAGTGAGTGATATGAAATGGAGAGGATTTATCATTTCTTCCCTTCTCTAGAATTTTGATAAAGAAAGTATAATTGTTTTCATAGAATAGAGGATTAGGTAGAGAGGGAGTTTTATTGAGATCATCTCCCTAAATTTTAGGAGTTTAACTTGGGTGTGCATAATTTTAGAGGTTTGTTCTTATTCAAGTCGCACTCCAAATTCGGTTGCCAAGTGTGTCCTATTTTAGTATTAACCACACTGAGGAATTATCCTCACAAGAAACCACACACAACAGCAATAACACAACAATAGTAATAGCACAACAATATCAACCACACAACAATATTCACATCACAAACAAGACCACACAGTTCAAACCACAAGAATAAATCAAACCACCTTTTCCATAATTAACAATACTATTTTGTAAAAATGGTCACACTCAATTTTGACAAGATGTTGTTTAAGGGATATATCAACCCATAACTTAATAGTTTTCGAAAAGGTTTGATAAAGAGAAATATGTGAGGTAATATATTCCCCACTAGTATTCCTTTTAAAATGGAGTTGAAACATAGGAGTTTTAAAAATAGGAATTGTAAAAAAAATATCAAGGTTGAAGAATAGATAGGAGATATCATATGAATCTCCATATTCTTGGAAACACATAATTTTGGAAATACTTTTACTGTCTCAATTTAAAGGATATTTTATTTGTTGCTAAAACCAAATCATTATTGAAATAGACTTTTGGCCAACATAGGAATGGAAAAGATATATGGAATATAGTCTTGTCATAACATGGTCACCAGAGTTGTGAATATATTTTTACTTAGGTTGATTTCTTGAGTTGACATTTACTAGTCAAACAACTTAAACATTCAAGTCACACAAGGTTAAACAGAACATTATAAGGGAAAACACTATCATTAGTGAAGTAATTCAAAAAGTTTTTGTTGGTTCTGAATTTTGGGTCTTAATAATCCTTATTATAAATTTGGGATGTTACAAGTCCTTCCCCCCTTAAAATAAATCTCGTCCTCGAGATTTATCCGGGGGTACAGGGGAGTACGAGGGCACGGGTTTTGGGGTTGACTACTCTTCCGAGGTCGTTGCTTCTTTCAGTAAGGTCGCTATGTGAGATCTTAACAACTTGATGTTGCGAGGCCTTCTATTGGTTAGTTGTATAAGAATGTGGGTGTCTTTTATGACATCGAATTGCCTTAGTCATACAAGAAGAATTTGTTAACAAGGTAGCTAATCTTGTCATCAAACTACTTTTCATATTCCCAAGGCTGAGATGTACGGGATTATCTGACGTTCTGTTTATTTGGATATGACACTCAATTGTTTGAGCATACAAAAGTGATTTGTTAACAAGTTCATGAGGCTTGTTACCAAACCACTTCTATATAACACGAACATTGGAATATCACACTATTTCTTGAGAGATTAAGAATAATAGATTCTGATATAAGAGTTTCCAAATATTCCAAGATGGTCTGGTATATTACTTCTTTGCCAACCTAAGAAATCTCTCTTCAATGTCTTCTCGTCGTAGTTCCTCCTTCTTGCGGTCTCTGAGCTCGAATCTTCGTAGAAATTCTTATGCACTCCTTGAGTTCCTCTAGTTGCCAATCTGAAATGACTCTCCTTATGTCCTTGTTTCTTGTCAAGGTTTGCAGTTCCAGGTGATTAGTTGGTACTATCAAGGACTTAGGTCAAATGTTAATCTAAAGTTAGGTAAGATAAGTTAGTGTGGTATTCTTGTAATTTCACAATTTAATTTTGCGAGGTGAGGCTCGTGCCTTCACGAGGTTGGCATAAAATTGCAGTTTCCTTCGAGATCTTGACACACTTGCTCCAGATGGTGCATGAATGGCTTGCTGGTTAGGTTGCAAAAATCTCAGGCTATTTGGTGATGGATTGGGGGTCTTTGGTACCCTACAGAACTGTCAGTTCTTAGTGGGAGATGGTTTAGATGAGAGGAAAAACATTTTAGAAAGATTTTCCTAGGTGGGTTTACATCTGCAACAAGGTGCAGCTGTGGCCAAGAGGTCAAAAATGGTTCTTGTTAGGTGACAAAAGGAGTTTTATAATAAGGAGAAATCTTTGAAATTACTTTGTGCTGCCGACAAGGCGTGATTGTGAAGCACACATGAAGAACATCACACAAACAGAGCACACACAAGCAAAGAACTTCACAGACAAACAACACACAAGGTACATTTAGTACCAATGGACACCTAATACTCGTGGTAGTCGGGTAATATAACTAAAGTTCCCATCATATGTTTTTCCTAGGGGCCTTGGTTATACATGGTTGATGAAGTCTTCATTTCATCACCTTAGGCTTCAGCTGGAATACTTGAGATTGTTGGGGTTGCAACTTGAGTAGAATTGTTGACGTTGAACGAAGGTCTTCGGAAGTCTCTAGCTTTGTTGATATCGATGATCTTGGCATTTGCAGATCAATCACCTTGATGTTGAATGTTGAGTATTTGAGACGGAAACTTTTTCTTCTTCTGGGTTCTAGCTAATTTTGGTCTCACTTGGGTTTATCGTCAAATGTTTTGAACAGGTAAGAGGGAGTAGAGAAATCCTTGGTAAATTTTAAAATAGAAGGGTAAGACTCAGATAGTATTTGAGAAGGTGAGAAGAGTGGAAGTCCTTTTTTGGACTTCCCTGGATAAAGATATATTTTTGGTATTAATATATTTTTAACAAAATACTTTCTTTCCTAACTAACGTCCATGCTAACTAAGGTCTGTTACAGTCAGGATGGCTCTGATACCAAGTCTGTGAGGACCCCGGATTAGCTATCCGAGATACTCGTTATGTTTCCTGCAACAATCCGTGATCAGTATGTTGTTGCACATAACTCAAATTGGCATCATAGGACATCCATATACCGAAGAAATATACTTACGTGATTGATGTCATCCGCTTCAACGGTACTTGCAGCGGAATCACCCAACAACGTGGAGTCCAAGTCATACGCCTTAACCCTACAGGCAGCTGACTGGGAAGCGCCCTAGTTCGCAAAGACGTCAGTGAACTCCTCTTCTTCGAACTGCTTCTTCTTCCAAAATCTGGCTAAGACAATAGCCAGGGACGAAACCAATATGAGTACATTTGATTGTACTCGCAAACTACCCCAACTTGAGCAGGCACTAGTTTTGATAATATTTAAAATCTTTAGTTTTAGAAAAGAAAACATTTCTATATCTTTATTGAAAAAGAGAAGAATAGATCTTTAATCTTGTTGAAGGCAAAATATTTTGAAAAATAGTTTCTCAGTATCTTGGTTGGAAACAACCCTTTGGAAAAATAGTTTTCTCTCCATGTTTGTTGAAAAGGGTAAGAAGTCTTTTTAAACCTTTTTCTCGAAAATATACCTTTGGTTAAAAGATAGGAAATTTCTTTAAAAACCTTTTTCCTCGAAAACCACCCTTTTGTCCAATTCTACCAAATCTCCTCCCTTTCCGAACATAGCCCCCTTCAGGGCCATTCATTTTCCAGCAACCTCATACCATCCCCTCGGTATAGTTGCATAAAACAAACTCCACTTCATTTTATTTTCAACACTCAAAACTTTGTAAAACTTGCACATAAGACCCAGCAGTTCGTTCCAACTGTCCATATCCGAGGACTCGGCTATTCGAATAGTTTTACCCTCTGCAGAGGTAGTACGCTTTTCCCACATCCATCCGGTCACTCATCGTGTCAGCCACGTCCCGCCTACCAGAGGTGTGCGAAGTTGAGTTCCCGGCCATAGTCTGTCCTTTGCTCATGCTAGTATAGGACCCTGCCTCTACGACACTTTCCATCGACACTCAAATCCTCAGAAACTAAGTGTGAGGACTCGTAGTTCTGTCCGGCGGACCCAAGGGAGCCCTTCAATCCTCTTCCTCCGACACGTTCATACCGGCTTCCGGTAGACTTCAATGAAGAGGACCCAGGTCAGGGGGTAGGTCCTCAGACAATCCCCTCATGGAACGAGGTTATCCTCGTTATTAAGGCATCCAGTACTAACACGAGCAAATTATATGACTACGCCCTTGCCCATAGGTGGGTAAATGTGGTCGCATAGATTATTGGTTGTTTGGTAAGTACCAGGACACCATGTGCATTTTTTCAGAAACATCACCATTCACCACTTCTCAATTTCATCACCGACATCTCGGCATACCATAATTCATCCAAGGATTTTCAAAGGAGTTTTGAATAAACAATATTTTTCCCATCCTATAGTTTTATTTAAACAAACTGATACTTCTACATAGAGTGGCAAAATAGTTTTTTTTCATAAACTTTTGAAAAGGTTTTCACAATCATTTCCAATTCTCATAGCAAAATTCTTTTAGCCAAAACTTGGGTGGTTCGTCATCCCACCAAAAGATTTTCGTAGAAGGCTTCTGAGTAAAACAAATTCATTTAGAAATCACTGTATACCACTAACACCTCTATATCGGGTGTCTCAACAATATACTTGTATTTTGGAAAAGGTTTTTCAAAATCATGGCTTTTGTGGCAACACCACATGAATCGTTTATGCTACTTATAAGTAACACAGGTAAATCAAAATAGATGTATATAGATGCAAGCTCAGTGAAGTAGCTTGCCTGGTTTCAGCATAATGTCCCTGGACTTCTCCTTATTGATCAGCATAATAAAAATCCCATCCTTCCTTGGTCAATTCTCTCCAAATACCCCTCCGGTAGCGTTATTATCTAGCGTCGCAAACAGGGAAATAAACAACAATCAATACACCAAACAAAACCACAAGTGGTACACAAACAAATAACAACCACAAGCATCAAACTAATCATTCAAGCAACAGACTAGGATCTAAGCTTACAAGGGCCTTATACTAATACATGCTAGGTGCCTAGATCACAAAGCTATCTTAAGCAAAGATGAACAGCAAGCACTTTTATCTAAACAGGAAATACTTCACCACAACACAACCATTCAATTTTCAACAGAGAAAACAACTACTCACATCTAGTAGATAAAAGGCTATTGGAACTATGCTTATGGTTGAGAAACCTATTCTTCAATTAATATGCAATGGAATCAGTGGGTGTCCCACTATCTTAACAAGGCATTAAGAGGTTAATTATCCTCTGGCTATTTGTAAAAATCACTAAAACATAAACTAGACACAAGAGCTACTCATGCTAGGAAATTCTGAGTAATCCTACCTATAAACCTAACTAATCAAGCTTTGCTAAGAACCAAATAATAAGTAACCAGAGGTGACATGCTATAATATCAGTAGATATGAAAGGCTACTGATGTTCCAACAACCTCCTCTAAAATTCATACCACTCAAAAGATTTTATCTCCAAGCAATTCCTAAATACTAGGAATTTTTAGGAAATATCCACACTAGTGGTATTATTCCCTAATAACACTTGCAACACTAAACTTTTCCTAACATGCTAATTATATGAGCTAACACACTAATAACAAGAGTACCCCACTTATACATGCTAGGAATCACAAATAAAACACTAACACATTCCACAAAATTAAATAAAACTATAACCAAGAATTAACAGAAAAGCATTGAAACTAGTTATGCACACCAAAAATAATCTATAGCTCTAAAAATCACACCAAGCTAGGATTAGGTACTCCTAATCATACAGAAGATCACACAAGTGGATTCACATCAAAAATCATCACCAATAAAATTACAAAAATCCTAGAAGTGCTCTCTGGTCCTTTACAAAAGTGGATGCCATTTTATTTAGGAAGCTCATTTGCATAAGAGGCAAATTGCTACTGCTAGGTAACACTTAGGGCTTTTCAAAACAGTTGAGTTTGCAAAATTAGCTATCCTAGAAAAATAGTTATTGAGTTTTTGGTAAAAACCAGTGTTTCTGCCTCCCATTTTATTTCTCCAAAAACATTTGTCCAAAAGTGGATCTACCACTTGGATCTGGTTGAGAACTTGTTAGGATACATCCTCTATTTTTGGTTTGGTCAAATTTGAAGTTTTCATATTTTAAAACGATTTAAACTAAAGGTCCAGAAACAAATCTATAAGGAAAAGAATAAACAACCTAGAGAAAAAGGTTAGCGGGCTGGATCTGGCACTGGAGCTGGCTGGATATGGGCCGGGCGGTGAAGGGAGAAGCCCAGCTCACGGCCCACGAGCGCGACGAAGCGGTACGGGCCGCTTCCTTCTTCTTCGTCAAGCACAGAGACGACGGGGTACGGTAGGGAAGCTCGGCGAGGACGGCGCGGCGGCTCCGGTGACCTAGAAAAGAATCGGGGTTGTCCATGAGAGAGAACACGGCAAGGGGAGCACGTGTGCACGAAAATGGCGGAGAAAGGTGGCCTGTGCCCACCGCGAGCTTGCTCGCATGTCCGCGGCCGGAGAGGAAAGGGAAAAGCTTGATGGCGATGATTTCTCGCTCCGTTCTTCGATTATTCACGCAGGGAGGGAGAGTAGGGCACGGCGAAGCTGCTGGTGGTCTAGGATTTAGATGGGGAGCTCTCTATCGCCGGCGAGGCGCATCGGCGGCCTCGGCCGTGGTTCATTTCGTGGAGGAAAAAAATGAGAGAGGGAGTGAGGGAGCAAGTGAGCGAGTGGGGGAGCAGAGGAGTGGCGTGCGGTGCTCTTATCTCCTCCTCTTCAGCAAGGAGGGAGGGGGCCACGGTGGAGTGACCGCGGCGACCACGGCAAGGGAGCACGGTGGCAGAGGAGGCAGTGGAGTGGCGTGCTTCTTATCCTCCCAGGGCGAGGCGTGAGGCAGGGGTTCCTGCGGCGTTGACGTGGCGCGGGGACACGGCGACGACGGCGTGAGGAGCACGGCGACATCGGCGAGGGAGCATGGCAACATCGGTGAGGGAGCATGGCGTCGGTGGCGTGCAGCGTTGCTGCAACAGAGGTCAACGAAGGTTTTGCAAAATGCCCCCTGAACTTCTTTCTCCTCTCACCGATAGGTCCTCGTCTAAATTCTTTTATTTCCTTTCCAAAACCAGTAGGTTTTAGGGAATTTAATTGAGGTGCTTAAACCTTTTATAAAAATTAGAGAAAATTCATGTAGCCTCCCATATATATGAGGAAGCTCCACAAAATTTGGTTTTACAAAATAAAATGTTTTGCTCCATTTTTGTTCATAGGATTTAAATAAATCATTTTGGAAATTAATATTTTGATACTCCTTGAATACTTTAAAACCAGTGATAAAATATGGTTTTGAACTTTTGGAACTTCTTTGACAAATAAGGTAGCTTCAAAATAATTTATCTTTTCATAGAGGGAAAATTGGTTTGGAGGAAATAGAGAATTTGGGAGGGAATTTAATTATGAAGATCATTTTTAACTCATGACCTTTATTTCCTTTTTGATAAAGAATGGAGGGGTTTGTTTTAAATCAACAAGTAGGTTTACTTGAGGAGTGAGTGATATGAAATGGAGAGGATTTATCATTTCTTCCCCTTCTCTAGAATTTTGATAAAGAAAGTATAATTGTTTTCATAGAATAGAGGATTAGGCAGAGAGGGAGTTTTATTGAGATCATCTCCCTAAATTTTAGGAGTTTAATTGGGTGTGCATAATTTTAGAGGTTTTGTTCTTATTCAAGTCGCACTCCAAATTCGGTTGCCAAGTGTGTCCTATTTTAGTATTAACCACACTGAGGAATTATCCTCACAAGAAACCACACACAAACAGCAATAACACAACAATAGTAATAGCACAACAATATCAACCACACAACAATATTCACATCACAAACAAGACCACACAGTTCAAACCACAAGAATAAATCAAACCACCTTTTCCATAATTAACAATACTATTTTGTAAAAATGGTCACACTCAATTTTGACAAGATGTTGTTTAAGGGATATATCAACCCATAACTTAATAGTTTTCGAAAAGGTTTGATAAAGAGAAATATGTGAGGTAATATATTCCCCACTAGTATTCCTTTTAAAATGGAGTTGAAACATAGGAGTTTTAAAAATAGGAATTGTAAAAAAAATATCAAGGTTGAAGAATAGATAGGAGATATCATATGAATCTCCATATTCTTGGAAACACATAATTTTGGAAATACTTTTACTGTCTCAATTTAAAGGATATTTTATTTGTTGCTAAAACCAAATCATTATTGAAATAGACTTTTGGCCAACATAGGAATGGAAAAGATATATGGAATATAGTCTTGTCATAACATGGTCACCAGAGTTGTGAATATATTTTTACTTAGGTTGATTTCTTGAGTTGACATTTACTAGTCAAACAACTTAAACATTCAAGTCACACAAGGTTAAACAGAACATTATAAGGGAAAACACTATCATTAGTGAAGTAATTCAAAAAGTTTTTGTTGGTTCTGAATTTTGGGTCTTAATAATCCTTATTATAAATTTGGGATGTTACAGTAGCGCTGAAGGGGAGCTACACTGCAGCAGGTAGGCCGGAAGCGCCAGTGCACGGCCGCAGTAGATCGACTACCGGCTGGTGAGCTACGTGTGCAGGACGAGCAGATCGACTCCGGCAGCAGATCCGGGCGGGAGAAGCACGATCTCGAGCAGTACCTTCAGAGCACGTCGGGGCGGGAGCAGGTTGAGGTGGCCGGCAACGGGAGAGGCAGGTCAGCCAGAGGCGGAGCGCCGGTGGATGGCCGCTGCGGACCGCACACCGCCGCGCTCGAGATCGACTCCAGCCGGGCCGGGGAGATGTGCTTCGGGCTCGGGAGCGACGAGGTGTCGGGAGGCGGCCGTCGGAGCGTTCACAGGGGGCTGCGACGGCAGCGGGCAGCAGCAGAGGAAGCTCCTGTCGCGCTCGGGAGAGAGAGGCAAAAAGAAAAAAAAGCTTCGATCAGGATGAGAGAGAAGAAGATGGCCGGTTCACTTCGCTGCGCCCGGTGGCAGTTTTCCGTAATTACGATGTCCAAAAGGGCAGTGCAAATAACGCTTTGATTACCTGGCTTTTTCCATTGTGAAGAATTTGTTGAGAGGTTGAGCTTATTTTCACCTAGAAGCCGTATTACGTTGGGCTAGAAAATGGGAAAAAGAGCAAAAAGACCATGTCGATTGGAGTATTGCCCGGGCAACAACCCAGATTCTCCGTAATTAACGACTAATGATGCAACTTTCGGACCAAGCCAAGCCCGAGCAGCTACCCGGGCATGCCGGGCTGAAGCTCCGCCCTAGCAAACACTCATCTTTTTTGGATCGGAGCATCAAGCAGCGCAACCCACATGTCTACTTAGGTAAGCCCCGTGCTTGTCCAAACACCCCCTTTTGATAACAAGGCAAAAAAAATCTGACCCGACATTCATGATTTTTGAATGAATTAGTATTAGTATTCTAGTTTGTAAAATTGTTGCAAGAAAAGCTTTTGTAGTGTAGAAGTAGTAATGAAAACAATATTATTTTCCCGAATTTGGTTTTGTCAGATCAATGTTGTTCATGATTTTAATTATCGTAAAATAGATGAAACAAACGAATGAACAATCATCAGAGAGACCACAGTCAGGTCCCACTGTCAGCGCTCGTCAGAGCATTTTAAGCGGTCCCACCCATCAGAGCATTTTAAACGGTCTCACTCATCTGAACTCAGCCAAGTAACTGTCAACGATAACGCGTAATTCTAGTGATTCCATCTTTGTGTTATTTAACCCTAATTATTGATCTTTCATGTGTAGAACTTAATTTTTGTATATGTGGATACCTCGTTTTCTCGAAAGGCGTAGGAACTGAGATTTGACAACATGTAACTATAGACGTGTCTTGGTTGCTTTTCAAAGACCATATGTATCTTTTCTTATCCATCATTTCAGTAGAACATCTTTATCTATTGTCTGCCATGAAACCATGGAAGAGAATTGGTTAAAACTCATCAGTTGCTCACCAAGTTTTTTTTTAATGTTACAAATACAACCACCATATAGAATGAAGTATGCATTCGCACACTAATTTTGGAACCTAAATGAATAATTCACGGAGATTTGACTTTGAAGAAACAAGCATTGCGACAAAGTGAGAACAAAAAACTCTTTGGAGGACAAAACTGATTGCGTGGATCACACGTTCGTTGGGAGACCCCAAGAGGAAGGTATGAAGCAGTGTAGCAGCAGTTTTCCCTCAGTATGAAACCAAGGTTTAATCGACCAGTAGGAGCAAGAAATCACTTCTGAAGGTTGTTGGTGGCGGAATATGGCACGGCGCAACACCAGGGAATCCGGCGACGACGTGGAACCTGCACACAACACAATCAAACTACTTTGCCCCAACGAAACAGTGAGGTTGTCAATCTCACCGGCTTGCTGAAAACAAAGGATTAAACGTATGGTGTGGAAAACAGTAGTAAATTGCAGAGAATGAAAAGGAACAATGTTTGCAGTTGGTTGTATTATCAGTGTAAAAGAATGGACCGGGGTCCACAGTTCACTAGTGGTGTCTCTCCATAAAAGATAACTAACATGCTGGGTGAACAAATTACAGCTGGGCAATTGACAAAATATTGAGCGCATGACAATGCATATATATGACATGATGATTACTATGATATTCATGTGGGCATTACGACAAAATACATAGACCGTTATCCAACAGCGTCTATGACTAATAATCCACCGCCAGGTTGTCATCCGAGTTCCCCGTTGGTATTAAGTTGCAAGCAACGGATAATTGCATTAAGTAATGTGCGTAATGTAAACAAATGCATTAGACCTAACGGCGCACCCTTAAGCTAAGCATCGGTTATTTTATCCCTAGTGGCAACAGCACATCCACAATCTTAGAAGTTATTGTCACTCTCCCAGATTACCGGAGGCATGAACCCACTATCTAGCATAAATACTCACTCTTGGAGTTACAAGCATCTACTTGGCCAAAGCATCTACTAGTAACGGAAAGCATGCAAGATCATAAATAACATATAAGATAGATTGATAATCAACTTGACATAGTATTCAATATTCATCGGATCCCAGCAAACACAACATGTAGCATTACAATAAGATGATCTTGATCATGATAGGCAGCTCACAAGATCTAAACATGATAGCATAAAGTGGAGAGACAACCATCTAGCTACTGCCATGGACCCGTAGTCCAAGGATGAACTACTCACGCATCACTCCGGAGGCAGGCATGGTGATGTAGAGCCCTCCGGTGATGATTCCCCTCTCCGGCAGGGTGCCGGGAAGAGCTTCTGAACCCTCCCGAGCTAGGGTTGACGGCGGCGGCGTCTCTGGAACTTTTCGTGGATAATGGCTCGGGTATTTAGGGTTTTCGCGTCGGGAGAATAAATAGGCGAAAGGGCGGCGGCTGGAGAGCACGTGGGCCCCACACCACCCCACGGCGCGGCAGGGGGGCCCGCGCGGCCCCATGGTGTGGCTGCCTCGTGGCTCCCCTCCGTCTCTCCTTGGACTCCGTGTACGTGTTGGAAAAATAGGAGGTTCTGTCCAAGTTTCGTCCAATTCCGAGAATATTTCCAGACTAGCTTTTCTGGAATACAAAAACAGCAGAAAACAGGAACTGGCACTGTGGCATCTTGTTAATAGGTTAGTCCCAGAAAATGCATAAAAATGCTATGAAGTGTATATAAAACATGTAACAATTGGTATAATATCAACATGGAACATCAGAAATTATAGATACGTTTGAGACGTATCAAGCATCCCCAAGCTTAGTTCTACTCGTCCTCGAGTAGGTAAAACGATAAAAACAAAATAATTTCTGAGGTGACATGCTACAATCATAATCTTGATCAAATAGTATTGTAAAGCACATGTTATGAATGAAGTGATCCAGGTCAATGGTCTATAGTTTGCTAGCAAGTAGATAATGAGCAAACAACTGAATCATATAAGCAAAAACTTTTCATGAATAGTACTTTCGAGACAAGCATCAAAGAGTTTTGCATAAGAGTTAACTCATAAAGCAATAGATTCTAAGTAAAAGGTATTTAACCAACACAAAGGAAGATTTAAGCTTCAGCAATTGCTTTCAACTTTCAACATATATATCTCATGGATATTTGTCAACACAAAGCAATATAATAAGTGCAATATACAAGCATATAAAAATTGTTGCACCAAAGTTGACACTAGTGTTTGCTTCTAAGATAGAAAGAAGTAGGAAAACTGACTCAACATAAAAGTAAAAGAAAGGCCCTTCGCAGAGGGAAGCAGGGATTAAATCATGTGCTAGAGCTTTTTAAGTTTTTGAAATCATATAGAGAGTAAAAATAAGTTTTGAGAGGTGTTTGTTAATTGTCAACGAATCAGAAAATGGAAAGTACAATATGACCCCTGCCAACCAGACTTTTAAGAGCGGCTCCCATGAAGGACGTTATTTCTACCAGCAAGGCAGATCATCCCTCTTTCTCTTTTGTTTACACATGCAGATATTTCACTGTTTGTCATTGCTTGACTGATAAATCAGGGCAAAAATGTGAAGAGAATTAAGCGGTTAAAGTTGTAATTAATTGGGACTGGGCACCCCATTTGCCAGCTCTTTTTGCAAAATTAATGGATAAGCGGATGTATATGCCGCTAGTCCGGTGGTAAAGTCTGTTTGACAGTTGACATAAAGACATCCACCCCGTCCTCATGAGCTTGGTAAACATTGACACAAAATAGGAGTAATAATTTTGAATAGTTTAAAGGTAGCACATGAAAAATTTACTTGGAATGGCAAGGAAATACCACATATAGGTAGTTATGGTGGACACAGATGGCATGGATTTTGGCTCAAGGTTTTGGATGCACGAGAAGCATTCCCTCTCAGTACAGAGTTTAGGCTAGCAAGGTTATTTGAAGCAAACACAGGATATCAACCGACACAGCAAGACTTATATGAAAACATATTGCAAGCATTATAAGACTCTACACTGTCTTCCTTGTTAACCAAACCCTTTTACTAGAAAATATCTAGACCTTAGAGATACCAATCATGCAAACCAAATTTCAACGAGCTTTACGGTAGTTCTTCATTAATAGGTTTTAACTACATGATACAAAAGCTTAAACATGAACTACTTGATAACTCAAAACAATTGACAAGTATCAAATTATCCAATACAATGATCTACAAGAATATGTAAGCTTTTTCCATTATACCATCTACCACATGCAACATTTTCTGTTCCAACCAAACACCAATCAATTTATTTCAACATAAACTCTCCAAACAATTATAAGTGAAGCAAGAGAGTACTTTCTTTAAAAGAACTAACAGCTCTGAATAAGAGATGCATGCAAAACAGGAGCTAAAAGCATAGCAATAGCTAGATAAGAATACTCAACAAGTATAAGTGAAGAATAGGAGTATTCATATGAAAAAGCGGAGCGTGTCTCTCTCCCAATCAAGAATGCTGGGTCCAATCAAGTTGACCATAAGAAAAATAAAATACTGAAAATAAAAGCACACAGACGCTCCAAGTAAAGCACATATGATGTGAAAGAATTAAAATATAGTTTCACTAGAGATGACCTGATAAGTTGCTGATGAAGAAGGGGATGCCTTGGGCATCCCCAAGCTTAGACGCTTGAGTCTTCTTGAAATATGCTGGGGTGATCCATGGGAGCATCCCCAAGCTTAAGCTCTTCACTCTTCTTGATCACATTATATCATCCTTCTCTCTTGACCCTTGAAAACTTCCGCCACACCAAACTCAAGTAATTCTCATTAGAGGGTTAGTGCACAATCAAAAACTCACATGTTCTATAAGGACACAAACATGACCGTTACTTTTAACATTAACTACTGCCACTGATGTTATGTGAAGCTCTTCACCCTAAAAAAGAATTCCACTCAACACTAGTAAAAGAGAGAATGCGAAAAATAAAAGACAGAATCTGTCTAAACAGAACAGTCCGTAAAGACGAATTTTTTCGAGGCACTTACGTTGCTCAGATCGAAAAACTTTAAACTAACGAAAGATGCGTACATATCTGAGGATCACGCACAAAAATTTGCAGATTTAAATAATTTTTCTGTGATTTTACAGAATTAAAACGGTGAACAGCAGAAATCTGTTCCTGCGCAGAAATCCAAATCTAGCATCATCTTCCTATTAGAGGCAATACTTGGCACAACAATGCGATAAAATAAAGATACAAAGGAATTGTTACAGAAGTAAACAACCTTGACTCAAAAATTGCAGAAATAAAAAATGGGTTGTCTCCCATAAGCGCTTTTTTTAATGCCTTTTAGCTAGGCTAGAAGATTTTAATGATGCTCTCATAAGAATAAGAGTTGAAAAATAAAAGAGAGCATCAAGAGGCAAATATCAAACACATTTAAATCTAACCCACTTTCTATGCAAAGGAATCTTGTAGTAAAACAAATCATTGAAGCATAAAGCAACTAGCATAGGAAGATGCAACAAATGCAACTTTAAAACTTTCAACACAAAGAGAGGTGTTTACTGACTTGAAAACTTTTACAACCATATTTTCCTCTCTCATAATAACTTTCAGTAGAATCATGAACAAATTCAACAATATAACTATCACATAAAGCATGCTTTTCATGATCTACAAACACATAATTTTTACCAAGCTCTAAGATAGTGGAATAAAAATTTTCAAACCCACTTTTAAACATATTAAAACAAGATGATTGGTCACTCTCAATAGTATAATGCATAATATTATCAAGCAACATAGTACCATCATCTAGAGCTTTATCATAAAGATTTTCCAAGCAAACTTTCTCATTACCATGCATTTCGAAATTAGGCATAAATAGAGGATTATCACAAGACTTATCAAAATAGCATGGATTTTCATAAACAACAATAGGGAACACATCTTTATGTCCTGTTATTTCATTTTCTTGAGTCAAGGAGGTTGTTACTTCAAATTTATCAAAAGGAGTTATTTTAATAGAATCATTATCAACTTCCCCAAGCTTAAGATTTTCCATAGCATTAGCAACAACCATGTTCAAAGAGTGCATACCAATAACATTGGTATTATCATGCAAATAAAGTTTCATAGGTTTTTTAATTTTCTCTTCAAACACATCATGTCCTAGCTCAAGATAAATTTCATAATGCTTTCTCATGTTGTTTTCAGCCATAGGACTAGTTTCAAGAAAAGTCACCATTGATAGCAAGTAAAGAACTAGACATAATAACTCAGCAAGACAATAACAAAGTAATGAGATTGGAAGCGTGAGACTCCCCTTGCAGAAATCCTCTTACTCCCCGGCAACGGCGCCAGAAAAAGAGCTTGATTGCGTGGATCACACGTTCGTTGGGAAACCCCAAGAGGAAGGTATGAAGCAGTGTAGCAGCAGTTTCCATCAGTATGAAACCAAGGTTTAATCGACCAGTAGGAGCAATAAATCACTTCTGAAGGTTGTTGGTGGCGGAATATGGCACGGCGCAACACCAGGGAATCCGGCGACCGACGTGGAACCTGCACACAACACAATCAAACTACTTTGCCCCAACAAAACAGTGAGGTTGTCAATCTCACCGGCTTGCTGAAAACAAAGGATTAAACGTATGGTGTGGAAAACAGTAGTAAATTGCAGAGAATGAAAAGGAACAATGTTTGCAGTTGGTTGTATTATCAGTGTAAAAGAATGGACCGGGTCCACAGTTCACTAGTGGTGTCTCTCCATAAAAGATAACTAACATGCCGGTTGAACAAATTACAGCTGGGCAATTGACAAAATATTGGGCGCATAACAATGCATATATATGACATGATGATTACTATGATATTCATGTGGGCATTACGACAAAATACATAGACCGTTACCCAACATCATCTATGACTAATAATCCACCGCCAGGTTGTCATCCGAGTTCCCCGTTGGTATTAAGTTGCAAGCAACGGATAATTGCATTAAGTAATGTGCGTAAAGTAAACAAATGCATTAGACCTAACGGCGCATCCTTAAGCTAAGCATCGGTTATTTTATCCCTAGTGGCAACAGCACATCCACAATCTTAGAAGTTATTGTCACTCTCCCAGATTACCGGATGCATGAACCCACTATCTAGCATAAATACTCACTCTTGGAGTTACAAGCATCTACTTGGCCAAAGCATCTACTAGTAACGGAAAGCATGTAAGATCATAAATAACATATAAGATAGATTGATAATCAACTTGACATAGTATTCAATATTCATCGGATCCCAGCAAACACAACATGTAGCATTACAATAAGATGATCTTGATCATGATAGGCAGCTCACAAGATCTAAACATGATAGCATAAAGTGGAGAGACAACCATCTAGCTACTGTCATGGACCCGTAGTCCAAGGATGAACTACTCACGCATCACTCCGGAGGCAGGCATGGTGATGTAGAGCCCTCCGATGATGATTCCCCTCTCCGGCAGGGTGCCGGGAAGAGCTTCTGAACCCTCCCGAGCTAGGGTTGACGGCGGCGGCGTCTCTGGAACTTTTCGTGGATAATGGCTCAGGCATTTAGGGTTTTCGCGTCGGGAGGAATAAATAGGCAAAAGGGCGGCGGCTGGAGACGCACATGGGCCCCATACCACCCCACGGCACGGCAGGGGGGCCGCGCGGCCCCATGGTGTGGCTGCCTCATTGCTCCCCTCCGTCACTCCTTTGGACTCCGTGTACGTGTTGGAAAATAGGAGGTTCTTTCCAAGTTTCGTCCAATTCCGAGAATATTTCCAGTCTAGCTTTTCTGGAATACAAAAATAGCAGAAAACAGGAACTGGCATTGTGGCATCTTGTTAATAGGTTAGTCCCAGAAAATGCATAAAAATGCTATGAAGTGTATATAAAACATGTAACAATTGGTATAATATCAACATGAAACATCAGAAATTATAGATACGTTTGAGACGTATCAAAAACCACTTGTTGAGACCTCATGCACTCTAATATTCCTATGATTTAGAATCAAATATAATCCTACA
Organism: Poa pratensis; assembly: GCA_947311845.1. Taxonomy (NCBI): domain Eukaryota; kingdom Viridiplantae; phylum Streptophyta; class Magnoliopsida; order Poales; family Poaceae; genus Poa; species Poa pratensis. The sequence continues at coordinate 44,736,773 of CAMZMU010000073.1, forward strand.
ACCAACCCACATTTAAGATATTTTTTACACAAACATTCTAGAACACTCTATCAAGATATTTAGAACATTTAAGTAAATACTTACTTAGCTTCACAAAAATACATGTACTGTAGTACATAGGTTTCAAACACTAATCAAAAAATGAATGTGATTTTGTCACAATTTTATCTTTATTTAGTTTAGCGGAATGTATTCCAAGAAAGGGTCCAAAGTTATATTTAAAACTAAACATAATTACCACAATGTCACAAAAATTGTCCAACATATATTAGCGGAATGTACTCTTTGCGCTATTGTATTTTTAATGGCAGACATATGATTTATGTTTCAACATATATTATGCACATATTTATGTGGTTACCGATGGTATAGATGTCACAGTACCAATTGTGTAAACGAAATATATGGTTAAAATTGAGTGGACATGGGTTATTAAGAATTAAAAATGTTTAGCTACTATAAAGTAGACAAATTGATCTATCTAAATGAAGAGTGACACATTATAAGAAGCTAGGCTAAAGATGCTTTGGGCCCAAACACTTACGTATTGTATAAAGGCCATGGTATAAACATTTTTTGGAAAAGGATGAAATATATACCGGACAAATTAATTATTTGGGATGTAAAGAAAATTCAGCCAACAAGCATTGCACTCTTTTATGAAATAAAATAAATAGAATTTCAGAAAATATTAAAAAAGGACCTAAAAAGGTGAAAGTCCAGAAAAGAAATGGATTGTAAAAAGGCCAAGTTCCATAAAATAAATGGACTGTAAAAAGGCCAAGGCCTTAAAAATAAAATAGAACAAATGTTGACCTTAGCCCGTTAATATCGACCATAAATTAAAAGAAAACAAAACTAAATTGTGGCGCCCCGACCCGACTGTTATACAGTGATGCTGTGTGTCACCGGTTAAGCGATACAACCGAGGTTACGGGTTTACCAATCCCCGGCCAAAACCTTTGGCAGGTGTTGCTCGGAATGGATCATCGGCAACACAACACCCCGATTGATGCCTTAACACAGGCACAACCCTCAATGTATAATAGAGAGATCAAGACTTGTGGAACAACTGGCACATCACAGACTCTACGACACAAATCATATAGTTCAACTCTTATAATAGAGAAAGATAGCAAATGACAACCAGAGGTCACTGACCCAACATTACATCAAGCGGAAGCAATTTAGGTTGTTCTAAACAACAAGATCCAACCTATGGCCTAAGAGGCCTACAGATAAACATCACAGCGCCAACTGTTCCAGGATGTCCCAAGCTGCCACCTGGGAACCCCAGACTACTCGTCGACGTCCACAAAGAACCCACCTTCGAGGTCGGTGAAGTCCTCCTCTGAAACAAAAGCAAAGACGTTGAGTTCGACGAACTCGTAAGATTATAATATAGAGCTTTAGCTCGATGAGGCTTCAAAGTTTTATGGCTCTTTTGCATAAAGCTAATTTTATTTCATAAAACAATAAATCCATGGCATCGACTAATCAGAACCTTTTTAAAGAGGGGTAAGAAGTACTCTTTTCTTTGAGATCACTTTCTCAACAACAACATCATCACCATCATTGTACCTGTTCATCAAGGCACCTCCCCGAATCACCCTCGAGGAAGTCGACCTTACAATCGTGAGTGGTACCTCTAGTACCCAGTTTTTCAATCATTCCGTTAACGTTATTCTATGATCTCTGAATCCGTCACCAAGTCGTCCATAACCGCGGACACGGCTTTTCGAAAAGATTTATCCCTGCAGGGGTGTACAATGTGAAAGTCGCCAGATTCCCGAGGGACCTCCCAGCTCCTTATCCATGCGTACCGTCCGGCCCATTGCCTAGCTCTTAGCTCTCTTCCGGGGAAAGCCGCTGGGTGGGAGCGGCTACGACCTTTACCTCGCTTAAGACTAACCCAGGATCATCAGTGGCGGTAGGACAAGAGGTACCTTCTCGCACCCTGTCCCGCGAACACTTATTTTCCTGACACAACCATCCTCATCTCAGTCTTGGCCACCATCCTCAACGCACGCGCAAATGGAAAGCCAAACTAGAGGACCCTCGGCTAGTCCGCCACAAGTTAGTCGGTCGACGAGGTTCCATATGCCCACGCATGGTTGCACGCTCAACTTGGCTCGTAGGCGAGAACTCACACTTAGGCGGCGAGAACGAGACAACCCACCACATCCCATGTGGCCTCTCATCCCCACCTTTAAGCATTTTATTATCCGTCACCACAAGTCTCCACCATCATTCTCATATCATCACCTGTTTCCCACATGAATCATCCATCGTATAGCTATGCAAATAACTAAGCATGGCTAAGCATCAACATAACATAGTAAGTATCTCAGGCCAACAATACAAACCTATGGATAATAGGAGGGAAAACAGGTATTGGCATCGGAAACTTAATGCAACTATAGGATACTCTAATCCAATAAAATTGACATTTGGAACCGCATGCAATATTATAGTGGAGAAAATATTTGCGGAAAATAGGACAAGATATGCTCAGAGTGGGGATTACGCTTGCCTTGCTGATACGGCTGGTAATACGGATCGTCACGACACGGGGGTGGCACTTCAACTCCTTGATCTACCGATGCACAAACAACAACGGGGAGGAACCAAATAAATACCACAACAATACACTAGGTGCAATGCACAACATGATGACATGACAATTTAAAGTACTAAACTCTATCTAGATGATCTAGCAATTTCAATGGGGTGCGGGAAATAATTATTCATCAACAGGGAAAAAATATTGTTCTACAATATTTTTAATGTTTTCCTGGGCTTAAAATAAGTTAAACATGTATGAAATGATGCCACTTGTTAAACCATAAATTATGAGCATTTTGGTGTAACACACCAATTTTAAAATGCACCGGTAAAAGTTATTACACTTTATACTTAACAATTTAAATATGTCCCTTTTTATAATTTTGTTTCTTCTTTTAAATATGTCAAGGTTCTAAGTTGAATCCAACCCAAAACAACTAATTAGAACCAAAGAGGAAGAAATAAATTTAAATAGGAGAATTATTTGTACTGAACAAAATCGGAATATCCGAATTTAATTTAAATCGGATAATCCGATCGAACCAAACTCCTCAGAACGGCTAAGGACTTCAAACTTTTCGGTACTGGTAAGAATCGGAAAATCCGATGCTTGCAACGATCGGAAAATCCGATCATCCCAGACGCTTGAAGAATTGGCTAAGGACTCGATGATTTGCGTACTGCCTAAAAATCGGAATATCCGGTTTAACTCGAACTCGGAATATCCGAGCGTGAGCAGAGCACGGTGGCGCGGCATGGCGACCTGCGGGCGCCGTGAAACGGAGGGCAAAAGGGGAGGAACGGAGGGGAGAGAGGTGGGTGTGCTCACCAGGAACACGGGGATGCGCTCGGAGGAGACAGAGAGGGGTTGAGGCAGCCGGAATCGCACGGCGCGTCGGCGGCCGTGGTCGAAGAGGGTGAGGACGCCGCCGGCGATTCGAGACGCCCCGGCTCAATTCTCTGGGCGTGGAGGTAGAGGAGCTCACGGCGGACCTGTTGGTAGCCTCCACGCTACTTGGGGCTACCTCAAACGACGGAGACGGCGGCGCAGCACAGCGGCCATGGCGGCTTGGTGGGGGAAGAGGAGAGGACAGGGAGCAGGGCGAGTGGGGACGGGGAGCAGTGGTCTCGTGGTGTTCTTCTCCCGCAGAGGCGAGGCAGAGGAGGGGGAAGGGGGCCCCGGGCAGCGTGCACGCACGGGAGCGACACGGCGGCAGTGGAGCTCGTGCGTGAGGTGAGAGGAGAGGGACGACGTTTTTGCCAATACCCCCCTGGAAGTTTTAAAAACATCACGAACAGTCCTTTTCCAGCACTGGTTGCACAGTTTTGTAATTAATTGGGGCAGTTAAACACCTCCAAAAATTATGCCAATTTTTGGGGAGTGTCATTATATTAATATGAAGTTCCCCTAATTTTTACAGATTATTTGAAAATCATTTGGTAGGGAAATAAAATAGAAATTGCTCACCGGCAATTTTGAGTTGCCCTCCTTTTATTTTATTTACAATTCAAAATAGTTTGCCCAAATTTAACTTTGGACTTTTGGAACTTCCTCGACAATTATGCGATGTCAAAGTATTTTGTTTGCAAGTTTGAATGCTTTCATTGCTTGTAGAATTGTTGGAGCAAGTTTGGCAATCCAGTTTTTCCAATGTTGCCCAAAACAAATAGTGTGTGGTTTAGCAATTTTAGAATGGATGCAAATGATGCATGCATGCCATGATGCAAATGAGGACACAAAAGTGAAAATTTGGTTCACAAATTTTGGGGCTGTTACAATTCTACCCTCCTTACAGGAATCTCGTCCCGAGATTCTAAGATTGCGAAAAGAAGTCGGGATACTCCTCACGAAGACTAGACTCTCGTTCCCAAGTTGCTTCTTCCTCGGAATGGTGAGACCACTGAACTTTGAGGAACTTGGTAGTCTTGTTCCGGGTCTTCCTTTCAGCTTCATCCAAGACACGGATAGGATGCTCACGATAAGTGAGGTCTTCTTGTAGATCTAGCTCCTCATGATTGACCCCATGGATCGGATCCTTGAAACAACGGCGAAGTTGGGAGACATGAAACACATCATGCACATTTGGGAATTTGACCGGTAACTCCAACTTATAAGAAAGATCTCCTCGCTTTTCCAGAACGGTGAAAGGACCAACATAGCGGGGGCCAATTTCCCTTTGATTCCGAAGCGGCGAACGCCACGAAGGGGAGAGACACGGAGATAAGCTTTATCACCAATTTCATAGTGAATCTCCTGATGGTGCTTGTCATAGTAGCTCTTCTGCCTCGACTGGCAATCTTCAGATTCTCTCTTATGATTCTAACCTTCTCCTCAGCTTCATTGATCACATCCGGACCAAAGAGTGCTCTCTCTCCGGTCTCGGACCAATTCAGCGGAGTGCGGCATTTTCTTCCATATAGAACCTCAAAGGGAGCCATGCCCAGACTAGCTTGATAGCTATTGTTGTAGGAGAACTCCGCGAAAGGGAGATACTTTTCCCAACCTTTGCCAAAAGAGATGACACATGCCCTAAGCATGTCTTCCAACACTTGGTTCACCCTTTCAGTCTGACCATCAGTTTGGGGATGGAACGCGGTGCTAAAGTTGAGACGGGTTCCCATGGCTTGTTGGAAACTAGTCCAGAACCTGGAGGTGAACAGACTTCCGCGATCAGAGATTATCTTCTTGGGAACGCCGTGAAGCACGACAATCCTGGAAGTATAGAGATCCGCCAACTTAGCGGCTGTGACATCAACTCGGACAGGGAGGAAGTGAGCCACTTTTGATAACCGATCAATGATTACCCAGATGGCATCATTTCCCTTGGGAGACTTTGGCAGTCCAGTAATGAAATCCATACCAATTTCATCCCATTTCCACTCGGGGACTGCAATAGGGCGAGAGTGCCGGCTGGTCTTTGATGTTCAGCTTTTACCGTCGACAGGTGTCGCATTCAGCAACAAACCTGGCGATTTCCCGTTTCATACGGGTCCACCAGAATTGTGGTCGAAGGTCTTGGTACATCTTGGTACTACCGGGATGGATAGAGAGAGGTGAATCATGAGCTTCTTGGAGAATGAGCTCCCTCAAATTCCGGTTCTTTGGCACCACTAGACGGTCACCAAAATAAACAACCCCATTCATCTTCCAAGAAACATTTGCCTTGCCACTAGCAATGTTCTTCTTGATGTTCAGGATACCCTCATCCAGCTTCTGAGCATCCTTAATCTGGTCCACAAGAGTAGATTTGATCTCCAGATTTGCAAGGTAGCCGGAGGGAACAATTTCCAGGTTCAAACGGGCAAACTCTTCATAGAGGGCAGGTTGGGCCTCTTCAATCATCAGATTGTTGCAATAGGACTTCCGACTTAGCGCGTCAGCCACGACGTTTGCTTTGCCGGGTTGATAGTTCAGACTCACATTATAGTCCGTGATTAACTCCAACCAACGCCTTTGCCTGAGATTTAAATCCGGCTGGGTGAAGAGGTACTTCAGACTCTTGTGATCCGAGAAGATCTCGCAACGGTTACCAAACAGTATGGTCTCCATTGCTTCAAAGCATAACCACAGCGGCAAGTTCTAGATCATGAGTTGGGTAGTTGAGCTCATGCGGCTTCAATTGGCGAGAAGCATACGCCACCACATGGCCATCTTGCATCAATACACAACCCAAGCCTTGTAGAGAGGCGTCACAGAAGACGACGAAATCCTTGCTGTGTCCGGCAGGACAAGCACAGGAGCGGACGTGAGCTTGGCTTTCAGTGTTTGGAAACTCTCTTCAGCTTCGGCCGACCATACAAACTTTTTATCCTTCTTGAGAAGGTCAGTCAGGCCTTGGCTATCTTGGAGAAACTTCGATGAATCGGCGGTAGTAACCCGCCAATCCGAGAAGCTACGATGTCCTTGACTGACATTGGGTTGGCCAATCCAGAATGGTCTGAATCTTGTCAGGAATAACTTCCACACCATTGCGGATATTACATGTCCAAGGAAGACAAGTTTATCCAACCAAAACTCACACTTGGAGAACTTGGCATAAAGACGGTGTTCTCGAAGTCGTGTCAGAACCAACGAAGATGTTCCTCATGCTCTTCATCGGTTTTGAATAGATGAGGATGTCATCATGTAAATGACGACAAACTTGTCAAGATAATCCATGAAGATGGAGTTCATGAGCCTCATGAAAGTAGCTGGGCATTTGTGAGACCAAAGGACATGACGGTATACTCATATGAGCCATAACGAGTAACAAATGCCGTCTTTGGATATCCTCCTTTCTGATTTTTATCTGATGGTAGCCTGACCTCAGATCCATCTTGGAGAATACCGTTGCACCAGCTAACTGATCCAACAGATCATTGATGCGAGGAATAGGATACTTGTTCTTGATTGTCACCGCATTCAACGGTCGATAGTCAGAGACTAGACGAGGCACGGTAGAATCCCTCTTCTTGACAAAGAGTACCGGACAACCCCAAGGTGAACTGCTAGGCTGGATGAACTCCTTAGCTAACAGCAGATCAATTTGCTCTTTCAACAGAGCCAACTCTTCCACCGGCATACGGTAGGGCTTCTTGGAAATTGGAGCGTACCGGGAAGTAGCTCTATGACAAACTCCACACTTCGGTCAGGAGGCATGCCAGGCAACTCTTCCGGGAACACATCCGGGAAGTCACACACCACGTGTATGTCCTGGATTTCAGGAGGGGATTCGCCTTCCATAAAGCAAAGGAGAATCTCAGGTGAGCGGGGTACGATGGCGGACGGAGGTATTGATGTTGCAGGCCAATACTTCACAATGTCACCGGAAGGAGCGGTCACAGTAATGGTCTTGGCGCACAGTCGAGATTAGCCTGGTATTTGCTAGCCAGTTCATGCCCAATATGACATCAATGCCTTTGGACTTCAGAGCTACCAAGGCATAAGGAAAAGACAAGGAACCTATATTAATCTGGACCTCAGGAGTAACACCATCGGTTTGCCATTTGGAACCAGGAGTAGATCACCAAGGTCGGCTCATTTTCTCGAACGGTATTTTGTGCTCTTTTGCAAACGCTATGGATATGAATGAATGCGATGCTCCAGAGTCAAACAAAACTGTAGCTGTATTGCCGTTGATTCGTAACTCACCCATAAGAACGCCGGGGTCATCTTCAGCTTCTTCAAGAGACGTGGTTCAGGCGACCACGCACAAAGGTCCAGCCTTGCCAGTTGGAGTGGCAGGGGCTCGTGCAGGAGTTATCGCGAGAGGTGCCTTCTGGGGGCACTCCCTGGAGTAGTGACCAGCCTGGCCACAGGTGTAGCAAGTGACTCCAGGTGGAGCAGGTAGCATAGGACGGTACCCACTTCCGCCTATCCCAAGTGTCGAAGTAGTGGGCGCGGAGGAGGTGGCCTATATCCTGCTGCCCTCGGCATGAAGGGAGCACGAGGTACGGCGCTGTAGGGACAAACACCCTGCGCTTCTTGCTCTCAGAACCCGAGGAACTCTGGTGGTCCCCATGTGCGGGCCTCTTGGAAGCTTCAAGTTCCTTTCTTCCTTGCTCAAGAGTGAAAGCCTGGTTGAACAGCTCCTGATAGGTCTGGAACCTGAAGGGCAATAGCTCATAGCGGAGCTGCGGATTCAGACCCTTGCGGAACAGCTCTTGCTTGTCAGCATCATTGGTCACGTCCCTTGGGGCGTAACGAGAAGATGGTTGAACTCACGACCATAAGTGCGGAGGTCCATCCGTCCCTGTTGCAAATCCAGGAACTCCCTCCTCTTCAGTCCATGATCGGCTGGGGAATGTACTCAGCACGGAAGGCAGTGCGGAAATCAGCCCAGGTGAAGACATGGTTGGCTGGAAACAAAGCCACATGGCTTCCCACCAACAGCCAGCAGCACCAACCAAGAGGTAGGTGGCAAAGTTGACTTGCTCCGCCAATGGAACATGAGCGCGGAGAACTTGCGCTCCAAAGCACGAAGCCAATCATCAGCTTCCAGTGGCTCCTTAGCATCAGCAAAAGTGGGTGGCTGTGAGCGCAGGAACTCGGTGAGAGTGTTGCACTCGTTCCTCCGTGCATTCTGCTGCACCAACTGTTCCAGCAAGCGCTCATTGCGCCCACGGTTCTCCTCAATGGCCATCAAGACCTCAGCCATCGAGGGTGGTGGCGGCAGATCATCCTCATTATCATTGTGGTTACCGCGACCACCACGGCCTCCACGACCTCCTCGAGCCATTCTGGAGATTTGACAATGACACAGTTAGTATCTTTCTCCGAATGGTCGAACAATAGCATTAGCGTCTACTCAAGTACACAGACTAGGGACGATAATACTTTGCGAGAAGGAAAACAACAAGATAGAACTTGGGTCAAAGATCAGCATCATGTGCTACTAGTGAGAGTTAAGAAATCACAACTTAACACACTCTAGTTGGCACAATCCGGGACCTTATGTTCAAGTCCATGGGTTAAAACCCAAAGAAAGGATCAAGGATTAAACTCGGTAGAAACATCTGAATTGATTTGGGATTGACAGCGCAGCGGAAGCGTGGTGGGCCCATAACCCACAGGTCCCAGGATCGAAACCTGGCTCTGATACCAACTTGTGGCGCCCCGACCCGACTGTTATACAGTGATGCTGTGTGTCACCGGTTAAGCGATACAACCGGAGGTTACGGGTTTACCAATCCCCGGCCAAAACCTTTGGCAGGTGTTGCTCGGAATGGATCATCGGCAACACAACACCCCGATTGATGCCTTAACACAGGCACAACCCTCAATGTATAATAGAGAGATCAAGACTTGTGGAACAACTGGCACATCACAGACTCTACGACACAAATCATATAGTTCAACTCTTATAATAGAGAAAGATAGCAAATGACAACCAGAGGTCACTGACCCAACATTACATCAAGCGGAAGCAATTTAGGTTGTTCTAAACAACAAGATCCAACATATGGCCTAAGAGGCCTACAGATAAACATCACAGCGCCAGCTGTTCCAGGATGTCCCAAGCTGCCACCTGGGAACCCCAGACTACTCGTCGATGTCCACAAAGAACCCACCTTCGAGGTCGGTGAAGTCCTCCTCTGAAACAAAAGCAAAGACGTTGAGTTCGACGAACTCGCAAGATTATAATATAGAGCTTTAGCTCGATGAGGCTTCAAAGTTTTATGGCTCTTTTGCATAAAGCTAATTTTATTTCATAAAACAATAAATCCATGGCATCGACTAATCAGAACCTTTTTAAAGAGGGGTAAGAAGTACTCTTTTCTTTGAGATCACTTTCTCAACAACAACATCATCACCATCATTGTACCTGTTCATCAAGGCACCTCCCCGAATCACCCTCGAGAAAGTCGACCTTACAATCGTGAGTGGTACCTCTAGTACCCAGTTTTTCAATCATTCCGTTAACGTTATTCTATGATCTCTGAATCCGTCACCAAGTCGTCCATAACCGCGGACACGGCTTTTCGAAAAGATTTATCCCTGCAGGGGTGTACAATGTGAAAGTCGCCAGGTTCCCGAGGTACCTCCCAGCTCCTTATCCATGTGTACCGTCCGACCCATTGCCTAGCTCTTAGCTCTCTTCCGGGGAAAGCCGGCTGGGTGGGAGCGGCTACGACCTTTACCTCGCTTAAGACTAACCCAGGATCATCAGTGGCGGTAGGACAAGAGGTCCCTTCTCGCACCCTGTCCCGCGGCCACTTATTTTCCTGACACAACCATCCTCATCTCAGTCTTGGCCACCATCCTCAACGCACGCGCAAATGGAAAGCCAAACTAGAGGACCCTCGGCTAGTCCGCCACAAGTTAGTCGGTCGACGAGGTTCCATATGCCCACGCATGGTTGCACGCTCAACTTGGCTCGTAGGCGAGAACTCGCACTTAGGCGGCGAGAACGAGACAACCCACCACATCCCATGTGGCCTCTCATCCCCACCTTTAAGCATTTTATTATCCGTCACCACAAGTCTCCACCATCATTCTCATATCATCACCTGTTTCCCACATGAATCATCCATCGTATAGCTATGCAAATAACTAAGCATGGCTAAGCATAAACATAACATAGTAAGTATCTCAGGCCAACAATACAAACCTATGGATAATAGGAGGGAAAACAGGTATTGGCATCGGAAACTTAATGCAACTATAGGATACTCTAATCCAATAAAATTGACATTTGGAACCGCATGCAATATTATAGTGGAGAAAATATTTGCGGAAAATAGGACAAGATATGCTCAGAGGGGGGATTACGCTTGCCTTGCTGATACGGCTGGTAATACGGATTGTCACGACACGGGGGTGGCACTTCAACTCCTTGATATACCGATGCACAAACAACAACGGGGAGGAACCAAATAAATACCACAACAATACACTAGGTGCAATGCACAACATGATGACATGACAATTTAAAGTACTAAACTCTATCTAGATGATCTAGCAATTTCAATGGGGTGCGGGAAATAATTATTCATCAACAGGGAAAAAATATTGTTCTACAATATTTTTAATGTTTTCCTGGGCTTAAAATAAGTTAAACATGTATGAAATGATGCCACTTGTTAAACCATAAATTATGAGCATTTTGGTGTAACACACCAATTTTAAAATGCACCGGTAAAAGTTATTACACTTTATACTTAACAATTTAAATATGTCCCTTTTTATAATTTTGTTTCTTCTTTAAATATGTCAAGGTTCTAAGTTGAATCCAACCCAAAACAACTAATTAGAACCAAAGAGGAAGAAATAAATTTAAATAGGAGAATTATTTGTACTGAACAAAATCGGAATATCCGAATTTAATTTAAATCGGATAATCCGATCGAACCAAACTCCTCAGAACGGCTAAGGACTTCAAACTTTTCGGTACTGGTAAGAATCGGAAAATCCGATGCTTGCAACGATCGGAAAATCCGATCATCCCAGACGCTTGAAGAATTGGCTAAGGACTCGATGATTTGCGTACTGCCTAAAAATCGGAATATCCGGTTTAACTCGAACTCGGAATATCCGAGCGTGAGCAGAGCACGGTGGCGCGGCATGGCGACCTGCGGGCGCCGGTGAAACGGAGGGCAAAAGGGGAGGAACGGAGGGGGAGAGAGGTGGGTGTGCTCACCAGGAACACGGGGATGCACTCAGAGGAGACAGAGAGGGGTGGAGGCAGTCGGAATCGCACGGCGCGTCGGCGGCCGTGGTCGAAGAGGGTGAGGACGCCGCCGGCGATTCGAGACGCCCCGGCTCGATTCTCTGGGCGTGGAGGTAGAGGAGCTCACGGCGGACCTGTTGGTAGCCTCCACGCTACTTGGGGCTACCTCAAACGACGGGAGACGGCGGCGTAGCACAGCGGCCATGGCGGCTTGGTGGGGGAAGAAGAGGAGAGGACAGGGGAGCAGGGCGAGTGGGGACGGGGAGCAGTGGTCCTCGTGGTGTTCTTCTCCCGCAGAGGCGAGGCAGAGGAGGGGGAAGGGGGCCCCGGGCAGCGTGCACGCGCGGGAGCGACACGGCGGCAGTGGAGCTCGTGCGTGAGGTGAGAGGAGAGAGACGACGTTTTTGCCAATACCCCCCTGGAAGTTTTAAAAACATCACGAACAGGTCCTTTTCCAGCACAGGTTGCACAGTTTTGTAATTAATTGGGGCAGTTAAACACCTCCAAAAATTATGCCAATTTTTGGGGAGTGTCATTATATTAATATGAAGTTCCCCTAATTTTTACAGATTATTTGAAAATCATTTGGTAGGGAAATAAAATAGAAATTGCTCACCGGCAATTTTCAGTTGCCCTCCTTTTATTTTATTTACAATTCAAAATAGTTTGCCCAAATTTAACTTTGGACTTTTGGAACTTCCTCGACAATTATGCGATGTCAAAGTATTTTGTTTGCAAGTTTGAATGCTTTCATTGCTTGTAGAATTGTTGGAGCAAGTTTGGCAATCCAGTTTTTCCAATGTTGCCCAAAACAAATAGTGTGTGGTTTAGCAATTTTAGAATGGATGCAAATGATGCATGCATGCCATGATGCAAATGAGGACACAAAAGTGAAAATTTGGTTCACAAATTTTGGGGCTGTTACATAAATGGTCCAAATTGTTGCGCTCCGCATGTATAGAGGAGCATTATGGACTGGGCTAGGCTGATTCTGAGTCTATGACCTACTCATTTGTTCATAATTTTGCAACGTAGAATTGGCCACATAGTCAGGTCATACCGTCAATGAAAAAATAATTGGCCATACAGTTATGAACCTCTGATTTGGTTTTAGATAGTTATGTGGTCGTTAATGATCGTTTAAGACGCTCCGTCTTTTATCATCGATTTTTGTTCACTGGTCATAAATGGAAAACAGAGACCTTCTAGTGACCAAAAAATCAACATACTTCTTGACCACGAAAAATTTATCCATTGGAGCAAAATGGTTTGTAGTTCATATCCACAATTTTGTAACGTAATCCCAATGCAATGGAATATAATTGTATTGTGAGGTGCGCATATTTTTTGGAAAGATATTGTGGAAACTATCACCCATTTGCTTTTCTACCACGCCAGCTTTCCAATCGTAGAAATCCTACAACAAATTTTATATAATCTAAAATCAACCAAATACCCGCATAATATTTAAAATAGGAGTGAAAATCATTTTGGTTTTGAACAAAAGCTTAATATAATACTACTTGTGTTCAACACGTGAAAAGTGATAAATGATTTGGAATTAATCATAAAATCTTGTTACAAAAATGGGTCCAGAAAATCATTAATAGACTATGACACCGACTCAAGTTCATGTCAAGTCTAAAACCACAAATTTCCTGCATGATTTATACAGTACAATATGAGGTATAGATATTGCCTAGAGGCATGAGAGGCCAAATCTACTAAATACCTTGTGATAATAGTTAAAGCACAAAATGAACACTCTCCAAAAGTATAGCGTGATCTACCCATTTTTCAGACCGTCGAAGATGTTTGTGTTGGGCTTCACGCGGAATGCACAAGGTTCATGGCGTTTGGCCTCATGCTCCTGGTACATGGTCGCGCTGACATGTCAACCAAACCGCCACTGAGGCTGGTGGTTCTGTGCCTAGTCCAACCGCCATAGTACCAAGCGGTTAGGCGCCCAACCCAAATGCTACATCTCCGACGGTTGGGCACACATCGCAACCGCTAGCGCCACCACCACTTAACCCTTTGGGTTGAAATCTAGAGGTGGCGGTGGTGGGGTTGAACATAAACACCATATGGTTCGGTGGTTTGGTAGTAGGACAAAGATTAGGGGGGGGGGAGTGGTTTCACTGCCATGTGCGATTCAGATGGAACTGTTCACTTTCTCATTTCCTGTCTCCAACAATGATCCATTCGGGTTTTATACATCCAACCCCCACACACCACCCCCACCTCTTAATACAACTACTACACACACTATGTCTCCCATGTTCATTTTCAGGTCGTGCCCAGATGATAGCGAAAGTCTCTAGACAATCAGTTTGTCCCCAAGCTGTTGATGCATAACAGGGCGGGGATTGCGCATCGAAGGAGGAAAGGAGCTTGTCAAAGCAAACTCGAGCTTATAGTCATGGGGATAGCCCAACAAAGTATTGAGTGGAGCAAGACAAATGTAGCTAACCGGGAACGAGATTAGCACATGATGTACCATGGTTCATGTCCTCGTGGTGAAGGTAAAACGCTAATCCTACTTGTCCAATTTTGCATTGAATTGTGAATGCAGAGTTGCATCAAACGTGTGTATCCATGAATGTTAACCTCCCTGTTGTGAGGCTCACGACAGTGCTTTATATAGGTAGCAAGGTCGGATTACATTGATAGTGTATTCAGTGAGCCGTTTCTAACGGGTTATTACAATGATAACATGCGGGTATAGACATATTAAAGTGTCGACTTTCAACTGAAGTTTTCATGAGATTCGTTGCTAGGTTGATGACAACCTCAACGTCCGCTGGTGAGTCGTTCCTCCGAGTAGCGGTTCACGAGCCATTCCCTGCCTAGCCGGATAGAGGAGTCGGCTATGGCCTCATACAAGTAGTCGCTTTGTGCTATATTATGGGCGTGTTGGGCCTCTACCTTTGACATGGTCCTCTCTAGGCTAGTTGGGCCTTCTCCTATTCATATGTCTATCTCGAAAGTATCCTTCCATCATTAGCCACCGAGTCTTTTGAGCCTTGATTACTCGATTCAGGTTTTTCCTTCAAGAAGAATCGTAGTCGGGCTACCAATGACGAAACATTGATGGACTCAAGTAGCTGAACCGATTCTCCAACATCGAATTTGAGTAAACAATCTTGTTCATGCTTAGGAGAATTTTGATTAAGTCAACAATCTTGTTGGTAGGGATGAAAACGGAGTGGATACGGACAGAACTGAGTGGTGCCACGTTTGTTTTCATATTTTTTGTGGAAGCGGAAACAAAATTGAAACTCCGAAAACAACTACGAAAACAAGTATTGTCGGAAACAGATACAAACCGAATATGGTGCGGAGACGGAACAGAAAGCAGATATTTCCGGAACCGCAAGGCCCCCTAAATAATTACGGAAAATCCAAACAAATCAACAAACTTTTTTAGTTTCTAAGATAAAATAATATTATAAGGAGATATCCTAATTATATAATATAGTTTGCAACATTAAAAATATATATTATCGTCTCTATCCCTAGTATAAGGAGAATTGGGAACGAACTGAGGGAGAGATGATATGCGAATACATATATCCTAACCCTAAACTTGGTAGCTTCTGATTCTTTTCTGTTTTATTCAGCTCTTGGGTTGTGCCTAAATGTTCTCATTAGAACTTCCTTGCCTCTTAGATCTGGAAATTAGAATAAAGAGAGAGAAGGGAAATATCTTGAAGCAATTACAATTTTTTCTTGGAGTTGTTGGATGATTTATTGGTGACCACTAGTCGTTGGACCACTACCGCCAATTCTCCCAGCCCAACTGTCAGGATGCCATTATCAACAACATCAAATCCCCCATTCGTCAAAACCAAGCATCCAAATCTATCTGTCCACGGCAGATTCAGATGGATCGATAGTTTGATGCTCCCAACTTTTCTTGTTTCTTTCCTGCGCCAATGGCAAGCATCGGATTATGCTTCCACCTCCATCCGTCCGTCGCCTTCTCGGCTCAGCCGTCCAATGCAAGCATCAAATCGCACCGCCAATGCCCACCTCAGAGGATCCGTGCTGCCGGAAGAAGGTGTCTTCTCAGCGCGAAGTCATCGAATGGCCACCCGCAGATCGGTGCCTCCTTCAGTGATGGTACCCAGACCTGCAACTAGCACGGCTATCTGAACTCACTGCCGCTTGCATACAAGAACACTGTACCGAGAAGTGGTTGTTGCAGGGGTGCTAGATGGTAACTCGTCTGGAGCTGGAGCCGTGGAGCCGGAGCAGGGAGAGAACACTGTCAGTATCACGGTCGTCGGAGCCTCCGGCGACCTTGCCAAGAAGAAGATCTTCCCGGCGCTTTTCGCCTTGTTCTACGAGGACTGGCTCCCCAAGGTTTCGCACTGCAGTTTCCTTCTTTTAATTCAAGTTAATACGGTGCTGTTCTCCAGTTTGGGCTTTGGAGTATTAACCTCTGTTAATGCAGCATTTTACAGTTTTTGGCTATGCCCGTAGCAAGATGAGCGATGAGGAGCTCAGGAACATGATTAGCATGACCCTGACTTGCCGGGTTGATCAGAGGTACCCCTTACATATTTTCATACTTGGTCCCTTGCTGTGGGAGTTGTCTGTGTTGGTTTTGCTTGCAGTTATTCGATTTTGCGCCTTGCTCAGGGTGTCAATCAGTTGTAGTAATTTGATTTGTGAGCCAAAATTGGCAATACATATTGTAGTGTGTACAATGACATCGCATAATGTAGTCTCATTTACTTAATTTATGCACTCCATTGTCAATACACTGGTTCACAGTCCCTCACAATCGCTAGTGGTATATTCCGAATGTAACACGTTATATTGGGATGATGACATAGGGAGAACTGTGGTGATAAGATGGAGCAATTTCTGAAGAGGTGCTTCTATCAGTCTGGACAGTATAACACAGAGGAGGGATTTTGCGAATTAGACAGAAAGCTTACTGAAAAAGAGGTAACACTAAATTGCTAGTACATATTTCTGTCCTTTCTGTGAGATAGAAAGTAGTTGCACTGCAGAATTCATTGAAAATATTCCCTACAAAGAAGAATTATTGGCAAAAATGTCTGTCGTCAGGTTGAGAAGCTACCGCACAGGTTATTTTACCTGTCGATTCCACCAAACATATTCGTCGATGTGGTGAGATCTGCAAGCCGCACTGCTTCATCTCCGAGTGGGTGGACGAGATTTATAGTGGAGAAGCCATTTGGCCGCGATTACGAGTCCTCAGGGGAGCTCACACGATCCCTGAAGATGTATTTAGAGGAGGAGCAAATCTTCAGGTATATAAATGTGCAGTGACCAACAGTTCTGCAGACGCCTGTCACACTTTCTTAAGATTCACTACAATGAAATCGAGCAATTTTCTGTGACAGGATTGACCATTATCTGGGCAAGGAGCTGGTCGAAAACCTGTCGGTCCTCCGTTTCTCCAACCTTGTCTTCCAGCCACTGTGGTCGAGAGACTACATTAGGAATGTGCAGCTCATATTCTCTGAGGACTTCGGCACCGAGGGTAGAGGCGGGTCTGCAGTCCTTTCGATCCATCAAATATTGTAGAAACACATTTGGCTAGCCAATTGATTCAGCAGATAATGGCTTCGTTTGTTGGTTTTGCGTTGCAGCTACTTCGACAACTACGGGATCATCCGGGACATCATGCAGAACCACTTGCTGCAGATTCTGGCCCTGTTTGCCATGGAAACCCCTGTCAGCCTCGCCGCCGAGGACATTCGCAACGAGAAGGTTGCGATCGAATATACTGTGCAGTAGCAACATCCCAATCGAATATTACTCTAGTAGTCTAGCGGCGAACTACAGAAGTGGAGCTAGGTAGCCTGTTCTGACATCTATCTGCTGTTTTTTCATTCAGGTGAAAGTGCTGCGATCGATGAGGAAACTGAAGATGGAGGACGTGGTGGTGGGGCAGTACAAGGGCCATACGCGCGGCGGCAAGTCGTTCCCGGCCTACGTGGACGACCCGATGGTGCCCAACGGCAGCGTCACCCCGACCTTCGCGGCGGCGGCGCTCTTCATCGACAACGCGCGGTGGGACGGCGTCCCGTTCCTGATGAAGGCCGGCAAGGCGCTGCACACCCGGCACGCTGAGATCAGGGTGCAGTTCAGGCGCGTGCCGGGGAACCTGTACAGGGGCAATGTCGGCTTGGACCTGGACATGGCAACCAACGAGCTCGTCCTCCGGGTGCAGCCCGACGAGGCCATCTACCTCAAGATCAACAACAAGGTGCCAGGCCTCGGGATGAGGCTCGACAGCAGCAACCTCAACCTTTGCTACTCCGAGACCTACCAGCGGGAGATACCGGACGCCTATGAGAGGCTGCTCCTCGACGCCATCGAGGGGGAGCGCCGGCTCTTCATTCGGAGCGACGAGCTGGACGCGGCATGGGCCATCTTCACGCCGGTGCTCAAGGAGCTCGAGGAAAAGAGGGTGGCGCCCGAGCTATACCCCTACGGCAGCCGGGGACCTGTCGGCGCGCACTACCTCGCCGCCAACTACAACGTCAGGTGGGGGGACATCAGCAGCGACGGATCATTCTAAGTTCAAACAGTCTGACGAACATAAAAATCTCATGCCGTAATTATTTTGTTCTCTCGCGAAAATTGCACGTTCAAGAAGGGAACCCCGACTTTTGGAGTTTTGGGTCGACAATTGCACGTTCAAGAAAGGAGAAATAATAAGTACACAATATTTGCACCTCCTTTACTCCTTATCAATGGAAGACATAGAAAAAGATGAAAAATATCAGTTAGAACAAAACGGGAGGAGTATAATAGGCCAGAAGAATTTGAAATTTACATTACAAATTATTGTAGGCGGCATTTTGGAGAACCGGTAAAAAATAGTTTTAACTTGAGAGAGGATTATAACCACCAGTTGTTGCCAAAGGAGAATAAAATTCTAACAGCCGACTTTCACACAGAAGTATGTTTGGAGGCTATTTCCAAATGTTACATAATAAATGATTTCTCGTTAAAAAAATATTTAATGCCCATGTTTACACAGTTGCAACTAGGTGAGTTGTCACTACATAAACTTAATTGTGGTGTTATCATCTTGTTATTCAAAAATTTGGATGTCGTATAGATACAACAATATAGACCTATTTGTCTGTTTTATGTAAGCAATAACTTCACAAATAATAGAATAACCCGGCCGCTCACAAAGTTAGCAGGCCTGCCCGAACTACTTTGGTGCCTGCCGCGGCGGATCCATGTGGAGCCTCCCGGGTGCACAGGACACCGGGTAAAAATTGATTTCTTTGTAAAATTGCAACTTTTAACCATGTGTGCCACCCGTAAAACAAGCTATTTTGCAGTTGTGGTACCACCGTGCACCCCCATCTTCAATTCTCTAGCTCCGCCACCGGTGCCTGGTAGACACATCCGTGGGAAGTAGTGGTACTTCATGATACTTTTTTGAAATAGGTACTTCATGATACTATCAACGAGCTTCATAAGAATAAAACGGACGATGATTTTGAGGACGGGCTCTAGGAGCGCTTTTTTGTAAAAATAAAAATGAGACTAATAAGTTTTGAAAAATTGTGAAAAATCCCTATACGTAGACAATGATTATTGCTATCCGTGTGAAAAAATCAATGTCTAATATTATATATTTTGAACAACATAAAAATGACAAATTGCTGGATCTGAGATGTGAACCGTAATTTTTTTGATTTTTTTAGATTTGCCCGAATTTGTCATTTTTGTGTAGCCCGTAATACAAGTTTGCTTCGGGTTAAAAATTTGCAATGCCGTAGAATACTTCATTTTCAACATCAACGAGTTTTGTCAGAATTTTTGAAACTTTAAACTGTCGATTTAAAAAATCAGAAACAAGGACGGCGTTCTTTCTAATTGATTGTCGAAAAGTTTACGGCAAATTTAAGTGACCCATTTTGCAATTAACTTTGCTTGGGAAAGGTTTTGCAGAAGCATGGTGTAAATGATTATACAATTTTTTCAGGGAAGTTCTGTAGTGATAAGGGTTAATGACATCATTGACACTTATTTATAAACTCGAAAAGATTTGTAGCAATGAGACCCCTTATCTTCTATTGATGATCACCCATAGTGTGTTTGGTTGCTCGCTTGAAATTTGCCCCTCTCGAGCTCTCCATTGCATGGTTGGACAGAAACATGGTTTGAGCCAAGTTGGGCACTATGGTTGGTAGCCTGCATTGCATCAACGCTCAGTTTTTTCGGGGCTTTTGGTTAGATGTAATTATTTCATAGTGATCGCTTTTGGTTAGATGTAATTAGTTCATAGGTGATCAAATGCAAAACACATGTGTTTGGTTATATGCAGATTTTGTGGTTTGCTCACATTATCTGAACCTTGATTTTACCACCTCTTGCAACACAACAACCCTACACTTCAGCACATTCAATACTAATCAACACATCAACACACAACATACTAATTAACGATATATTAGCTTCATTAGCACCTGCACCTACATCACCAGGATCATAAACACCTGCATATACTCAAACAAGATTGTGCAATTAACATCAAAAGGTCACACCCTTGGCCAAAATATACAGTTGTAGGACATACCATGCCTCTTAACAATACTAATTAAAGGGGGATTCCAATGCCCCTGTTCAAAATCCAGCATGATCTTGTAGATCGCCAGTTCGAAGCCAACATCGATCATCATTTACCTCCAGGCCATACTTCAGCGCGATCTTCTTCCAGTTCCTTGTGGAGCACCACCTCTCCGCTTGTGTGCTTCATCACATGCACCCACTCGTTGCACGAGTGGTAGGCCGGCAATAGCATACAACGCGACAGAGAGATTAGGAGCTAGTCCTATAAATCCTCGTGGAAAGACCTAGAGACGACGAGCATGTGCAAGTCATCCACGTCAAGCTAGGTGGATCTGGTGGTGTTGTCGTGGCAGGAAAAGTCCCCGCGGTTAACGCGTCGGGGTGGAAATCCCTGCCAAACCCTACCATAGGCAGCGCCTGTAAGACCTCCATCAAATCATTCGCTCCACAGCAGGACCCGTCGGTGCTGCCGACGAAGTTCCGACGTTGATGTCGTTATCAAAACTCCCGGAGGCCTGAAGCTAATGGGGACATGATACTTTAGCATCTTCTCTAAATACCCTGAATTGAGAGCATTCCCTGAAGTGAGGCCAGCGACTCATCAGACATGCGCAAAGGTTGGCAGCAGATTGATGATTCAGGTAGCACGTGGGTGGAGAAGCTCGAGCCATCGAGAGCAACAATGGGGAAGATGATAAAATGTGGTGTGTGAACGGTGAGGCGGATGGTAGTGGAGAGTTAAAACTGAAATTCCTTTTCTTCGGCGCTTCGAATGTGTGCGAGATAGCGGTACTCGCCAACGTCTGCTATGTGGAAACGACGAATTTGGCCCTTCTTACCGGGCTAACTTTCGGCATGTTTTAAAATTCGTGCGGTCCAAGATTTTGGTACAGCCCATTCCTCGCGCAACCAAACATGCCCATCCATCTGGGTCGGTTGAGTGTGAGTTGTTATCATAAAACCACCACTTTAATGCTCAAACTGCGAAAACCACTACTTTACGTTTGCGGGACAAAATCGCCCCACATTTTGGTCAGTTATTGCAATGTGCGCTAAACTGGTCTACTCAAATTGATGGCGAAACAGACAGCGGGGCCCCCAACAGGCTAACGTAGCAGCTAGGGAGACACCTATTTGTCGTCGTTAACGGTCGTTGTGGGGCCCGCTGTCAGGTCGTTCAGCGGCCCTATGTCAGAGACTTTTTCGAGACAATCCCTCTCTCTATCTTTGTTAATTTCCTCATCGACGGCCGAACCTGCCGACGCCTCCCACGCGCATCGTCATTGCTGCCGGCCTCCCGGACGAATCTGAGGCCACCCTTAGCTCCACCACCTCTCCCTCTACCTCCCCCTCGACGTGTGCCAGCTGGAACACTACAACCGAGCGAATTGTGGTCGTCTTTACCGCCTCCAGCCGGTGTGATGTGGGCATCGTCGGCATCGTGTTGGTTGGTTGATACGCTATGACATATTTAAATGATATGTAAAAGTCTAAGGTAGTGTTAACTAGTCCTGCGTGCCAAATCTAAGTCCGAACCCGCCATGGGTCGGTTTGTATCAGTCTGAGTCGGACTAGATTAGGAGTCCAAGTCGGTAAGGGTTTAGTTCGGCGACCCTACCCTTTGTCCTTTATAAACAAAAGGGGTGTCACAATATTAGGAGAGTTGAAAATTATGTAGAACTTTGTGTTCAAGGTTGCCTCCGTCCCAAGGGACCGGCATGTATGACTGTGTATCGGACGTTCGTCTAGTTATCTAATAAATTGAGGCACGAGAGTTCTTGAATCTGTCAAGAGTGTTCGTGCATGGCGAAAACGTCCTTGAATCTGTCAAGGGTTGTCGAGCTTGGCGGAAGGCGTGGTGTTCATCATCTCATTGCTCGCCGTGAGATTCGTTCTCTAGATTCTTCAGGTTGCGCGGATCGCTCCCGTGATTGGAAAGATAGTTATCCGGTGGTTCTTGCTGTGAAAGATCGGGCAAACATCTACATCATCTGGTATCAGAGCGCCGAGTTGATCACCGCGAGGGAGTTCGTCCAGTTCAAAATTGATCTGCAGGTTTGTAAAAGATTGGCAGATTTATTTTTTGCTGGAATTGGTTGAAGGGCGACGAAGTTGGCACGTTGTTGCATCTCGTCGAGTTGGAGAACAGGATCGGCGAGTTCTTGTCTGCGTCGAATTTCTTGCTTGGCGTCAAATCGTTCATCAGATCGGATTGGCTCGTGAGGATTGTTTTCCCCTGTTCGAGTAGGACACGGTTTGATTGGTAGCGATCAGATCCGCGCGTGGTGCACAAGAAAGGAAGGAAATATTGAATAAGGCAACGGAAAGAGTGCAATCAGTTTTTTTTTCTGGGAAGGTTTTGCGTGGTGGACTAGAAAAAACAAAGGGCCATCACGTGGTGTGAAGGAAGGAAATGTTAGAAGCTTGGTACGTATGCAGATTTGCTTCAGCAACGAGAACCGGTAGGCAAGGAAAGTTAGAAAACAAATACTGTAGGAAAGAGAAGCAAAGGAGAGGAAAACGTTTGGGACATGCAGATTTGCTTCAGCGTGGAGTACAGGCAGGAACGGAAAGCAAAAAAAAAAAAAAAGGAGAAAAGGAAGCGGATCAGTTCGGATTGGTATGCTACGTGACTACTCCGTAGTTTGTTTGTGGACTTTTTGGGTAACGTGGAAAAAAAAAAAAGAGGCACATGTTTGCACCCGCAGGCGTATTCGGCTTATTTGGATCCGTGGTGTACAGCAGTTTGTCCTGCTGCGTTTCGGGTGATTTGCATGGTTCGTTTTGCATTGCAGTACGATGAATTACATGTCTCAATCAGGTTGGTGGTGCTAAACATGGAGGGCGCCAAGAACAAGTCTAGCTAGCCGAGAGGGAGGATGTGGTGTGGTAGGCTGGCGAGTACTTGAGGATGATGAAGGATTGTGGCGATATGAAGATTTGACGCCACAAGCGCTGGAGAGACCTTCCGACGTTGAGGACAACGCCTCTCTAAGAAGGGGAGGATGATGTGGGCATCGTCGGCATCGTGTTGGTTGGTTGACACGCTAGGACATATTTAAATGATATGTAAAAGTCTAAGATAGTGTTAACTAGCCATGCGTGCCAAATCTAAGGCCGAACCCGCCATGGGTCGGTTTGTATCAGTCTGAGTCGGACTAGATTAGGAGTCCAAGTCGGTAAGGGTTTAGTTCGGCGACCCTACCCCTTTGTCCTTTATAAACAAAGGGGTGTCATAATATTAGGGGAGTTGAAAATTATGTAGAACTTTGTGTTCAAGGTTGCCGCTGTCCCAAGGGACCGGCATGTATGACGGTGTATCGGACGTTCGTCTAGTTATCTAATAAATTGAGGCATGAGAGTTCTTGAATCTGTCAAGAGTGTTCGTGCGTGGCGAGAAAGTCCTTGAATCTGTCGAGGGTTGTCGAGCTTGGCGGGAAGCGTGGTGTTCATCAACTCGCTGCTCGCCGTGAGATTCGTTCTCTAGATTCTTCAGGTTACGCGGATCGCTCCCGTGATTGGAAGGATAGTTATCCGGTGGTTCTTGCGGTGAAAGATCGGGCAAACATCTACATCACGGTGGTAGACGCGGTCAATCTTGTCGCCTCCTGATGACGTGAAACACACGTTCGTTGGGAGACCCCAAGAGGAAGGTATGATGTAGTCAGCAGCAAGTTTTCCCTCAGAAAGAAACCAAGGTTATCGAACCAGTAGGAGCAGCAACTCTTCAGAAGGTTGTCAACGGCGCCAGAAAAATAGTGTTGTTGATGGGAGTCTGGACTGTTGACGTGGAATCTGCACACAACACAATCAAACTACTTTGCCCCAACGAAACAGTGAGGTTGTCAATCTCACTGGCTTGCTGAAAACAAAGGATTAAACGTATGGTGTGGAAAATGAGTATTAAATTGCAGAGAATGAAAAAGGAACAGTTTGCAGTTTGTGGTTGTTTAATCAGTGTAAAAGAATGGACCGGGGTCCACAGTTCACTAGTGGTGTCTCTGCATAAAAGATAACTAACATGTTGGTGTGAACAAATTACAGCTGGGCAATTGACGAATAGTGAGCGCATGACAATGCATATACATGACATGTTGACTACTATGATATTTAATTGGGCATTACGACATAATACATAGATCGTTATCCAACAGCATCTATGACTAATAATCCACCGCCGGGTTGTCATCCGAGTTCCCCATTGGTATTAAGTTGCAAGCAACGGATAATTGCATTAAGTAAAGTGCGTAATGTAAACAAACACATATGTCCGTGGACATAGCATCGTTAGGTTATACCTAGTGGCAACAGCACATCCACAACCTTAGAACTTTCTGTCACTGTCCCAGGTTAAACGGAGACATGAACCCACTATCTAGCATAAATAATCTCTCTTGGAGTTACAAGCATCTACTTGGCAAAAGCATCTACGAGTAACGGAAAGCATGCAAGATCTTAAATAACATATAAGATAGATTGATAATCAACTTGACATAATATTCAATATTCATCGGATCCCAGCAAACACAACATGTAGCATTACAATAATATGATCTTGATCATGCAGGGCAGCTCACAAGATCTAAACATGATGGCACAAAGTGGAGAGACAACCATCTAGCTACTGCTATGGACCCGTAGTCCAAGGATGAACTACTCATGCATCACTCCGGAGGCAGGCATGGCGATGTAGAAGCCTCCGGTGACGATTCCCTCTCCGGCAGGGTGCCGGGAAGAGGTTCTGAACCCTCCCGAGCTAGGGTTGACGACGGCGGCGTCTCTGGAACTTTTCGTGGATATTTGCTCAGGTACTTAGGGTTTTCGCGTCGGGGGGAATAAGTAGGCGAAAGGGCGGCGGCCGGAGAGGCCCGTGGGGCCCACACCACCCCAGGGCGCGGCAGAGGGGGCCCCGCGCCTGGCCACGTGTGGGGCCCACGTGGCTCCTCTCCGTCGCCTCTTTGGTCCGTCAGATGAGTTCTGGTAAAATAGGGACTCCCGTGTAGTTTCGTCCAATTCCGAGAATATTTCCAGACTAGCTTTTCTGGAATACAAAAACAGCAGAAAACAGGAACTGACACTTCGACATCTTGTTAATAGGTTAGTCCCAAAAAATGTATAAAAGTGATATAAAGTAGATGCAAAACATATAGCAATTGGTATAAAACAAGCATGGAACATCAAAAATTATAGATACGTTTGAGACGTATCAGCATCCCCAAGCTTAGTTCCTACTCGTCCTCGAGTAGGTAAACGATAAAAACAAGATAATTTTTGAGATGACATGCTACTATCATAATATTGATCATATAATATTGCAAGGCACATGTAAATGAATGAAGTGATCCAAGTCAATGGTCTATAATTTGCTATCAAATAGATAATGAGTAAACAATGAATCACACAAGTTAAACGTTTTCATGAATAGTACTTTCGAGACAAGCATCAAACAGTTTTGCATAAGTGTTAACTCATAAAGCAATAGTTTCTAATAAAAGGTATTTAATCAACACAAAGGAATAATTTAGTTTCAGCATTTGCTTCAACTTTCAACATATTTATCTCATGGATATTGTCAAAACAAATTAGTATAACAAGTCCAATACATTGCATATAACGCATGTTGTAACAAAATTGACACTAGTGTTTGCTTGTGGAAGACAGAAAGAATAGGAAAACTGACTCAACATAAAAGTAAAAGAAAGGCCCTTCGCAGTGGAAGCAGGGATTAAATCATGTGCTAGAGCTTTTAAGTTTTTGAAAGCATATAGAGATTGCATAAAATATTTGATACTCCTCCCAACCTTGCTAACACAAGCCATGACTAACCGAATCCTCGGTTGCCTTCCATCAATCACATACCATGGAGGAGTATCTATTTTTGAGAGGTGTTTGTTAATTGTCAACGAATGGTAGCGGGTGAGAACAGTATTCTACCTGTCGAACGGACTTTTAAGAGCGGCTCCCATGAAGGACGTTATTTCTACCAGCAAGGCAGATCATCCCTCTTTGTCGTGGTGGGATCACGGCAGATGCCATAGGTATGGCTAAGATGGGGCCGAATGGTCGTTGGGGGAATCCGGGGAGGGTTTATGCACTCAAGAAGTGCACACGCAAGAACACGCAAGAACACGAACGAAGAATCAAGCAACCAAGAACACCATGCACACCACGATGTACCCTGCTTCGGGGCCCTCTTGCGGAGGTAACACCCCTACTGCAGCACTATCCTACTCAGTGTATAGCTCAAAGTGACAAGTACAATCTGCTCCTCGAGCTGTATGATGCTACAATGGTGAGAACTTGAGGTAAAAGATGGAGCTAGACGGGAGGAAGAAGGCACTCCGAGCTGAATCCGAGGTGTTTCCGGGGTGTTCCGAGCTTCCTCTCTCTCTTTCTTTCTCTCTTGATCAACTAGTTCCAGCGCGAGGGGGGGGATCCCTCTAGCAGGAGGGGGGTGAAGCCCACTATATAGGCCAGCCGGGTTACCATTGTGCCCCTCGCCGAACACTGTTGCCATGCCTCTGCAACGGTCTCCTCCGTACCACCGTACCTCGGTCAGGGACAAGACGTGGCTTGCCCATCTCCTGTAGCCTAACGGCAGAACTAGCATGTCCCCTCTGACCGAGACAGGACGTGGCCTGGCAGAGCTACCTCGTAGCCTTTTCCCAGATCCCGCGTGGTCAGCGGTCAGAGACGTGCAGGCCCGCCGAACCCGGGGCACGCCTCTGCCAGGCTCCTTGACAGACGCTCCCGTGTCAGGCGCTCTTGTACCCGGCTGGAAGTGACAGGAGCATTGACTCCTGCCCGACCTACTGCCTACCACCTCGGTTAGCTCGGCACGGATGTGACGAGCTCCGTACCTCGGGTCTTGCGCTTAAGATCTTTACCAGGTCGGATCTTACTTCCTCCCCACAGCTTCTCCTGCTCTCACAACACAAACCACTGCACTGAGGTAGTTAGGTCGGCTGAACATAGCTCGGACAGTGAACCTCGGCCCTGGCCAACAGTATACCTCGGACCCCTCTGGGCCAAGATAGGTCGGCCTGTATTCTCCAGGTCAAGATGAAGCTCGGACATTCCCAGGCCCAAACAGGTCGGCCCTTTCCGTACCTCGGCACACCTTCGAACTCCACTTTATGCCAAGCCTTGACCCTACCCGGGGATACTCCCCCGACATTAGTCCCCGAAGCTGGTGCGGTCCTACGACCTCGGATGGAGGGCCGTAGCAGGTTCAAAACAAGCAAGACACCACCTCTAAAACCGACCTCAAACATAGTTCCGCCGAGGTACTTCCCACATACCACCATCTAATCCGAGGTAGATATGCAAACTGAACTTTCCGAGCTGTTCGACAGAGCACAATCTTGCCCAAGATCTTCCGAGGCACGTGGCGAAGAATCTCTGCCCGAACCTCGAAACCCGGACCTCTGAAAGACAGGTCTGACCACACGCCGCGCTCGTCAGCCGGACCCACCAAACAGCGCACCTGCGCACTCAAGTGCGAGACCAAATTGACCGCCCGCGACTCCTCGATTCTCGCGCTGACCGGCACAGGAAATCCGAGGTGGGCGGTTGCCACTCTGCGGCCCACGATGTGGCCGATCGTGCGGCCACCAACCGAACCGTGCGCCCGCCCGCACACGATCCCGCGCCTTCCCGATAACCGCGCGGTAGTGCGCAGTTAATGCGTGCAGTTACCGCACGCGGCTATAAATAGGGCCCCACGGGTAACTTCACCGTCTTCTTCCTCCATCGCCCATGCTCCGCGCCCATTGCTCCGTGCGCTCTGCCTCCATCGCCGCCGTCAAGCACTTGTCGCTGCGACCTCGCCGTCTCGAAGAATCTCGCCGGAAACGCGCACCGCGCCTTGCGCTGCCACTCCGTCGTCGATCTTTCCCCGATCTTCGAGTACCTCCCGGTGAGTTCCTTATCTCCCCTCCGTTGCCATAGCCATGAACAGGTTCATCCTTCGATGAACTCGAGGATCTGGATGAATATGATGAACTTGAGGAACCCGATGCTCTATCTTTGCACTCTCTTAGCCATTTTTAGATCTCCTCTAGACTTGTACCAGATGCATCCGTAGCACTGCCCTTTCAGTTTTGCCCCTGGATGAACTTGATTTTATTTCCCTTTTTGCTCACGGTAGATCTTTGCTAGCATCTCGCACGGTAGAAACATGTTTCCCGCCTAAAACTCTTTAGCTCGGCTGTTTTGACTGATCCGAGGTATTTTACCCCGGCTATCCTGAACTGTCCGAGGTACTTACCCCGGTTGAACCTTCCTCTTCTGCAGGAAAGCCTCAACATGTCGGCAATTCCAAGTCAAACCGTGCCGAGGTTTCCGCCAGCGAGAGAGGTGGATGGGATGGCTCGGACGTCACTGACGATGATATCAAATGGCTCAAAGAAACTCATCGAATCCCAGCCGAACTGCTATATCGGCTTCACACTGGGGACGGCGAACCGATCACCAACCCCGGCGAGAAAGTGGTGTTTGTCTCTCACTTCGAGCGCGGATTCGGACTTCCGGCCAGCAAGTTCTTTCGGAATTTCTGAAGTTCTTCGGCTTGCAGCCGCACCATCTCCCTGCTAACTCCATGCTACAGCTGTCGTGCTATGCAGCTTTCTCTGAAGGATATCTCGGCCTCTGGCCGAGCGTTGAGGGCTGGGCCAAGTACTTCCAGCTGAAGAAACAGAGCATCCCCAACAAGGAGGTTGTGAACAAAGATATGACTGCCTGTGGTGCGGCCTCTATCTCACCCCGGCTGTCTCCGAGTTCCCACGGATCAAAGGCCTGGAGAGCTGCAAGAAGTGCAGCGATCCTTTTTCTATGTGAGGAACCCCGGCACTGTCGACCTCATCAACCTCCCGGACTTCCAGCTCGGCCCTCCCACTGCACAACTCAATTGGGATTCAACCCGGAGGACGCCTACGCCGAGGTTCAAGAGATCCATGAATACATGCTGGATCTCAAGAAAAGAGGGTGGGGTTCCGATGACATCCTCCGGACTTTTGTGGATCGAAGAGTCAGCCCCCTTCAACAACGAGCCCATAAGATCTGCCATATGGAAGGTCTACTCGATCCTACTCGGATCAGCAGCAAGGCGCTCTCCAAGGCCTCAGTTTGGCGCCGGGTCAAAGCCGTTGCCCAGACTGAGATGGACGAGGAGTGGACATGGGGCGTGGAGCCTCACACAGAGAAAATCTTCCGGAGCAAGTGAGTACTTACTAATTTCCGAGCTTACGCTCCGGTCTTGCACACCTCGGTTGCTTCTTAACTCAATTCTTTTTTGCCACTCCTGCAGCGGTTCGCCCGGCAGCTGATCGAGGACGGCGCGGAGCTGTCGAACTGGGCGCCTGCCCGCCTCGCCCTGGAAGGTCAGAGACTGAAGACCCGGACAATGAGGATCACCTGCCGATCCCTAAGGCCGTTCCGAGGTCCGCCCCAAGACTAGCTCCTCCAACCCGGGTAAGAAACAAGTTCCCAGTTCCATCAGAGACTGGTCTGACGACGATGATGACGATGACGATTGCCAAATTCTGGAACCTGTCAACGTTATTCCCATTTCATATGCTCCTCCAACATATAAGAACTTTCATCCAGCGTCTGCAGCTTCCCGGAAGCGCCCAGGACCTGGTACCTCGGATGCCGAGGCTTCCAAGACCTCGGAGACTGCAGCGCCCAAAGCCAAGCGTGCCAAGAAGACCTCGGCGCGGCGCAAGAAACGAGGTCCCGTGGAGGAAGATGCGTAAGTGACCTTTGCTCCTCCTTACTTCTCACGCTGCTCCAAGGTTAAGCTTTTTACACTCTAACTTAATCTTTCTCTTTCGTCTAGCCCGGCTCGGCAGGTCAAACAGAGCCATAGCTCGATACACTCACCACTGCCTCCAGTGGTTGAAGCCCAGACAACCGAGGTCGAGGTTAACCTCGGCAGCCCCGCCAGAGCCTCTCCTCCAGGACCGTCCATTGACCTCACCAGCCCGGAGAAGACCATCTCCTCCCCTACGCGCGTCTCCTCCGCCGAACTTCCACCGCCGAGCTCTGACTCCGGCCTGGGGCACTCTGCTCCCCGCCGAGATCAGACTCCTCCGCCTCCTCAGAAGGATGCGGAGACAGATCGCGCCAAGACTCCGGTTAAAGCCGTGCAGGAGCCTCGGCTGTCCCCCAAGTCTCAAGCTGCGCGCAACCAGCAGCAACAGCAGCAAAAGAAGAAACAACAACAACAACTGCAGAAGCAAAAGCTCCAGCAGCAGCAGAAAGATTCAGCTCAAAACGTTGAGCCCCCCAAACAGCCACAGCAAACTCCGATGCCGCCACCGTCATCAGGCCCCTTGACTGCGAGCACCCAACTGGTGCCGCATGTTCCCGCTTCTGCGCCGAGGTCCACCTTGACCAAGGCCGCGCCCTCGAGCTCTCAGGTCGCCACCTCCCGAGCTTTATTCGCTGCTACTACCCAGCCGGACATCAGCAGCTGGGAGGTCGGGCAACTCCGGACCAAGAGCGGGAACAGCCTAGGCTCGGAGAAGCACTATGACATGGACTGGAACTCGGCTGACACTGTCGAGGTCTCCTCCAACCCGAGCTCTGAGCATCAAGTTGGACCCAGCGCCGTGCTCCAATCTATCTATAACATGCAGACTGCAGTCCTTGATTGCAGCAAGAAGGCCTCGGTAAGTTTCTTTACACAGCTCTCTTTCTTCCTTTGAAATCAAATGACAAACATACACTATTCCCAGTCCCCGAGATTCGGGTTGAGCAATTGACACTCCACCGAGTTAAAATTGCTCGGCTTGAATCTCAAAAACTTGTCATTTCTCCCATGCTGAGTCCCCGAGGCCAATGCCAAGTCCCCGGGACTCAATTGGGCCTCGGGTGCTAGAAATACCTCGGATTTATCCGAACTGATCTCTCTTTTTTTCAGGAATGCAACAATGCTCGGACAAAGGTCTTCAAGAACCTCCTGCTGGATCACAACAGCTGAAGAAGTCTCACCGGACTCTTCTATCCGCTAAGGAGCAGAGCGACAAGGATTACGCCTCCAAGTTGAAGACAGCCGAGGATGAAATAGCTCGGCTGCAACAAGAGCTGAACCGGGCTAATGAAGCCAAGACTGCTGTGGAGGACGCTATGAAGGTTAAGGACCAGGCCGCCGAACAGCAGCAAAATCTTGCCAAGACCCTGGAGAGCCGTGCCACCTCGGCCGAAGCCGAACTTACCGCCCTCCGAGCTATCTCGAAAAGCTGGTTGTCCGAGCTCGCTCGGATTAATCATCAAATGGACAGTAAGTTCCTTCTCACCTTTTCCTTATTTTCTGCCGACCTACACCCGTGCCACCGTATGCCTTATTTCAGCGACAGCCTTTTTGTCCTCTTCAGAGAACTTCGAGCACTCCAAGGACAAGGCTATCCGCGAAGTTCAAGCAGCTCGGGCAAAGAGGGCTGAGACAGAAACTCTCAGCGACAGCTGGGATATCCAGGACCACCTTGTCGCCCTTAATGCTCGGATCAGGCCGCTCCGAGCCATTGGAACTAAACTTGTTGATGCTGCCATCGAGGTCCACCGTGCCCTCTGGCCCAAGGTCAAGACTCCCACTTGCATCGACGAGCTCGCCACGAAGCTGAAAGGAGCCGAGGCTAGACTTCGGGAGTGGAGATGCTCGTCAGCTCGGGCTGGAGCGGACAAGGCCCTGGTGTTCGTGCTGTCCTGGTATGAGATGTTGAGATCCACACTGTTACCTCCCTGCGCGGGGCTCTCCTTGGAACTCCACCCGGATGGCATTGCGAAACGCCAAGCAGCAGCCGACCGCTTTGCTAGTTACGCAAACACCCGGACCTTTGATGACGGGCGCCTCTACTCTGAGGACGAAGAGAGCTCGGACGAGGAAGCAGCGTCTGGTGAAGAAAGTTCTGAAGGCGAGGACATTGACTTTGAAGAGCCAGAGAGCTCCAAGGGCAAGGCTGGCAAAACAACCGAGGTGGCTGAAGGCTCTGATGATGACTTCAGCTTCGACGAACCTCCGAACTCCAAGGGCAAGTCCGGCAAAGCTGTAGCCACCGAGGTGATTTCCTCCGACGTGACGGACACCCCGGCAACAACTCCCACAACCGAGGTTGCTTCCGCGACCGAGGTTGTTCCTGCGCCCGAGGCTCCCACTGCCACCACTTCGGCGACCGAGGTCTCTGGTTCCGAGGCCTGAATTTATCTTAAGCAAAACATTAAATCCCCGGTATGCCGGGTGCAGATGTAACAGACCTTAAGTAGTTTGCTTTGCTACCATTACTTTTAACTTGCTATCCGAACCAAGCTTTTCTAAGAATTTATGCCGAACCCTTTTGGAACGAGTCCCCGAGTTCACTTTCGTGTTTACTATATCTGGCATTCTTTGCTCTTGTCTACCATTTAGGCGTTCGACAGTCGAGTCACAAGATTGTTATTTATAGCATACAGTACTTAGCAAATCTCGAAGTGTGTTTCAAAACCATCCGACATAAACGAAAGGTAAAGACAGGGGTTAGTAAACGACACATGCCGAACTATATTTTTGGACCGAGTCCCCGAGTTCATTTTCATGTCTCCCACGTTTTTTCATCTTTGCTCTTGACTACCATTTAGGCAGATGCCAGTCGAGTCACAAGATTAGTTACACAGCATACATTACTTGAAGTTTGAGACGAGGTTCAAAATAGTTCGGCATATGAACGAAACTGACAAACAGAAATAAAACACAAGCACAAGAGCGAGGCAGTCCCCGAGCTTCAACCTCGGAGTGCCGACATTTTATTAAGGATTAACCGAGGTACATACATTGCGCCTTTCATGAGTAGAAAGGTCGGAGTAGAGCTACGTTCCATGGTCGCCTGACCTCTGATCCGGGGTTGTCCAGCCCATCTTCCCTTGGTTCCTGCGCATCTATTAGATAGTAGGAATCATTGAGCAGAGCTCGGGTCACAATGAACGGTCCCTCCCATGGAGGTGACAACTTGTGCCGGCCTTTCTTGCGCTGCACCAACCTCAGCACCAAATCTCCCTCGTGAAACACACGAGGGTTGATACTCCGGCTATGATAACGTCGGAGACCTTGTTGGTATATTGCTGACCGAGATGAGGCCAACTCTCTTGCTTCCTCAAGCAGATCTACTGCATCCTCCCGAGCCTCTTTTGCCTCGGCTTCAGTGTACATTGCCACTCTGGGCGCATCATACTCGATGTCAGTGGGTAGCATAGCTTCTGCCCCATAGACCATAAAAAATGGCGTATAGCCAGTTGATCGATTTGGCGTGGTCCTTAGACCCCACAGTACTGCTGGTATCTCATCTATCCAACACCCCGGCGTTTTCAGCAGTGGTTCAATGAGCCGAGCCTTGATGCCGGCCAACACTAGAGCATTTGATCTTTCCACTTGTCCATTAGACTCCGGGTGTGCCACCGAGGCTATGTCCAGCCGGATTCCCTTGTTCATGCAAAACCGAGCAAACTCTCCAACAGCAAAGTTTGTGCCGTTGTCCGAGATAATGCTATGGGGGTAGCCATATCGCAGAATAATCTCCTTCAAGAAAGTCACTGCTGAATGACCATCCAACTTCCGGATTGGTTTCACCTCGATCCACTTGGTGAATTGTCCACCATCACCAATATGTGCGTCATGTTACCTCGGGCTGGTTTGAACTCTCCCACCATATCCAAACACCATACCGCAAACGGCCAAGTGATAGGAATTGTTTTGAGCGCCGAGGCTGGCATATGCGTTTGCTTGGCAAACCTTTGGCATCCTTCACATCTCCGGACTATGGCCTCTGCATCAGCAAGAGCAGTGGGCCAATAGAACCCATGCCTGAACACCTTGGCCACCAGAGCTCTTGTGCTGCAATGATGACCACACTCTCCTTGGTGGATCTCCAAAAGCATCTCCTTGCCTTCAGCTGGCTCGACACACCGTTGCAACACCTCGGTTACGCTTCTTTTATAGAGCTCCTTGTTGATGATGGTGTACGCCTTGGCCCTCCTTTGAATTCTCCTAGCCTCGGTCGTGTCACTGGCATGCTTCCCTCCGTTATGAACTTCATGATTTGCTCCGCCCACTCCGGCACTGGGTGCAAAGGAAAAAGTTCCTCGTCCACCTCCATTGGTTCGGCCACCATAATCTCCTCCATTATTTCCTCCACCATCCTGCGACCAGTCCCCGAGTCTTGATGAGCAGTCCCCGAGGTTCGGTGCGCAGTCCCCGAGCTCTGCCACGCAGTCCCCGGGTCCGACCAAACGCACCCGACGTCTACCTCCATTGGAACAGGTCCGGGCTCTTGCTCCGCCGGGATGAAAATAGATTCGGATTCAGGAGAAGGTTTGATTGAAGGAGTTCTCAAGTGATTCAGGGCTACCCCTGGTGGTACTGCCTCTTTCGATGAACCGAGCTTTGACAACACGTCGGCAGCATCATTTTCTGCCCGAGGTATATGCCTGTACTCACACCCTTCAAAGAACCCGGATATCTTTTGCACATGGAACCGATATAACGCCATGTTGGCATCCAGAGCATCCCAAGTTCCAGAAGATTGTTGCACCACCAGGTCGGAATCGCCGAAGCACTCTACACGCCGGATACCGATCTCCTTTGCCACCTTGAGGCCATGGATTAAGGCCTCATACTCCGCCACATTGTTTGATGCTGAGAAATGAATCTGCAGCACGTACTTCAGCTGATCTCGCTTTGGCGAGGTGAGGACTATTCCAGCCCCCAGCCCGATCTTTGTCTTGGACCCATCAAAATGCATTTTCCAATAATTATAGTCCGGCCTGGGTGGCTCATACTGCATCTCGGCCCAATCACAAAAGAAGTCCGGCAACGCCTGGGATTTAATTGCGTCTCTTCTCTCATAATGTGGTGCATATGGAGACACCTCAATCGCCCATTTGGCAACTCGGCCAGTTGCATCTTTGCACCCGATGATCTCCGAGATTGGAGCTTCGCACACCACCGTCATGGGATGCTCCTGGAAATAATGCTTCAACTTCTTGACCGCCAGGTAGACACCATACGTCATCTTCTGGTAGTGAGGATAGTTCTGCTTCGAGGTAGAGATCACCTCGCTCAAGTAATACACCGGTCTCTGCACCGACCTGCCACCTTCTTCGCGCTCCACCACCACTGCCACACTTACAACTCGGTTTGTGGCCGCAATGTAAAGTAACATCGGCTCATTGTGCAATGGTGACGCCAACACCGGGGCAGTGGACAACATCTTTTTCAGCTCACCGAACGCCACGTCGGCCTGCGGGGTCCATGTAAACCCGGTACTTTTCTTCATGAGCTGGTACAAAGGCAAGGCTTTTTCTCCTAGCCGAGCTACAAATCGGCTCAACGAGGCTAGGCACCCTGTGAACTTCTGCACATCTTTCAAACACTTCGGTAACTTCATGCTCTCAATAGCTCGGATTTGGCCGGGTTAACCTCGATACCTCGGCTAGACACCAGGAATCCGAGCAACTTTCCAGCCGGGACACCAAAGGTGCACTTGTCCGGGTTAAGCTTCAACCGATACTTTCTCAAATTCACAAATGTCTCCTCGAGATCCTCGAGGAGAGTACGTTTCTCCTTAGTTTTGATGACAATATCATCGACATACACTTGCACATTTTTGCCCATCTGAGAGTGCAGGCATTTCTGCATACACCTCTGATAAGTTGCCCCGGCATTTCTCAGACCAAAACACATGACACGATAGCAATACGCCCCATACGGGGTAATAAAAGCAGTCTTTATTTGATCCTTTGGGTTCAATGGTATCTGGTGAAAACCAGAGTACGCATCAATAAAAGACAACAGTTCACAACCAGCAGTGGAATCGATCACTTGATCAATCCGAGGTAATGGAAATGGATCTTTCGGGCACGCCTTGTTGAGGTTAGTGAAGTCAATGCACATGCGCCACACCTTGACCACGGCTGGCTCGTCTTTCTTCTTTTCCACCAAGACCGGATTGGATATCCAGTCCGGATGCAGCACCTCCATAATGAACCCGGCTGCAAGCAACTTAGCCAGCTCGTCCAGCACCACTTGTCTCCGGTCGTCTGAGAGACGACGGGTCGGTTGCCTCACCGGTTTCACCTCTGGCCTAACAAATAAAGAGTGCTCTGCCAACTCCCTCGGAACACCAGGCAGGTCCTTAGCCGACCATGCAAAGATATCCCGATTCTCACGGAGGAAGTGACAGAGCTCGCCTTCCTATTTCTCGCCCAGCCCGGTCCCAATGATGGCCATATGCTCTGGGTGCTCCGGGTCAATGGGGATCTTCTTGGTCTCCTTGGGCACCTCGAATGCCGCAGTTGAGTCCGGGCTCATCAGTCCGGACAGGCCGAGCTGTGTTGACTGCGCCATTGCCACCACTTGATGCAGCTTCTTTCTCAGCTGCGATCACCAAAGACTCGGCCAGATTAGACCCCGCCGAGGCACACTGAATGGCTCGCTTGTAGTCACCCGAGATGGATATGATCCCATTAGGCCCTGGCATTTTCATCTTCAGGTATGCAACATGGGTGGAAATCATAAACTTGGCCAGAGCTGGCCTTCCAAGCAATGCATGGTATGCACTCTCCAAGTCCACCACCTCGAACTCGATACTCTCAACTCGGCAATTGTCCTTGGTTCCAAATGCTACATCCACCCATATCTTGCCCATGGGTGCACAGGAAACGCCAGGCACAATCCCATGAAAAGTACAACTGCTTGGCATCAACTGATTAGGCGATATGCCCAATTTCACCATTGTGTCTCGGTACATGATGTTGATGGCACTGCCATTGTCCACCAGAACTCGGGTGAACCTCACATTGTTGGTA
>CAMZMU010000073.1:44773915-44940421 GCA_947311845.1 Poa pratensis
TACTCAGTGTATAGCTCAAAGTGACAAGTACAAGCTGCTCCTCGAGCTGTATGATGCTACAATGGTGAGAACTTGAGGTAAAGATGAAAGCTAAACGGGAGGAAGAAGGCACTCCGAGCTGAATCCGAGGTGTTTCGGGGTGTTCCGAGCTTCCTCTCTCTCTTTCTTTCTCTCTTGATCAACTAGTTCCAGCGCGAGGGGGGGGGATGATCCCTCTAGCAGGAGGGGGGTGAAGCCCACTATATAGGCCAGCGGGTTACCATTGTGCCCTCGCCGAACACTGTTGCCATGCCTCTGCAACGGTCTCCCCGTACCACCGTACCTCGTCAGGGACAAGACGTGGCTTGCCCATCTCCTGTAGCCTAACGGCAGAACTAGCATGTCCCCTCTGACCTAGCAGGACGTGGCCTATGGCAGAGCTACCTCGTAGCCTTTTCCCAGATCCGCGTGGTCAGCGGTCAGAGACGTGCAGGCCCCGCCGAACCCGGGGCACGCCTCTGCCAGGCTCCTTGACAGACGCTCCCGTGTAGGCGCTCTTGTACCGGCTGGAAGTGACAGGAGCATTGACTCCTGCCCGACCTACTGCCTACCACCTCGGTTAGCTCGGCACGGATGTGACGAGCTCCGTACCTCGGGTCTTGCGCTTAAGATCTTCACCAGGTCGGATCTTACTTCCTCCCCACAGCTTCTCCTGCTCTCACACACAACCACTGCACTGAGGTAGTTAGGTCGGCTGAATAGCTCGGACAGTGAACCTCGGCCCTGGCCAAGTATACCTCAGGACCCTCTGGGCCAAGATAGGTCGGCCTGTATTTCCAGGTCAAGAGAAGCTCGGACATTCCCAGGCACCAAACAGGTCGGCCCTTTCCGTACCTCGGCACACCTTCGAACTGCACTTTATGCCAGCCTTGACCTACCGGGGATACCCCCGACATTAGTCCCCGAAGCTGTGTGCGGTCCTACGACCTCGGATGGAGGGCCGTAGCAGGTTCAAAACAAGCAAGACTCCACCTCTAAAACCGACCTCAAACATAGTTCCGCCGAGGTACTCCACATACCACATCTAATCCGAGGTAGATATGCAAACTGAACTTCCGAGCCTGTTCGACAGAGCACTCTTGCCCAAGATCTTCGAGGCACGTGGCGAAGAATCTCTGCCCGAACCTCGAACCGGACCTCTGAAAGACAGGTCTTGACCACACGCCCGCGCTCGTCAGCCGGACCCACCAAACAGCGCACCTACGCACTCAAGTGCGAGACCAAATTGACCGCCGCGACTCCTCGATTCTCGCGCTGACCGGCATAGAAAATCCGAGGTGGGCGGTTGCCACTTCTGCGGGCCCACGATGTGGCCGATCGTGCGGCCACCACATGCAACCGCTTCTCCGCCCGCACACGATCCCGCGCCTTCCCGATAAACCGCGCGGTAGTGCGCGTAGTGCGCAGTTAATGCGTGCAGTTACCGCACGCGGCTATAAATAGGGCCCCACGGGGTAACTTCACCGTCTTCTTCCTCCATCGCCCACTGCTCCGCGCCCATTGCTCCGTGCGCTCTGCCTCCATCGCCGCCGTCAAGCACTTGTCGCTGCGACCTCGCCGTCTCGAAGAATCTCGCCGGAAAACGCGCACCGCGCCTTGCGCTGCCACTCCGTCGTCGATCTTTCCCCGATCTTCGAGTACCCCCCGGTGAGTTCCTTATCTCCCCTCCGTTGCCATAGCCAAACAGGTTCATCCTTCGATGAACTCGAGGATCTGGATGAATATGATGAACTTGAGGAACCCGATGCTCTATCTTTGCACTCTCTTAGCCATTTTTAGATCTCCTTAGACTTGTACCAGATGCATCCGTAGCACTGCCCTTTCAGTTTTGCCCTGGATGAACTTGATTTTATTTCCCTTTTTGCTCACGGTAGATCTTTGCTAGCATCTCGCCAGGATGGTAGAAACATGTTTCCCGCCTAAAACTCTTTAGCTCGGCTGTTTTGACTGATCCGAGGTATTTTACCCCGGCTATCCTGAACTGTCCGAGGTACTTACCCCGGTTGAACCTTCCTCTTCTGCAGGAAAGCCTCAACATGTCGGCAATATCCAGTCAAACCGTGCCGAGGTTTCCGCCAGCGAGAGAGGTGGATGGGATGGCTCGGACGTACTGACGATGATATCAAATGGCTCAAAGAAACTCATCGAATCCCAGCCGAACTGCTATATCGGCTTCACACGGGGACGGCGAACCGATCACCAACCCCGGCGAGAAAGTGGTGTTTGTCTCTCACTTCGAGCGCGGATTCGGACTTCCGGCCAGCAAGTTCTTTCGGGAATTTCTGAAGTTCTTCGGCTTGCAGCCGCACCATCTCCCTGCTAACTCCATGCTACAGCTGTCGTGCTACGCAGCTTTCTCTGAAGGATATCTCGGCCTCTGGCCGAGCGTTGAGGGCTGGGCCAAGTACTTCCAGCTGAAGAAACAGAGCATCCCCAACAAGGAGGTTGTGAAACAAGATATGACTGCCTGTGGTGCGGCCTCTATCTCACCCCGGCTGCTCCGAGTTCCCACGGATCAAAGGCCTGGAGAGCTGCAAGAAGT
The DNA here is from genome assembly GCA_947311845.1 of Poa pratensis. Lineage (NCBI taxonomy): Eukaryota > Viridiplantae > Streptophyta > Magnoliopsida > Poales > Poaceae > Poa > Poa pratensis. The sequence goes on from CAMZMU010000073.1 coordinate 44,776,497, forward strand.
GGAAGCGATCCTTTTTCTATGTGAGGAACCCCGGTACTGTCGACCTCATCAACCTCCCGGACTTCCAGCTCGGCCCTCCCACTGCACAACTCAATTGGGATTTCAACCCGGAGGACGCCTACGCCGAGGTTCAAGAGATCCATGAATACATGCTGGATCTCAAGAAAAGAGGGTGGGGTTCCGATGACATCCTCCGGACTTTTGGGATCGAAGAGTCAGCCCCCTTCAACAACGAGCCCATAAGATCTGCCATATGGAAGGTCTACTCGATCCTACTCGGATCAGCAGCAAGGCGCTCTCCAAGGCCTCAGTTTGGCGCCGGGTCAAAGCCGTTGCCCAGACTGAGATGGACGAGGAGTGGACATGGGGCGTGGAGCCTCACGACAGAGAAAATCTTCCGGAGCAAGTGAGTACTTACTAAATTTCCGAGCTTACGCTCCGGTCTTGCACACCTCGGTTGCTTCTTAACTCAATTCTTTTTTGCCACTCCTGCAGCGGTTCGCCCGGCAGCTGATCGAGGACGGCCGGAGCGTCGAACTGGGCGCCTGCCCGCCTCGCCCTGGAAGGTCAGAGACTGAAGACCCGGACAATGAGGATCACCTCCGATCCCTAAGGCCGTTCCGAGGTCCGCCCCAAGACTAGCTCTCCAACCCGGGTAAGAAACAAGTTCCCAGTTCCATCAGAGACTGGTCTGACGACGATGATGACGATGACGATTGCCAAATTCTGGAACCTGTCAACGTTATTCCCATTTCATATGCTCCTCCAACATATAAGAACTTTCATCCAGCGTCTGCAGCTTCCCGGAAGCGCCCAGGACCTGGTACCTCGGATGCCGAGGCTTCCAAGACCTCGGAGACTGCAGCGCCCAAAGCCAAGCGTGCCAAGAAGACCTCGGCGCGGCGCAAGAAACGGGTCCCGTGGAGGAAGATGCGTAAGTGACCTTTGCTCCTCCTTACTTCTCACGCTGCTCCAAGGTTAAGCTTTTTACACTCTAACTTAATCTTTCTCTTTCGTCTAGCCCGGCTCGGCAGGTCAAACAGAGCCATAGCTCGATACACTCACCACTGCCTCCAGTGGTTGAAGCCAGACAACCGAGGTCGAGGTTAACCTCGGCAGCCCCGCCAGAGCCTCTCCTCCAGGACGTCCATTGACCTCACCAGCCCGGAGAAGACCATCTCCTCCCCTACGCGCGTCTCCTCCGCCGAACTTCCACCGCCGAGCTCTGACTCCGGCCTGGGGCACTCTGCTCCCCGCCGAGATCAGACTCCTCCGCCTCCTCAGAAGGATGCGGAGACAGATCGCGCCAAGACTCCGGTTAAAGCCGTGCAGGAGCCTCGGCTGTCCCCAAGTCTCAAGCTGCGCGCAACCAGCAGCAACAGCAGCAAAAGAAGAAACAACAACAACAACTGCAGAAGCAAAAGCTCCAGCAGCAGCAGAAAGATTCAGCTCAAAACGTTGAGCCCCCCAAACAGCCACAGCAAACTCCGATGCCGCCACCGTCATCAGGCCCCTTGACTGCGAGCACCCAACTGGTGCCGCATGTTCCCGCTTCTGCGCCGAGGTCCACCTTGACCAAGGCCGCGCCCTCGAGCTCTCAGGTCGCCACCTCCCGAGCTTTATTCGCTGCTACTACCCAGCCGGACATCAGCAGCTGGGAGGTCGGGCAACTCCGGACCAAGAGCGGGAACAGCCTAGGCTCGGAGAAGCACTATGACATGGACTGGAACTCGGCTGACACTGTCGAGGTCTCCTCCAACCCGAGCTCTGAGCATCAAGTTGGACCCAGCGCCGTGCTCCAATCTATCTATAACATGCAGACTGCAGTCCTTGATTGCAGCAAGAAGGCCTCGGTAAGTTTCTTTACACAGCTCTCTTTCTTCCTTTGAAATCAAATGACAAACATACACTATTCCCAGTCCCCGAGATTCGGGTTGAGCAATTGACACTCCACCGAGTTAAAATTGCTCGGCTTGAATCTCAAAAACTTGTCATTTCTCCCATGCTGAGTCCCCGAGGCCAATGCCAAGTCCCCGGGACTCAATTGGGCCTCGGGTGCTAGAAATACCTCGGATTTATCCGAACTGATCTCTCTTTTTTCAGGAATGCAACAATGCTCGGACAAAGGTCTTCAAGAACCTCCTGCTGGATCACAACAATGAAGAAGTCTCACCGGACTCTTCTATCCGCAAGGAGCAGAGCGACAAGGATTACGCCTCCAAGTTGAAGACAGCCGAGGATGAAATAGCTCGGCTGCAACAAGAGCTGAACCGGGCTAATGAAGCCAAGACTGCTGTGGAGGACGCTATGAAGGTTAAGGACCAGGCCGCCGAACAGCAGCAAAATCTTGCCAAGACCCTGGAGAGCCGTGCCACCTCGGCCGAAGCCGAACTTACCGCCCTCCGAGCTATCTCGAAAAGCTGGTTGTCCGAGCTCGCTCGGATTAATCATCAAATGGACAGTAAGTTCTTCTCACCTTTTCCTTATTTTCTGCCGACCTACATCCCGTGCCACCGTATGCCTTATTTCAGCGACAGCCTTTTTGTCCTCTTCAGAGAACTTCGAGCACTCCAAGGACAAGGCTATCCGCGAAGTTCAAGCAGCTCGGGCAAAGAGGGCTGAGACAGAAACTCTCAGCGACAGCTGGGATATCCAGGACCACCTTGTCGCCCTTAATGCTCGGATCAGGCCGCTCCGAGCCATTGGAACTAAACTGTTGATGCTGCCATCGAGGTCCACCGTGCCCTCTGGCCCAAGGTCAAGACTCCCACTTGCATCGACGAGCTCGCCACGAAGCTGAAAGGAGCCGAGGCTAGACTTCGGGAGTGGAGATGCTCGTCAGCTCGGGCTGGAGCGGACAAGGCCCTGGTGTTCGTGCTGTCCTGGTATGAGATGTTGAGATCCACACTGTTACCTCCCTGCGCGGGGCTCTCCTTGGAACTCCACCCCGGATGGCATTGCGAAACGCCAAGCAGCACCGACCGCTTTGCTAGTTACGCAAACACCCGGACCTTTGATGACGGGCGCCTCTACTCTGAGGACGAAGAGAGCTCGGACGAGGAAGCAGCGTCTGGTGAAGAAAGTTCTGAAGGCGAGGACATTGACTTTGAAGAGCCAGAGAGCTCCAAGGGCAAGGCGGCAAAACAACCGAGGTGGCTGAAGGCTCTGATGATGACTTCAGCTTCGACGAACCTCCGAACTCCAAGGGCAAGTCCGGCAAAGCTGTAGCCACCGAGGTGATTTCCTCCGACGTGACGGACACCCCGGCAACACTCCCACAACCGAGGTTGCTTCCGCGACCGAGGTTGTTCCTGCGCCCGAGGCTCCCACTGCCACCACTTCGGCGACCGAGGTCTCTGGTTCCGAGGCCTGAATTTATCTTAAGCAAAACATTAAATCCCCGGTATGCCGGGTGCAGATGTAACAGACCTTAAGTAGTTTGCCTTGCTACCATTACTTAACTTGCTATCCGAACCAGCTTTTCTAAGAATTTATGCCGAACCCTTTTGGAACGAGTCCCCGAGTTCACTTTCGTGTTTACTATATTGGCATTCTTTGCTCTTGTCTACCATTTAGGCGTTCGACAGTCGAGTCACAAGATTGTTTTTATAGCATACAGTACTTAGCAAATCTCGAGTGTGTTTCAAAACCATCCGACATAAACGAAAGGTAAAGACAGGGGTTAGTAAACGACACATGCCGAACTATATTTTTGGACCGAGTCCCCGAGTCATTTTCATGTCTCCCACGTTTTTTCATCTTTGCTCTTGACTACCATTTAGGCAGATGCCAGTCGAGTCACAAGATTAGTTACACAGCATACATTACTTGAAGTTTGAGACGAGGTTCAAAATAGTTCGGCATATGAACGAAACTGACAAACAGAAATAAAACACAAGCACAAGAGCGAGGCAGTCCCCGAGCTTCAACCTCGGAGTGCCGACATTTTATTAAGGATTAACCGAGGTACATACATTGCGCCTTTCATGAGTAGAAAGGTCGGAGTAGAGCTACGTTCCATGGTCGCCTGACCTCTGATCCGGGGTTGTCCAGCCCATCTTCCCTTGGTTCCTGCGCATCTATTAGATAGTAGGAATCATTGAGCAGAGCTCGGTCACAATGAACGGTCCCTCCCATGGAGGTGACAACTTGTGCCGGCCTTTCTTGCGCTGCACCAACCTCAGCACCAAATCTCCCTCGTGAAACACACGAGGGTTGATACTCCGGCTATGATAACGTCGGAGACCTTGCTGGTATATTGCTGACCGAGATGAGGCCAATTCTCTGCTTCCTCAAGCAGATCTACTGCATCCTCCCGAGCCTCTTTTGCCTCGGCTTCAGTGTACATTGCCACTCTGGGCGCATCATACTCGATGTCAGTGGGTAGCATAGCTTCTGCCCCATAGACCATAAAAAATGGCGTATAGCCAGTTGATCGATTTGGCGTGGTCCTTAGACCCCACAGTACTGCTGGTATCTCATCTATCCAACACCCCGGCGTTTTCAGCAGTGGTTCAATGAGCCGAGCCTTGATGCCGGCCAACACTAGAGCATTTGATCTTTCCACTTGTCCATTAGACTCCGGGTGTGCCACCGAGGCTATGTCCAGCCGGATTCCCTTGTTCATGCAAAACCGAGCAAACTCTCCAACAGCAAAGTTTGTGCCGTTGTCCGAGATAATGCTATGGGGGTAGCCATATCGCAGAATAATCTCCTTCAAGAAAGTCACTGCTGAATGACCATCCAACTTCCGGATTGGTTTCACCTCGATCCACTTGGTGAACTTGTCCACCATCACCAATATGTGCGTCATGTTACCTCGGGCTGGTTTGAACTCTCCCACCATATCCAAACACCATACCGCAAACGGCCAAGTGATAGGAATTGTTTTGAGCGCCGAGGCTGGCATATGCGTTTGCTTGGCAAACCTTTGGCATCCTTCACATCTCCGGACTATGGCCTCTGCATCAGCAAGAGCAGTGGGCCAATAGAACCCATGCCTGAACACCTTGGCCACCAGAGCTCTTGTGCTGCAATGATGACCACACTCTCCTTGGTGGATCTCCAAAAGCATCTCCTTGCCTTCAGCTGGCTCGACACACCGTTGCAACACCTCGGTTACGCTTCTTTTATAGAGCTCCTTGTTGATGATGGTGTACGCCTTGGCCCTCCTTTGAATTCTCCTAGCCTCGGTTGTGTCACTTGGCAGCTTCCCTCCGTTATGAACTTCATGATTTGCTCCGCCCACTCCGGCACTGGGTGCAAAGGAAAAAGTTCCTCGTCCACCTCCATTGGTTCGGCCACCATAATCTCCTCCATTATTTCCTCCACCATCCTGCGACCAGTCCCCGAGTCTGATGAGCAGTCCCCGAGGTTCGGTGCGCAGTCCCCGAGCTCTGCCACGCAGTCCCCGGGTCCGACCAAACGCACCCGACGTCTACCTCCATTGGAACAGGTCCGGGCTCTTGCTCCGCCGGGATGAAAATAGATTCGGATTCAGGAGAAGGTTTGATTGAAGGAGTTCTCAAGTGATTCAGGGCTACCCCTGGTGGTACTGCCTCTTTCGATGAACCGAGCTTTGACAACACGTCGGCAGCATCATTTTCTGCCCGAGGTATATGCCTGTACTCACACCCTTCAAAGAACCCGGATATCTTTTGCACATGGAACCGATATAACGCCATGTTGGCATCCAGAGCATCCCAAGTTCCAGAAGATTGTTGCACCACCAGGTCGGAATCGCCGAAGCACTCTACACGCCGGATACCGATCTCCTTTGCCACCTTGAGGCCATGGATTAAGGCCTCATACTCCGCCACATTGTTTGATGCTGAGAAATGAATCTGCAGCACGTACTTCAGCTGATCTCGCTTTGGCGAGGTGAGGACTATTCCAGCCCCCAGCCCGATCTTTGTCTTGGACCCATCAAAATGCATTTTCCAATAATTATAGTCCGGCCTGGGTGGCTCATACTGCATCTCGGCCCAATCACAAAAGAAGTCCGGCAACGCCTGGGATTTAATTGCGTCTCTTCTCTCATAATGTGGTGCATATGGAGACACCTCAATCGCCCATTTGGCAACTCGGCCAGTTGCATCTTTGCACCCGATGATCTCCGAGATTGGAGCTTCGCACACCACCGTCATGGGATGCTCCTGGAAATAATGCTTCAACTTCTTGACCGCCAGGTAGACACCATACGTCATCTTCTGGTAGTGAGGTAGTTCTGCTTCGAGGTAGAGATCACCTCGCTCAAGTAATACACCGGTCTCTGCACCGACCTGCCACCTTCTTCGCGCTCCACCACCACTGCCACACTTACAACTCGGTTTGTGGCCGCAATGTAAAGTAACATCGGCTCATTGTGCAATGGTGACGCCAACACCGGGGCAGTGGACAACATCTTTTTCAGCTCACCGAACGCCACGTCGGCCTGCGGGGTCCATGTAAACCCGGTACTTTTCTTCATGAGCTGGTACAAAGGTAAGGCTTTTTCTCCTAGCCGAGCTACAAATCGGCTCAACGAGGCTAGGCACCCTGTGAACTTCTGCACATCTTTCAAACACTTCGGTAACTTCATGCTCAATAGCTCGGATCTTGGCCGGGTTAACCTCGATACCTCGGCTAGACACCAGGAATCCGAGCAACTTTCCAGCCGGGACACCAAAGGTGCACTTGTCCGGGTTAAGCTTCAACCGATACTTTCTCAAATTCACAAATGTCTCCTCGAGATCCTCGAGGAGAGTACGTTTCTCCTTAGTTTTGATGACAATATCATCGACATACACTTGCACATTTTTGCCCATTGAGAGTGCAGGCATTTCTGCATACACCTCTGATAAGTTGCCCCGGCATTTCTCAGACCAAAACACATGACACGATAGCAATACGCCCCATACGGGGTAATAAAAGCAGTCTTTATTTGATCCTTTGGGTTCAGTGGTATCTGGTGAAAACCAGAGTACGCATCGATAAAAGACAACAGTTCACAACCAGCAGTGGAATCGATCACTTGATCAATCCGAGGTAATGGAAATGGATCTTTTGGGCACGCCTTGTTGAGGTTAGTGAAGTCAATGCACATGCGCCACACCTTGACCACGGCTGGCTCGTCTTTCTTCTTTTCCACCAAGACCGGATTGGATATCCAGTCCGGATGCAGCACCTCCATAATGAACCCGGCTGCAAGCAACTTAGCCAGCTCGTCCAGCACCACTTGTCTCGGTCGTCTGAGAGACGACGGGTCGGTTGCCTCACCGGTTTCACCTCTGGCCTAACAAATAAAGAGTGCTCTGCCAACTCCCTCGGAACACCAGGCAGGTCCTTAGCCGACCATGCAAAGATATCCCGATTCTCACGGAGGAAGTGACAGAGCTCGCCTTCCTATTTCTCGCCCAGCCCGGTCCCAATGATGGCCATATGCTCTGGGTGCTCCGGGTCAATGGGGATCTTCTTGGTCTCCTTGGGCACCTCGAATGCCGCAGTTGAGTCCGGGCTCATCAGTCCGGACAGGCCGAGCTGTGTTGACTGCGCCATTGCCACCACTTGATGCAGCTTCTTCTTCTCAGCTGCGATCACCAAAGACTCGGCCAGATTAGACCCCGCCGAGGCACACTGAATGGCTCGCTTGTAGTCACCCGAGATGGATATGATCCCATTAGGCCCTGGCATTTTCATCTTCAGGTATGCAACATGGGTGGAAATCATGAACTTGGCCAGAGCCGGCCTTCCAAGCAATGCATGGTATGCACTCTCCAAGTCCACCACCTCGAACTCGATACTCTCAACTCGGCAATTTCCTTGGTTCCAAATGCTACATCCACCCATATCTTGCCCATGGGTGCACAGGAAACGCCAGGCACAATCCCATGAAAAGTACAACTGCTTGGCATCAACTGATTAGGCGATATGCCCAATTTCACCATTGTGTCTCGGTACATGATGTTGATGGCACTGCCATTGTCCACCAGAACTCGGGTGAACCTCACATTGTTGGTAGGCCCACACAACGTTGGATCTACCACCAGGGCATACTTTCCAGGGCTCGGCATGATCCGAGGTGTGTCTTTCTGCTCCAAGTGATCTCCTGCTCAGACCAGTTCATATAGGTCGGCACCACCGGCATTACTGCATTCACCTCCATGGCACGCCTCTGCACGCTCTTCTTGTCAGTTGGCTCGGTCACAAAGACCACATAGCTCGCATGAGCCTCTCTATAGTCATTTCCGGGGTATTCATACTGCTGACTTGGTCCGGCACCATTGTTGTTGTTATTACCTCGGACATTCACAACATTCACGGGTCTTGCTGCTGCAGGCCTCGGAAGAGGTGCAGTGGTTATCGGGGTAACATTTGCTCCGGACAGATTAGGGTGGGACCTCGGCTGAAATCTCTGAGGTGGTGGTCCTGCTCTGATTCCTCCGGCCTTCGCCCCTTCTTCTCTGATTCTGCGGTTCCAGCTGCACTGCCGGGTTGAATGGTTGGCTGGCTTGCGCGGGTCGGTCGTATGGTAACAGCACGGACCATCTATCATTGATTCATAGGTCAAGGGTGGCTCCGGGTTCGGACTAAATGCCGGACCATTGATTTTTGGCCTCTGGACACCTCCAGCTCCGGGCTGATCCGGGTTCACCGCTGCAACTTGGTTCGAGGTGTATGGATAGTCCGGCTCCCTCCTCTTCTGTCCGAACTCCTGACGGTCATTACACCTTGGTCCGAGCCGGTTGTTTATTGGCTCCCTCCTTCTGTTACGTGCCCTGCCTCTGCTGCTGGCTGCATCGGATCACCCAGAGCATAAGAATCTGCAACCCGGATTGTTTCTGCTAGGGATTCGGCATATCTCTCTGGAGCCTCTGCCACAGCATGCTGCCATGTCGACAACCATCTGCAAACCAGGAAATGGCCTGTGCCTCTACCACTCCTTCACAGGAATTCCGAACATTGCTCCACCGAGTTAAGAATTCTCGGTCAGTTTCATGATCATCTTGCTTACATGCCGCCAGGAGCTGAGGTCGGTTTGGCCTCTTGTATGTACTAGCAAAGTTGCTGTTAAACGCCAGCTCCAAGTCTATCCAGGAGTTGATACTATACTCCGGCAAATTATTCAGCCAGATCCGAGCTGGACCTTCCAACATGTGCGGGAGATACCGGACCGCCCATCGGCGATTGCCCCCCGCATGTGCACCGAGGATACATAATCTGTCAGCCAATCTTGTGGCTTGGTGCTCCCATTGTATGGCTTGGTGTTCCGACCTAACTGGAACTGAGATACTGGTGGTGGTGGCTCCTTCATGATCCGAGGTCCAAAACACGCCGGACCAGGAGGGCCTTCCTCCTCCAGTTGCTCAGACAAGTAGATTCTATCCAGCTTGTTACGGACATCGCCTGGAGCTAACATCCGACCTCCTATCCGAGGTCCCAACGCCCCATCCACTCTGTGGTATCCAGCTCGCCATGGCCGAGTCTCCATCATCATATCGGTCATCGCCTTGACCGACGTTCTGAGGTTGCTGAACATACTCCGGCTCTCGCTGATATTGCCCCTGCCGAGGTTGTTGCTGATACCTCGGGGGCGGAGGTGGTTTACCTCGGCCAGCCGACGCTGCTTGCCCGCCATTCTGATTTCCCTGACCGGAGTTACCCTTAGCTCGGCTTGCATTGCCTGGGCCGGGGTTTCCCTTAGCTCGGCTAGCATTGCCCTGGCCCACCTTCTGCTTTGCTGCTAGGACTGGATCATACATCTGCAGCTGCTTGTTCTGACCCGAGGTGACACTCCGGGCTCGATCGGCTCCTCCGACGAGTGGAGACGAGGCTTGCCCCTTGGACACCTGACTAACTGGCCTAGCTGAATAAACCATCTCTGAATCACCAGCCCCGGCATATGCTCTGCGGAGAGCCTCATTCTGCTGGTTAGCTACATATACTAACTCATTGACTCGCTTCTGCTGCGCACGCCATGCATCTCCAGTAACCCGGATAGCTCGGCCCTGCCTGCCTCGGCAGCTCTGAGGTTCTTAGCAGGGGAACTATACACCGGCCTTCCAGTCGACACGCGACTCTCACTCCTAGCCGAGGTGGTAGGTCGAGCCTCCCTGTTTATCTCATCATTGAGCCCCTTGCCTCTCTGCCGCACCTCGGCTCCCCTATGTGTATCAACTGCTACCGGGGTGAAGCCATTCGCTGCATTGTACTCACGCAGATCTCTATTGAACTCATCTCTAGCTGTTATCATTGCTACAGCCTCCTTCTGCAACAGGACACGCTTTGCCTCTAGGTCGGCCACAGTCACCACTATCCACTCCTGGATTTACTGGGTCTGCCAGTGTATCCACTATCTCTACCAGGGTCGCACCTCGGCCCTGCAGCTCTGGGGTGCCAGGCAGTCTTTCTCTAGCCTGGGCTTTGCAGATCTCACCTTAGCAACCTCGGCGCCTTGGATTGGCTGGCATCTACTTTGCCAGCGGCGTCAACCGGACCTGTCATCATCACCTCCACGCAGCTCTCGGGGCGAGTGATACGCCGACCTAAAGCCGCGAGGAGAGGAGTTTCGTCGTCCACGAGCACCTGCTCCGGGTACCCGCGAACAACCTCGACAGCAACGTATGTGACGAAGCTGCCGAGCATCATGGTGAAGCCGTGCTCGGGGAAGGGCTTGCCGGCGAAACACCCCGCGTTGTCGCTGATGAAGGTGAACTCTCCGATCTTGGCGACAAGCCCGGAAAGAACACGCTCGCCTGAGCCCGTCCGGATGAAAACTCCCTCCAACGCCTCAATCTGCCCCACGGTGGGCGCCAACTGTCGTGGTGGGATCACGGCAGATGCCATAGGTATGGCTAAGATGGGGCCGAATGGTCGTTGGGGGAATCCGGGGAGGGTTTATGCACTCAAGAAGTGCACACGCAAGAACACGCAAGAACACGAACGAAGAAACAAGAACCAAGAACACCACACCACGATGTACCCTGCTTCGGGGCCCTCTTGTGGAGGTAACCCCTACTGCAGCACTATCCTACTCAGTGTATAGCTCAAAGTGACAAGTACAAGCTGCTCCTCGAGCTGTATGATGCTACAATGGTGAGAACTTGAGGTAAAAGATGGAGCTAGACGGGAGGAAGAAGGCACTCCGAGCTGAATCCGAGGTGTTTCCGGGGTGTTCCGAGCTTCCTCTCTCTCTTTCTTTCTCTCTTGATCAACTAGTTCCAGCGCGGGGGGGGGGGGATCCTCTAGCAGGAGGGGGTGAAGCCCACTATATAGGCCAGCCGGGTTACCATTGTGCCCTCGCGAACACTGTTGCCATGCCTCTGCAACGGTCACCACCGTACCACCGTACCTCGGTCAGGGACAAGACGTGGCTTGCCCATCTCCTGTAGCCTAACGGCAGAACTAGCATGTCCCCTCTGACCGAGACAGGACGTGGCCTGGCAGAGCTACCTCGTAGCCTTTTCCCAGATCCCGCGTGGTCAGCGGTCAGAGTGCAGGCCCGCCGAACCCGGGCACGCCTCTGCCAGGCTCCTTGACAGACGCTCCCGTGTCAGGCGCTCTTGTACCCGGCTGGAAGTGACAGGAGCATTGACTCCTGCCCGACCTACAGCCACCACCTCGGTTAGCTCGGCACGGATGTGACGGGCTCCGTACCTCGGGTCTTGCGCTTAAATCTTTACCAGGTCGGATCTTACTTCCTCCCACAGCTTCTCCTGCTCTCACAACACAAACCACTGCAGAGGTAGTTAGGTCGGCTGAACATAGCTCGGACAGTGAACCTCGGCCCTGGCCAACAGTATACCTCGGACCCCTCTGGGCCGATAGGTCGGCCTGTATTCTCCAGGTCAAGATGAAGCTCGGACTTCCCAGGCCCAAACAGGTCGGCCCTTTCCGTACCTCGGCACACCTTCGAACTCCACTTATGCCCAGCCTTGACCCTACCCGGGGATACTCCCCCGACACTCTTTCTCTTTGGTTTACACACATTCAGGTATTTCACTGTTTGTCATTGCTTACTGATGATCAGGGCAAAAGTATGAAGAGAATTAATTGGTTTAAAGTTGTAAATAATTGGGACTGGGCACCCGTTGCCAGCTCTTTTTGCAAGTTATTGGATAAGTGGATGTATATGCACTAGTCAGGTGTAAAAGTCCACTCGACAAATAGAATAAAGAATAACCACACTAATTCCTCATGAGCTAGTAAACATTGACACAAAAAGGGAATAATAACATTTTGAATAATTTAAAGCTAGCAACATGAAAAATTTACTTGGAGTGGCAAGGAAATACCACATATAGGTAGTTATGGTGGACACAAATGGCATGGATTTTGGCTCAGGATTTGGATGCACGACGAAGCATTCCCTCTCAGTACAGAGTTTAGGCTAGCAAGGTTATGTAAGCAAACAGAATATCAACGTACACCAAGTTTTATATGACAAACATATTGCAAAGTTTATAAGACTTCATACCGTCTTCCTTGTTAACCAAACCGTTTATTAGAAAATATCTAACCTTAGAGATACCACTGATGCAAACCAAATTTTCACAAGCTTTACGGTAGTTCTTCACTAATAGGCTTAACTCATGTGATGCACCAATTTAATCATGATCTACTTGTTAACTCAAAACATTGACAAGCACCAAGTTATCCATTTTAGTGATCTACAAGATTAAGCAAGTTTTTCCTTATACCAATTACCACATGCAACATTTTCTGAACAACCAAACACCAATCAATTTATTCATCAACTCTCCAAACAAATATAAGTGAGCAAGAGAGTACTTTCTACAAAAGAAAGCTAATAGCTCTGACAAGAGATACATGAAAACAGGAGCTAAAAGCTGAACAGCGCTAGATATGAATACTCAACAAATATAAGTGAAGAATAGGAGTATTCTCATGAAAAAAGCGGAGCGTGTCTCTCTCCCAATCAAGAATTGCTAGGGTCCAGTCAAGCTTTATTGAAATAAAATGCAATAATAAAAATAAAAAGCACACAGACGCTCCAAGAAAAGCATATGACGTGAAAAGAATTAAAATATAGTTTCACTAGAGATGACTTGATATTTTGACAATGAAGAAGGGGATGCTTGGGCATCCCCAAGCTTAGACGCTTGAGTCTTCTTGAAATTATGCTGGGGAGATCCATGGGAGCCTCCCCAAGCTTAAGCTCTTCACTCTTCTTGATATTATTATATCATCTTCTCTCTTGACCCTTGAAAACTTCTGTCACACCAAACTCAAAGTAGATCTCATTAGAGGGTTAGTGCATAATCAAAAATTCACATATTCTGTAAAGACGCAATATGATTTGTTACTTTGAACACTAGCTACAGCCACTGATGTTATGCGAAGCTCTTCCACCCAAAAAGAATTTCACTCAACACTAGTAAAAGAGAGAATGCGAAAAATAAAAAGGCATAATCTGTCTAAAACAGAACAGTCGCAAAGACGAATTTTTTCGAGGCACTTACGACGCTCAGATCGAGAACTCTGTGAACTAATGAAAGTTTCAGACATTCATAAAGATTACGCACAATTTTTTTCAGATTTTTTTAACAATCTGGTGATTTTAGGAATTTCGTACAGTGAACAGCAAAAATCTGTTTCTGCGCAGCAATCAAAATTAAGCATCATCTTATCATTAGAGGCTACTCTTAGCACAACAATGCGAGAAAATAAAGATACAAAGGAGTTGCTACAGAAGTAAACAAACTCCTTGACTCAATAAAGAAAAATTGCAGAAAAATAAAATGGGTTGCTTGAGGAAAAATTTAATCCTGTATAAAAGGTTTGGATGATCATCCAAGTAGTCAGTCCATGAGTGGGACAATTCTTCACCAAAGATTTCATTCTTTCCCAAGCTTCAGCAACATGTTCATTATCAAGTTGTTTAAAATTCATAATGCTACTTCTCAAGGATATAATCTTAGCAGGAGGATAATATTTTCCTATGAAAGCATCTTTGCATTTTGTCCAAGAATTAATACTATTTCTAGGGAAAGAAAGCAACCATTCTTTAGCTCTTCCTCTCAAGGAGAAAGGAAAAAGTTTCAGTTTTATAATATCCCCATCCATATCCTTATACTTTTGCATTTCACAAAGTTCAACAAAGTTATTAAGATGGGCAGCAGCATCATCAGTACTAACACCAGAAAATTGCTCTTTCATAACAAGATTTAATAGAGCAGGTTTAATTTTATAAAATTCTGCTGTAGAAGCAGGTGGAGCAATAGGAGTGCTTATGAAATCATTGTTGTTTGTGCTAGTGAAGTCACACAACTTAGCGTTCTCAGGAGTACTCATTTTGAAAAACAAAATCAAACCGAATTAAACAAGTAACTAATTTTTTTGTGTTTTTGATAAAGAGAGCAAACAAGACTAAATAAAAATAAACTAAGCAAGACAAATAACAAAGTAAAGAGATTGGGTGTGAGAGACTCCCCTTGCAGAAGCAATTCGGTTTTCCCCGGCAACGGCGCCAGAAAACGTGTTGCTAGCGCTAAGTTGACGAGGGAATATCTCCCCGGCAACGGCGCCAGAAAACGTGTTGCTAGCGCTAAGTTGACGAGGGAATATCTCCCCGGCAACAGCACAGAAACAATGCTTGTACGTCACACGTCAGTTGGGAACCCCAAGAGGAAGGTATGATGAGTGCAGCAGCAAGTTTTCCCTCAGTATGAAACCAAGGTTTAATCGAACCAGTAGGAAAACGAGGTTGCTTCGAAGGTGTTGGTGAAGGAGTGTAGTGCGGCGCAACACCAGGGATTCCGGTGCCAACGTGGAACCTGCACAACACAATCAAATTACTTTGCCCCAACTTAACAGTGAGGTTGTCAATCTCACCGGCTTGCTGAAAACAAAGGGTTAAACGTATCGAATGGAAGATGATGTTTGTTTGCATAAAACAGTAGAGAACAATGATTGCAGTAGATTGTATTTCAGATGTAAAAGAATGGACCGGGGTCCACAGTTCACTAGTGGTGTCTCTCCAATAAGATAACTAACATGCTGGGTAAACAAATTACAGCTGGGCAATTGACAATTGATAAGTGCATATAACATGCATGTGTGAGCTGTGGTGTCTACTATGAGATTCATTTGGGCATTACGACAAAGTACATAGACCGCTATCCAGCATGCATCTATGCCTAAATAGTCCACTTTCCGGTTAACATCCGTACCCCTTCCAGTATTAAGTTGCAAGCAACAGACAATTGCATTAAGTAATGTGCGTAATGTAAACAATACATTCATCCTTGAATAAAGCATTGCTGTTTTACCCCTAGTGGCAACAACACATCTACAACCTTAGAACTTGCTGTCACTATCCCAGGTTAAATAGAGGTTGAACCCAACTATCATGCATAAATACCCCCTCTTGGAGTACAAGTATTCACTTGGCCAAGGCTTCAACAAGTAACGGAGAGCATGCAAGATCACAAATGACATAGACATGATAATATAATATTCAGCTCCACATAGGTATCAATATAAGTCAGATCCCAGCAAACACAACATGTAGCATTACAATAAGATGATCTTGATCATGATAGGCAGCTCACAAGATCTAAACATGATGGCACAAGTGGAGAAGACAACCATCTAGCTACTGCTATGGACCCATAGTCCAAGGATGAACTACTCACGCATCACTCCGGAGGCGGGCATGGCGATGTAGAGCCCTCCGGTGATGATTCCCCTCTCCGGCAGGGTGCCGGGAAGAGCTTCAGAACCCCCCGAGTTAGGGTTGACGACGGCGGCGGCAGCGAATATGTTCTGGATGAAAGGCTCGGTGTTTTAGGGTTTTCACGTCTCGGGGAATAAATAGGCGAAGGGGCGATGTCGGCGGACCCCCGAGGGGCCCAAACCACAGGCTGGCGCGGTGGGCCGCGCCGCCAGGTGGTTTGGCCACCTCGTGGCTCCCTTCGTCTCTCCTTCGGACTCCGTGTACGTGTTGGAAAAATAGGGACTTGGCCTTTTGTTTCGTGCAATTCCGAGAATATTTCCAGAAGTAACTTTCTGAAACCAAAAACAGCAGAAAACAGGGAACTGGCACTGTGGCATCTTGTTAATAGGTTAGTCCCAGAAAATGCATAAAAGTGATATGAAGTGTATATAAAACATGTAGCAAATGGTATAATATAAGCATGGAACAGCAGAAATTATGGATACGTTGGAGACGTATCAAGCATCCCCAAGCTTAGTTCTACTCGTCCTCGAGTAGGTAAAACGATAACAACAAATAATTTCTGAGGAGACATGCTTTCACACAATCTTGATCAATATATTGCAAGGCTCATGTCATGAATGAAGTGACTCAAAGCAATGTCTATAGTTTGCTAACAAATAGATAAAGAGTAAACAATGAATCATATAAGCAAAAACTTTTCATGAATAGTACTTTCAAGACAAGCATCAAAAAGTTTTGCATAAGAGGTAACTCATAAAGCAATAGATTCAAAGTAAAAGGCATTGAAGCAACACAAAGGATGATTAAGTTTCAGCATTGCTTTCAACTTGTAACATGTATATCTCATGGATAGTTGTCAACATAAAGCAATATAACAAGTGCAATAAGTAAACATGTAAGAATCAATGCACACAAAGTTGACACAAGTGTTTGCTTCTAAGATAGAAAGGAGTAGGTAAACTGACTCAACATAAAGTAAAAGATAGGCCCTTCGCAGAGGGAAGCAGGGATTAAATCATGTGCTAGAGCTTTTTAAGTTTTCGAAAGCATATAGAGAGCACAAAATAAGTATTTGAGAGGTGTTTGTTGTTGTCAACGAATGGTAGTGGGCACTCTAACCCCCTTGTCAACCAGACTTTCAAGAGCGGCTCCCATGAAGGACGTTATCTCTACCAGCAAGGTAGATCATCCCTCTTCTCTTTTGTTTACACATGTATTTTAGTTTCTTTATAGATGACACTCCTCCCAACCTTTTGCTTACACAAGCCATGGCTAACCGAATCCTCGGGTGCCTTCCAACATTCACATACCATGGAGGAGTGTCTATTTGCAAATTAAGTTGCTTACTGATAAATCAGGGCAAAACATGTGAAGAGAATTATTAATGAAAGTTGTAATTAATTGGGGCTGGGCACCCCGTTGCCAGCTCTTTTTGCAAATTATTGGATAAGCGGATGTATATGCCACTAGTCCATTGGTGAAAGTCTGTCAGAAGTAAATGACAAGATTGAAAGATAAAACACCACATACTTCCTCATGAGCTATAAAACATTGACACAAATAAGGAGTAATAAAGTTTTGAATAGTTTAAAGGTAGCACATGAAATATTTACTTGGAATGGCAGGAAATACCACATAGTAGGTAGGTATGGTGGACACAAATGGCATGGGTTTTGGCTCAAGTTTTGGATGCACGAGAAGCATTCCCTCTCAGTACAGAGTTTAGGCTAGCAAGGTTGTTTGAAGCAAACACAAGTATAAACCGGTACAGCAAGAATCACATAAAAACATATTGCAAGTATTATAAGACTCTACACTGTCTTCCTTGTTGCTCAAACATTTTACCAGAAAATATCTAGACCTTAGAGAGAACAAATATGCATCCCAAGTCTCAACAAGCTCTACGGTAGTTCTCCACTACTAGGCTTTAACTACATGATGCAAGAGCTTAAACATGATCTACTTGAGAGCTCAAAACAATTGCAAAGCATCAAATCGAAACAAGACAATGATCTACAAGAATGCATATGTCTTTTCCAATACCAACTACTACATGTAGCATTTTCTTTCTTCCAAACAAACACCAATCAATTTATTTAAACATAAACTCTCCAAATGATAATATAATGCAGCAAGAGAGTATTTATAAACAAGTGCTAACAGCTCGAAGAGATGCATGAAAAACAGGAGCTAAAAGCACTGCAGTAGCTAGTTAAGAATACTCAACAAATATAAGTGAAGAACATGAGTATTCACATGAAAAAGCGGAGCGTGTCTCTCTCCCACACAAGGATTGCTAGGATCCGAATTTATTCAAACAAAAACAAAAATAAAAACACACAGACGCTCCAAGTAAAGCGCATAAGATGTGAAAGAATTAAAATATAGTTTCACTAGAGATGACCTGATAAGTTTGTTGATGAAGAAGGGGATGCCTTGGGCATCCCCAAGCTTAGACGCTTGAGTCTCTCTGAATATGGTTGGGATGAACCACGGGGGCATCCCCAAGCTTAGGCTTTTCACTCTTCTTGATCACATAATATCACCCTTCTCGCTTGATCCTTGAAAACTTCCTTCACACCAAACTCAAGACAGTTCTCATTAGAGGGTTAGTGCATAATCAAAAATTCTCATATTCTGTAATGATACAATCAATCCCAAAGCTTCTGGACATTAGCTACAGCCACCAATGCTTTGTGGAGCAAAGAAATCCACACAAACACAGTAAAAGAGCGAATGCAAAACAAAAGGCAGAATCTGTCAAAAACAGAACAGTCTGGAATGACGAATTTTTTCGAGGCACTTAAGTTGCTCAGATGGATCTGGCCTAAAATAATGAAAGTTGCGTACATATCTCAGGAATATGCGTGATTTTTTCAGAATTTTTTGAATTTTCTACAGGGAGATAAGCTCAAATCCGTGACAGCTAAAAATCTGTCACTGCGCAGAAATCCAAATCTTGCATCAACTTTCAATATAGAACTTTACTTGGCACAACATTGCGATAAAATAAAGATACAAAGGAGTTGCTACAGAAGTAACAAAACTCCTTGACTCAAAGAAAACAAAAATAACAGCAAATAAAAACGATGGGTTGTCTCCCATAAGCGCTTTTCTTTAACGCCTTTCAGCTAGGCGCAGAAAGTGAAAATCAAGTGTTGTCAAGAGAAGAAGCATCAACATCATAACTTGCTCTAACAATAGAGTCAAAAGGTAACTTCATTCTCTTCCTAGGGAAGTGTTCCATACCTTTCTTGAGAGGAAATTGGTACCTTATATTACCTTCTTTCATATCAATGATGGCACCAACAGTTCGAAGAAAAGGTCTTCCCAAAACAATAGGACAAGATGCATTGCATTCAATATCCATAACAATAAAATCAACGGGGACAAGGTTATTGTTTACTGTAATAAAAACATCATTAACTCGCCCCAAAGGTTTCTTCATAGCATTATCAGCGAGAAAAACATCCAAATAACAATGTTCCAAAGGTGGCAAATCAAGAATATCATAAAGCTTCTTGGGCAAAACCGAAATACTTGCACCAAGATCACACAAGGCATTGCAATCAAAATCATTCACCTTTACCTTAATGATGGGTTCCCAACCATCTTCTAATTTCCTAGGAATAGAAGCTTTAAGTTTCAACTTCTCCTCCCTAGCTTGCAAAAGAGCATTTGTAATATGCTTTGTAAAAGCCAAATTAATAGTGCTAGCATTGGGACTTCTAGCTAATTTTTGCAAGAACATAATAACTTCAGAGATGTTACAATCATCAAAATCAAAATCATTATTGTCAATGGTGGTGGAACCATTGTCTCCAATAGTTTGAAAAATTTCAGCACTTTTATCAGAAAAAGTTTCAGCAGTTTTAGGCAATTTCAAACGCTTTGCAGAAGTAGTAGAGACATTACCAACACCAATAACATTACCATCAATAGTAGGAGGCTTACTAGCATGTGAAACATTAGCATTACTAGTGGTGGTGATAGTACAAACTCTAACTATACTATTCTCTTTTTCAAGTTCTTCCTCTTTTTCCCACCTAGCATGCAATTCAGCCAACATCCTAATATTATTATCAATTCGAACTTGGATGGCATTTGCTGTAGCAAATGACTTAGTATCTTTAACTTCATTAGGCATAACTTTCAGTTTTAGAATTTCAACATCATGAGCAAGACTATCAACTTTAGAAGCAAGACATCAATTTTTTCAAACTTTTCCTCAACAGTTTTATTGAAAGCTTTTTGTGTGCTAATAAATTCTTTAAGCATAGCTTCAAGATCAGAGGACACACTTCTATTGTTGCTGTAGGAATTACCATAAGAATTGCCATAACCATTTGAAGGATAAGGCTTATAGTTGTTGCTACCAAAATTATTCCTATAAGCATTGTTGTTGAAGTTGTTGTTTTTAATGAAGTTTACATCAACATGCTCTTCTTGAGCAACCAATGAAGCTAAAGGAACATTATTAGGATCAACATGAGATCTACCATTCACAAGCATAGACATAATAGCATCAATCTTATCACTCAAAGAGGAGGTTTCTTCAACAGAATTTACCTTCTTACCTTGAGGAGCTCTTTCGGTGTGCCATTCGGAATAGTTGATCATCATATCATCAAGTAGCTTTGTTGCTGCACCTAAAGTGATGGACATAAAGGTTCCTCCAGAGGCTGAATCCAATAAGTTCCTTGAGGAAAAATTTAATCCTGCATAAAAGGTTTGGATGATCATCCAAGTAGTCAGTCCATGAGTGGGACAATTCTTCACCAAAGATTTCATTCTTTCCCAAGCTTGAGCAACATGTTCATTATCAAGTTGTTTAAAATTCATAATGCTACTTCTCAAGGATATAATCTTAGCAGGAGGATAATATTTCCCTATGAAAGCATCTTTGCATTTTGTCCAAGAATAATACTATTTCTAGGCAAAGAAAGCAACCATTCTTTAGCTCTTCCTCTCAAGGAGAAAGGAAAAAGTTTCAGTTTTATAATATCCCCATCCATATCCTTATACTTTTGCATTTCACAAAGTTCAACAAAGTTATTAAGATGGGCAGCAGCATCATCAGTACTAACACCAGAAAATTGCTCTTTCATAACAAGATTTAATAGAGCAGGTTTAATTTCATAAAATTCTGCTGTAGAAGCAGGTGGAGCAATAGGAGTGCATATGAAATCATTGTTGTTTGTGCTAGTGAAGTCACACAACTTAGTGTTCTCAGGAGTACTCATTTTGAAAAACAAAATCAAACGAATTAAACAAGTAACTAATTTTTTTGTGTTTTTGATAAAGAGAGCAAACAAGACTAAATAAAAATAAACTAAGCAAGACAAATAACAAAGTAAAGAGATTGGGTGTGAGAGACTCCCCTTGCAGAAGCAATTCGGTTTTCCCCGGCAACGGCGCCAGAAAACGTGTTGCTAGCGCTAAGTTGACGGGAATATCTCCCCGGCAACGGCGCCAGAAAACGTGTTGCTAGCGCTAAGTTGACGAGGGAATATCTCCCCGGCAACAGCACCAGAAACAATGCTTGTACGTCACACGTCAGTTGGGAACCCCAAGAGGAAGGTATGATGAGTGCAGCAGCAAGTTTTCCCTCAGTATGAAACCAAGGTTTAATCGAACCAGTAGGAAAACGAGGTTGCTTCGAAGGTGTTGGTGAAGGAGTGTAGTGCGGCGCAACACCAGGGATTCCGGTGCCAACGTGGAACCTGCACAACACAATCAAATTACTTTGCCCCAACTTAACAGTGAGGTTGTCAATCTCACCGGCTTGCTGAAAACAAAGGGTTAAACGTATCGAATGGAAGATGATGTTTGTTTGCATAAAACAGTAGAGAACAATGATTGCAGTAGATTGTATTTCAGATGTAAAAGAATGGACCGGGGTCCACAGTTCACTAGTGGTGTCTCTCCAATAAGATAACTAACATGCTGGGTAAACAAATTACAGCTGGGCAATTGACAATTGATAAGTGCATATAACATGCATGTGTGAGCTGTGGTGTCTACTATGAGATTCATTTGGGCATTACGACAAAGTACATAGACCGCTATCCAGCATGCATCTATGCCTAAATAGTCCACTTTCCGGTTAACATCCGTACCCCTTCCAGTATTAAGTTGCAAGCAACAGACAATTGCATTAAGTAATGTGCGTAATGTAAACAATACATTCATCCTTGAATAAAGCATTGCTGTTTTACCCCTAGTGGCAACAACACATCTACAACCTTAGAACTTGCTGTCACTATCCCAGGTTAAATAGAGGTTGAACCCAACTATCATGCATAAATACCCCCTCTTGGAGTCACAAGTATTCACTTGGCCAAGGCTTCAACAAGTAACGGAGAGCATGCAAGATCACAAATGACATAGACATGATAATATAATATTCAGCTCCACATAGGTATCAATATAAGTCAGATCCCAGCAAACACAACATGTAGCATTACAATAAGATGATCTTGATCATGATAGGCAGCTCACAAGATCTAAACATGATGGCACAAGTGGAGAAGACAACCATCTAGCTACTGCTATGGACCCATAGTCCAAGGATGAACTACTCACGCATCACTCCGGAGGCGGGCATGGCGATGTAGAGCCCTCCGGTGATGATTCCCCTCTCCGGCAGGGTGCCGGGAAGAGCTTCAGAACCCCCGAGTTAGGGTTGACGACGGCGGCGGCAGCGAATATGTTCTGGATGAAAGGCTCGGTGTTTTAGGGTTTTCACGTCTCGGGGAATAAATAGGCGAAGGGGCGATGTCGGCGGACCCCCGAGGGGCCCAAACCACAGGCTGGCGCGCGGTGGGCCGCGCCGCCAGGTGGTTTGGCCACCTCGTGGCTCCCCTTCGTCTCTCCTTCGGACTCCGTGTACGTGTTGGAAAAATAGGGACTTGGCCTTTTGTTTCGTGCAATTCCGAGAATATTTGCAGAAGTAACTTTCTGAAACCAAAAACAGCAGAAAACAGGGAACTGGCACTGTGGCATCTTGTTAATAGGTTAGTCCCAGAAAATGCATAAAAGTGATATGAAGTGTATATAAAACATGTAGCAAATGGTATAATATAAGCATGGAACAGCAGAAATTATGGATACGTTGGAGACGTATCAAGCATCCCCAAGCTTAGTTCTACTCGTCCTCGAGTAGGTAAAACGATAACAACAAATAATTTCTGAGTAGACATGCTTTCACACAATCTTGATCAATATATTGCAAGGCTCATGTCATGAATGAAGTGACTCAAAGCAATGGTTTATAGTTTGCTAACAAATAGATAAAGAGTAAACAATGAATCATATAAGCAAAAACTTTTCATGAATAGTACTTTCAAGACAAGCATCAAAAAGTTTTGCATAAGAGGTAACTTATAAAGCAATAGATTCAAAGTAAAAGGCATTGATCCACATGTCCGCGCCCCTGACCCGCACACGCCCATGTTGTCGCGAGGGTTGGCTCTGATACCAAATGTAACACCCCGACCCACCCCTGGTTGGGCCTGTCACCCCTGGCAGCTCTCTAGGATCTCTAGACTGGCCCCACAGATCAACACTAGTCTTTTCTGCGCACTTTGTCCTCACTCGTGCGCACCCGGGAATGAGTTCCCGGTCGGTCACCATCCTTGGAGTGCTCCGGGCCAAACACGCTTAACCTCGGAGTTCTTTCCAGATGAGCTTCCAGAAAAGAAGTTGCAACTTGTTGACATGAGTATCCTATCAGTCATATTGAGCCCTGAGCCAGGATCTCACAAAACATTACCAACACCAACTATCTTGCCATTAATGGTAGGAGGTTTGTTAACACTTGAGTTTGAAACCTTTTCAAAAGTAGTAATAGTATAAACTCTAGCAATATTGTTCTTTCTAGCAATTTCATCCTCTCTTTCCCATCTAGCGTGCAATTCAGCTAACATCCTCACATTGTTATCAATTTTAACTTGTATAGCATTGAGAGTTTTGCTCTCTTTAACATCATGAGGCATGTTCTTTAGTTTCAATAAGTCAACATCAAGAGCAAGACTATCAACTTTAGAGGAAAGCACATCAATTTTCCCAAATTTCTCCTCAATAGTTTTATTGAAAGCAGTTTGTGTACTAATAAAATCCTTAAGCATAACTTCAAGATCAGAGGGTACACTCTTATTATTATTGTAGGAGTTACTATAGGAATTTCCATAACCATTGCCACTATTAGAAGGATAGGGCCTATAATTGCTATTACCAAAATTATTCCTATAAGCATTGTTGTTGAAATTATTATTTTTAATGAAGTTCACATCAACATGCTCTTCTTGAGCAACCAAAGAAGCCAAAGGAACATTATTTGGATCAACATGTGTTTGACCATTTGCAAGCATAGACATAATAGTATCAATTTTGGCACTCAAAGAGGAGGTTTCCTCAACAGAATGTACCTTCTTACCTGTTGGAGCTCTCTCGGTGTGCCACTCAGAATAATTAATCATCATATCATCAAGAAGCTTTGTTGCAGCACCCAAAGTGATGGACATAAAGGTACCTCCAGCGGCCGAATCCAATAAATTCCTCGAAGAAAAATTTAATCCTGCATAGAAGGTTTGGATGATCATCCAAGTAGTCAGTCTATGAGTGGGACAATTTTTAACCAATGATTTCATTCTCTCCATGCTTGAGCAACATGTTCATTATCAAATTGCTTAAAATTCATTATGCTACTTCTCAAAGAAATAATCTTAGCAGGAGGATAATATTTTCCAATAAAAACATCTTTGCATTTAGTCCATGAATCAATACTATTTCTAGGCAAAGATAGCAACCATTCTTTAGCACGTCCTCTCAAGGAGAAAGGAAAAAGTTTCAGTTTAATAATATCACCATCTACTTCCTTGAGCTTTTACATTTCACAAAGTTCAACAAAGTTATTAAGGTGAACAGCAGCATCATCAGTACTAACACCAGAAAATTGCTCTTTCATAACAAGATTTAAAAGTGCAGGTTTAATTTCATAAAATTCTGCTGAAGCAGCAGGTGGAGCAATAGGTGTGCATATGAAATCATTGTTGTTCGTGCTAGTGAAATCACACAACTTAGTGTTCTCAGGAGTAATCATTTTAGCAGAATAAAAACAGTACAGAAAATAACTTGAAAGTAAACTAGATGCAAGTAACTATTTTTTGTGTGTTTTTGATAATTGAAAGCAAACAAGATAATATAAAATAAACTACGCAAGACAAAAACAAAGTAAAGAGATTGGAAGCGTGAAACTCCCTTGCAGAAGACTGCTGTCTCCCCGGCAACGGCGCCAGAAAAATAGGCGTCGAAGGGGAGATAGGAGTCTGCTGAACCGAAGTGCTTCCACTCCCGGCAACGGCGCCAGAAAAATAGCTTGATGACGTGAAACACACGTTCGTTGGGAGACCCAAGAGGAAGGTATGATGTAGTCAGCAGCAAGTTTTCCCTCAGAAAGAAACCAAGGTTATCGAACCAGTAGGAGCAGCAACTCTTCAGAAGGTTGTCAACGGCGCCAGAAAAATAGTGTTGTTGATGGGAGTCTGGACTGTTGACGTGGAATCTGCACACAACACAATCAAACTACTTTGCCCCAACGAAACAGTGAGGTTGTCAATCTCACTGGCTTGCTGAAAACAAAGGATTAAACGTATGGTGTGGAAAATGAGTATTAAATTGCAGAGAATGAAAAAGGAACAGTTTGCAGTTTGTGGTTGTTTAATCAGTGTAAAAGAATGGACTGGGGTCCACAGTTCACTAGTGGTGTCTCTGCATAAAAGATAACTAACATGTTGGGTGAACAAATTACAGCTGGGCAATTGACGAATAGTGAGCGCATGACAATGCATATACATGACATGTTGACTACTATGATATTTAATTGGACATTACGACATAATACATAGATCGTTATCCAACAACATCTATGACTAATAATCCACCGCCGGGTTGTCATCCGAGTTCCCCATTGGTATTAAGTTGCAAGCAACGGATAATTGCATTAAGTAAAGTGCGTAATGTAAACAAACACATATGTCCGTGGACATAGCATCGTTAGGTTATACCTAGTGGCAACAGCACATCCACAACCTTAGAACTTTCTGTCACTGTCCCAGGTTAAACGGAGATATGAACCCACTATCTAGCATAAATAATCTCTCTTGGAGTTACAAGCATCTACTTGGCCAAAGCATCTACGAGTAACGGAAAGCATGCAAGATCTTAAATAACATATAAGATAGATTGATAATCAACTTGACATAATATTCAATATTCATCGGATCCCAGCAAACACAACATGTAGCATTACAATAATATGATCTTGATCATATAGGGCAGCTCACAAGATCTAAACATGATGGCACAAAGTGGAGAGACAACCATCTAGCTACTGCTATGGACCCGTAGTCCAAGGATGAACTACTCACGCATCACTCCGGAGGCAGGCATGGCGATGTAGAAGCCTCCGGTGACGATTCCCCTCTCCGGCAGGGTGCCGGGAAGAGGTTCTGAACCCTCCCGAGCTAGGGTTGACGACGGCGGCGTCTCTGGAACTTTTCGTGAATATTTGCTCAGGTACTTAGGGTTTTCGCGTCGGGGGGAATAAGTAGGCGAAAGGGCGGCGGCCGGAGAGGCCCGTGGGGTCCACACCACCCCAGGGCGCGGCAGAGGGGGGCCCCGCGCCCTGGCCACGTGTGGGGCCCACGTGGCTCCTCTCCGTCGCCTCTTTGGTCCGTCAGATGAGTTCTGGTAAAATAGGGACTCCCGTGTAGTTTCGTCCAATTCCGAGAATATTTCCAGACTAGCTTTTCTGGAATACAAAATAGCAGAAAACAGGAACTGGCACTTCGGCATCTTGTTAATAGGTTAGTCCCAAAAAATGTATAAAAGTGATATAAAGTAGATGCAAAACATATAGCAATTGGTATAAAACAAGCATGGAACATCAAAAATTATAGATACGTTTGAGACGTATCACCTCCGACCTCCTCAACCCTTCCATCGTCGTCCTGGTGAGTCGTTGGACTGGATGCTCTGTAATCGACCACCGTCGTACTCCACCATTCGCCTCCACAGATTTTGTCAACGCCGGAGATACACGTGAACATATGGTCCGGGGAGCCGCCCATTAGGTTCCCACAACGCCCTCGTTCGGATCCGCTGCCTCCCAGCCAAAGCGCACATCCCTCCCTGCTTGAGCGTGAGCTCGACAAAACTGGGCACGGCTACCGTCGCTGACGTTTGCACACATGACATCACCGCGGGACCCATAACGCCCATTAACGTAGGTATGGCACCGGCAGGGTATGGGTAAAGGGTGGAGCCATCGCATACCCCTTACCCAACCACCCTAAACTTATCCGTCACTCGTACCATACCCGTTAATGGGTACAACTTTTTCCCATACCCGTCACCGACAGGGTAAAAGTGTTTCGAACACATAAAATTGAGTTGAAAATAGTCGTAAAAACAAAACATAAATCATCCAGAAGAGACCTATTTGTTATTCTGGTCTATCAAAAGTTGAGACATGATCATATAAATAAAATACAAATTAGATACTATTAGGCATAGCTAATCTAGTGGTAAAAGTCACCGGGTGGTCCGTTACCCGCGGAGGCTGAATCGAGCAGCTCCTGCCTATGTTACGTAAGAAAACGTACCCCCGTGAATTACGATCGGGCCCTATCCATGGAAATTCAATCCACCTGTCAAATTATTTGATGGGTACATGCGTACACGGGTATGACTTATATGATCTCATATATGTACCCTCTCTAGATATGATATTTCTTCATTTACATACCCGGTTTTTAGCCACATGGCACCCATTACCATCCCTACATTTTTTTAGATAAAAGGGAGATGCGCAACATTGAATTAACAAAGCCAGCGAGATTCGACATATGGGGCTTTTGAATACCTGTTTCAGTGCAAACAATCTAAAAAGCCTATCATCATCTTCAAAATAGATTTTTCCAAGGCCTTTGACATGATGGAACATGATGCGATAAGGAAAATAATTCAGTTGAAAGGGTTTGACGCCAAATGGCAGAGATGGATAAATAGTGTTCTGAATTCGGGTACCTCCTCAATTTTATTGAATGGTGTGCCTGGGAAAAAGTTTGAATGAAAACGAGGAGTTAGGCAGGGTGACCCTCTATCACCTCTGCTCTATGTGGGAACTGCAGATCTTTTACAGACAATGATAAACCATGATTTTCGACTTGGAAATCTCACAAGCCCTTTGCCAATTCCGAATCATGACTTTCCAGTGGTTCAATATGCTGATGACACTATTGTTATCATGGAAGCATGTCCCGATCAGGTCACACTTCTGAAGAGTATAATCAACAAGTTTGCTGATGCTACTGGTCTGTCGGTGAATTATCAAAAATCTAGCCTGATCACCATGAACTGCTCTAGTGACTTGACTACACAGCTGGCCAACATTTTGGAATGTTCTGTGGGATCAATGCCTTTTACTTACTTAGGGCTCCCGCTTGGTACAACAAGACCTACTATACAAGATCTGTCCCCTATTGTTGACAGTATGGAAAGAAGGCTGAATGCCTGCTCTCGTTTCCTAAACTATGCGGGTAGGCTGACTTATGTGGATTCGTCCTCTCTGCTCTTCCAACATTTTATATGTGTACTCTCAAAGTTCAGAAAACAGTGATCAAAGCGGCAGACAGAATTAGAAGACATGGTTTGTGGGCCAAAGGGGACTGGGAAGAAAAATCTCAAGCTCTGGTTGCATGGGAAGTGGTTTGTAGACCTAAGGACAAAGGTGGATTAGGACTTCTGAACCTGGAATTACAGAATGATGCTCTGTTATTGAAGTATATGGACAAATTCATGAACAAGGCTGACATCCCTTGGGTAGACTTAGTGTGGCACACTCATTATGATGGAAAAGTTCCGCATGCTACTCCCAAGTCTGGATCCTTCTGGTGGAAAGACATATGTGCCCTGTTCTCTCAATATAGAGGAATAACTACTTGCTCGGTTGGTCCCGGTGATACCATTTTACTATGGAAAGATAAATGGGATGGACAAACTCTCCTTGCTAACAAACATGACAGATTGTACTCGTTTGCTCTTGACCAAGATGTTTCAATCCAGCAAGCGCTACAAACAGAGGAGCTTTCGGATCTGTTCCATTTACCTTTGTCTGACCAAGCTTTCAATGAGTTTCAGACACTGCAGCTTCAAATGGCTGAGTTGCGAAATATTGACAGAGGAGAGAAAGATGTATGGAAGTATAACTTAAATAAAGGACAGTACACTTCGGCAAGCCTTTACAAATTTGTTTTCAAAGGGATAGTTACTGAAGACATTTTCAAAAAACTATGGAAGAGCAAGTGCCTGCCCAAATTAAAAGTCTTTGCTTGGCTTATGATCATTGACATGATCAACACAAAAGATATGATGATTAGAAGACACTGGAACATTAATGCTGGGCCTAACTGTGTTCTATGCATGAACAATACTCTGGAAACACGAGATCATTTGTTCTTTGAGTGTCCCTTTGCGACTAGATGCTGGAATAAACTGGGGATCTGCTGGGTCAGAAAGCAAAACCTATCTCAAACTTTCAGTGCTACGAAGATTGCCTTCTCTGGACCTTGTTTTCTTGAGACAGTTGTCTGTGCTGCTTGGATTATATGGAAGGAGAGAAATGGAGTAATTTTTTATGATCAACCAAAAAGCTTCGGCAGATGGAAGGCTCTTTTCAAAACTGAAGTAACCCTGTGTTCTCACAGGTTCAGCAACAGCACTAAGAAGGACACACTACTCTCCTGGTTGTCAACTATTTGACACACCCCTTACTGCTTTTTTAGACATAGTTAGATTCCTGTAGGGTTGACCCTCTCAACCCTATTGTATCCCTCTAATTATTGTAATGTCCTAGACATCTGTACTTTGTTGAGAGAGAAAATGGAAAATTAACCGTGGGGGTCTCCCCTACGGTTTTGCTAGTCAAAAAAAAAAGATTCAACATATGGATACAATGCTGCGGCGTACAACTTAGCCAACTGAAAGTAATGCTGCGGCATACAACTTAACCAACATGAAAGTAATCCCTACATTAACGGCGGCAAACGGTCGTGTCCACGCGTCCTCTCTAGCTGCCACGTCAGCTGGCCCGCTGTCAGATTTGTGATTACACATTGCAAAAAAACCGACCAAAATATGATGGGATTTTATCCGACAAACATAAAGTCGCGTTTTTCCGCAATTTTAGCATCAATGGCGATTTTCTGCCAACAAAAACTCGTCGAGTGAGAAGCACTCCGACCCTATCCTCTCGTTCCCACCTGCTACAGTGAGCAGAGGCGATTTTTGGGCGAAACCCTCGCGGACCAGCTCGCCGGCGGCGATCCGCTCGATCCCTCGCCCTCCGCGGCCGCTCCGGCGGCGGGAGGACGGGGAATCGACGGATCCCGCCGTGTACATAGTCTAGGTGTGTGTGGGTGGCCTGCCGGCGGCGCTGTGGTGAGGGCGGCGCGGCCGGAGAGGCTTTTGGCGGCGGCGGCTCCCTCCTCTGCTCGCGGTGCTCCGGTGGAGGCCAAGGCGGATCTGCCGTCGCGAACGCGGGCGCTGCTCTCCGGAGTCGCGGCGTGTCCTTCCCCGAGCTGGCGGCCGTGGTGGCGGCGCTGGTTCTTGCTTTTGGGGCTCGGCAGCCTCCACTTCGGTGGATGGTGGTGCTTTTGCTAAAATCTCTTGGGAGTTTGCAGGTGGTTCGTTCTTCCTCGTTGCTGGTTGCGGTGGGTGCGGTGGATGTGGGGTGGAGCTGTCGTTTCCGTCTCCGGCGTGAGACGGTCATGGCGGCGTGGTGGCAGCTTGGGGCCGATGTTCCTTCATCGACCAGATGCTGGTGCTTGCGCCAGTTGGATCTTGCGGCTTCTCAACGTGGTTGTCCAAACTGGCTACTCCGGTGTGTGGTGAGGCCGCCTTCTTCGTCTTCGGCGGCGTGCTGCTGGAGCTTGAAGACGGCGTGCTGCTCGGTGGTTCCGTCGCCGCGGCGTGTGAGTGTGTTCTTCCCTGTGTTCGTGCGTGTGTGCTCCTCTGCTTGTTGAGAGCTCCCTGTCAAAAAAAAAAAACAACTCGTCGAGTGCTCGGGACGCGGGACGCGCCGCTCAATGCCCTCGCTCGTTGTCCGCGGTCGCGCCACGGCTCTCTCACCGCGCAGCTGCTCGCCCTTTTCTTCCTCCGCAGTTCCTTCTCCACTTCCACTTCCACTTCCGCTTCCCCTCCCCTCCTCCTCCGCCACCCCTTCTTCCTCCGCCATTCGCCCTCCATCCCTTCTTTTTTTCTCCCCCGTTCATCCTTCCTCGTGCGGCAGCGGCACTCCACCTACTCCTCCCACTCGGTTAGAAAGTCGGGCCCATTGGTGACATTACGGCTCGAATCGAGGTTGACTCTCGTTCCGAGCTCCGGAAGAAGGGGCGCCGACAGGAACGGATCCGGGGTCGCTTGATCTAGCTCCGGCGAGACGGATTCGTCGCCCGCGAGCCCAAGGCGGCGAGGTGAAGCTCCTATGGCAATGTCTTCCCTCGGCGAGCTCGCCCTAGTTCCCGAGCCAAGAACAAGCGAGGCGGCGTCGATGGAATGCGCAAACGGGGCCGGCGCCGGCGCCGCAGGGAATCGACCCAAGGTGAGCGAGACGCACATTCCCATCCTCCCTTCCGATTCCTATCTTCCCATCTCGAGACCACATGCGTTCAAGTCTGAGCTAAAGCGGGTCTTCCGGCATCCTGCCAGCCTCCTGCATGCGCGTTGCGAAACCCTCTTAAATCCGGATGTGTGATGATAAACTCCTTTTGCATTTCTTCCGCCTGCCTGTATTTTCCCCTTTGTTGGTTAGCGATTCCTGTAGCCCTGGATATCTGGATCGAACACGAGGCATTTCTTTGTTCCTCTTGTGTGTTTGGGACTTTGGGTGGGTGAGCTTGCCACATTCTGAAGAGATGGTAAACCGTTGACTAATACTCTCTGCTCAGAGATACAAATCGGTAGAATCCGGTCCCTGGCCGGCCGTTACTGATTTCAGCAGTTATCCAGTATAACTGCTTTTAGGTGTCAGTGTTACTGACTTATTGAGGTCAGTACTTGAGGTTATCTTTGGTTGAAACCGCACTTCAGATGTCATGGGGTTTACATCTAATGCTATTAAGTTATTGCATGTCCTAAAAGGATTAAGAAATTAAGGGTAGACTCAACTATCAGGAGGAGGATTACACCCTGCTCGTCGTATGGATGTTAGTTTGTTGGCATTAGCTACTGAATTTCTCTCCAATCTTCATAAGTGACGTGGGTTCGACGACCTTTATTGTCAGGAAAGTGACCTCAGAGAACAAGTTCTCCAACTTGCAGCGATTGCCTGCCATGAAAACGAGGTATGTCGCCCTTTACTAACAGCTTGGCTGAAATTCAGCATGAATAGCAGCTTTTTTAATAGTCTCATTGGTTTTGTTACTTTTTATCACCGATGATAGGAAAAATCACGGATGGAGCTACTGGAGAAGCTCCAGGGGTGTAACAAGATTACACTAATTGAACTGTGTCGTTCATTTGATGTCCGTGGTTCAACATCCACTAGGAAGGTTGGTCCAGCTAAATATTTAAAACTTTTCTTTATCTGCTGCACACAGTTTCACATAAAAAACTTTCTTCTTCTGTTTTGCAGCCTGATATAGTGACATTACTGATGGAGTTCTTGATGAAACACTATTCTGATATTGATTTCACAGACCCTGATAAGGTTCAAGTTCTTGGCTGCCTACTGATTTGGTCATCAGTTTGTCACAACACTTTCTCTACTGCTAATAGCAGATGTTTTCCGTTGTCCACCGTAACTTTTAGTCCATGTATACCTATATGTGTTAGTTTAAGCCAGATTAGCTGGTACTTTCATTGGCACACTGGCTCTTTTTTATGACATTGTGTTTCGTTCATTTGTAGAAATTTTGGAGAAAGGGCAAGAGGGGTGGAGCGAATCTGTCTGGTGGTGACCCTTCAAAGGTATATCATATATCCATCTTAATCCTTCCGCAGTATTGTTTATGCATTTATGTTAGGTTTTGTGTAGTGCTACTAAAGTTAAGTATTTATAACATTACCTGAAATCGTATAATTCCTTGTGTGTTACTGGGAGTTCTTTCACCATTATCAAAAGCCGCCTCCGCTTATTTTTCCTTTTTTCCAAAACTAGTGCAGAAAAGGAAACCTTATGGAACTGTACTGGAAACTCAAGGTGAAGAGGAAGCAGATGGGAAAAAGCCCGTGGAAGATAGAACAAGCTGTTCCGTGTTTGACTCGAGGGATAACAGAAGTATATGTACTGATAACAAAACAGGACAGTTTTTCGAGGAACAGGGCAAACCTGTGCCTTCTGAAGGGGTAAATAGCTCTGCCGCGAAATTAGCTGTGGTTCCTCCCACAGGAGTGCCAATTCCTACACCACCATGTGCAAAGTTGGTTACTTATGTTGAGAATGATACAACGGACACGAAGCCTTCAACAAAGAAAAATATTCCTGTTACCAATAAAAGGGCAACCCACAAGACAGATTGCAGGGAGAAATTTGGTGGTATGATTCTGAACTCTGGATGCATTGCTTTCACTTGTGCACATGTAGTCGAGTGTGGGTTGTGTTGTTTGCACACATGCATGTTGAGAAAGCATATAAAGGCAAGGTTCAGTTAAGCACTAGGCCTCCGTTGAGCGTTTTGCCTTCACTTTTCTCTTTTCTGAAGGATTAAAGCGCTAAGTGGAATTAAGCGCTAGGTGTTTTTCTCCGCTCAGCGCCTAAGCGAGCTTAAGCGTGCGCTTAAGCACGCATTTTATAACCTATTAAAGGAGATTGTGTTACACATTCCGGAATGCACTTTCAGTATAACTTGCTAGGGTCATCTGTGACTGTTTGGCTAGAAAGATGTTTTTGGATGTGGATAGCTTTGCATTTGGGTGGTGCGATAGACTATTACTCTCTCATTCAATGTTAATTTGACTATATTATAATAGTAAATAAGACAAGTTCCATATTGTACACTAATGTATTTTGGTAGATCATTGACTAGAGTGTTTTCCCGCCAAGACAAATGAATAACAAGACGTGGGAGTAGTTCTTTCTAAATTTATTGTGAATCTTACACTCATGTTTTTTCACAAGCAATGCATGAGTTTTCGTTGTTTGACTTAATGCGCCACAACCTACAACACTCTTTTTATGCTATGCATCTTCAAAATATAACTTTAGATGGGGGATAACCAATTGTAGTTTTCATGTTACTATGCAAGGAAAACACTTTGATCTGTGACCTCTAGTCCTTCCTTTGTAATATGTTGCTAAACCTTGTTTTCTTTGGTATTGAAGGTAAAAATGTGTCTAGAGGAGATGTGCAGTCTCAAAAACAGGCAGTGAAACCAACTAAGGATGAGCTGAGACAAGCCGTCTTCTGTATCTTGGATACTGCAAATTTTACCACGGTGAGTTACATTGTACATCATTGATCTTTAACAGTTTCTTTTAACCGTCTAGTCTTGAGCATGAGTTTACCTTGATGTGTAACATTTTACTTTCACCCATTTCAGATGACTTTTGGAGATGTTGTAAAAGCAGTTGGTATGTCTTTGATTTCTTCCTTTTTAATGTCTTCTTGGAGATCTGTTTGGTATTATTTTGTTATTGTAAATGCATGTAGGAAGTCTGAATATTATTTTCTTTACAACTATCTGCAATTTTTTTCTGATTGGATTCCATATCCTTAGACAAATACTTTGGCAAGGATTTGTTTGAGAGAAAGCCGCTGATAAGGGCCTTGATAGAAGGGGAGCTCTTTAGGCTAGCAGAGGAGGCTGAGAAGAAGGAACTGGAAGAGGAGGAAGCAATGGAAGCAAAACATAGAGCTGAACAAGCTGCCAAGGAGAGCGCAATAGATGAAAGAGTTGAATCATATATAGAAAAGGAAAATGAACTTCAAGCTGATCAAGTTGGTAAATATAAGGATGCTGAAAAGAGTGACAAAAGCAATAATATTAGAAAAGGTGCTGGAAATGGGACTTCTGTGGAGGCTGGTGATAACAGAAATAGCGACGCTGCTGGTAAAAATTCACAAGATGGGAAAGCTGATGTTGACAAAAAGAATGAAGATAACAGTGATGGATTTACCAAGGATGGTGAGGCTGGAAACATTGTGCAGAATGCAAATGGAGATGATGGCGTAGAACTCGTCAAAGATGGTAAAGCTGAAACCGCGAAGAACTGCAACGGTAACACCATAGGAGTCTCTGAAGATGTCAAAGCTGGAGAAGATGAGGGCACTAAAGATGACAGCACTGAAAAATGCAAAAGTGGAGATGATGGCAATAATGCAGAAAAAGTTGGTTACTGTGAACTTGAAAAGTCCAACACTAACGAAAAAGGTGAGCACGTAAACTGCTCGGAAGATGGCAAACCTCAGGAAGCTGGTGACAACATGAACGGTGAAATTGTCCCATCCGGTAGTGTTGAATGTGGCGAAGCAAAAAAGACCACGGAAGATGCAAGTACTGAACAAAGCCGAACAGGCGCGGCTGATGATGGTAAAGCTGAAGATGTTGTTCACAAAGTGAACACCGAAGTTGATGTTGATTCAAGCAACCATGGTACTGCTGAGAATGGGAAGGCCGTGGACGATGGGATGACTTGTGACGACGGCCAAGCCTAAGATCCAAAGTTGGTGAGAGCGTTGTAGATGTAGGCTGTAGTAGTAGTAGTAGAGAGGTCCACGCTGTAGTTGTAGATGCCTGTGCTCTTCGGGAGTTACCACTTACTCGAGTAGGCTAGTTTATGAAGGGTCCACGCAGTACCAGGTTATGAGATGGCCAGATCGTAGTGTAAGTTATGCAGCATCTTGGCTGACATGTATAGAGCTGGGACATGGAATCTGGTAAGGTTGTTGTTTATGTTGTACGAAGAAGGATCTGTATCAACCATGTTTAACTTGATGAGCAGCAGTTCTGAATATTCAGTGATCTTCATCATTCAGAACTTCTTTAGCGATAAGGATATTCTTGGTTGCTGATTTCCTAGTCCCAGTCCACACTCCAGCGTGGTAGACCATGCACCGTCCCACGTGTCATGGGGCCCACACGGACGGCCTGGATATTTCTGACGTGGACGTGATCAAGGGCTATCTAGCATGACAAGTGGCACACACTTATCGACAAACGAACGGCAGTCTCCGCTCCACGTTCACAGCTCGATCCGTTCTTATCCGCGCAATCCAACGGACCCGGCCATTCCCCACCACCCTCTCCATGGCTCCACCCTCTCCTCGTTGCACATAATCTCTCAAGAGCACCGACGCATCGACACTTTTTTTCAAACTCTTTGTTGGTGGTAGATTATACTCACTCACTCGTACAGGTGTCCCTCCAGTTCATGCTTGTGCCGATGCATGATCAGAGTTGTTTGATGTGACTTGCTCTGCTCTCTTCAGCCTTCTCTGTTTCTCTGATTTGAGACAGAGGAGGTAGAAGAGAGAGCGTCGGCAGCCATGCCGGACTCGGACAACGACTCCGGCGGACCGAGCAACACGGGCGGCGAGCTCTCCTCGCCGCGCGAGCAGGACCGCTTCCTGCCCATCGCCAACGTCAGCCGGATCATGAAGAAGGCGCTCCCCGCGAACGCCAAGATCAGCAAGGACGCCAAGGAGACGGTGCAGGAGTGCGTGTCGGAGTTCATCTCCTTCATCACCGGCGAGGCCTCCGACAAGTGCCAACGGGAGAAGCGCAAGACCATCAACGGCGACGACCTGCTCTGGGCAATGACCACCCTCGGCTTCGAGGACTACGTCGAGCCGCTCAAGCACTACCTCCACAAGTTCCGGGAGATCGAGGGCGAGAGGGCGGCCGCGTCCACCGGCGGCGGCGGCGGCGGTGGCTCCACTTCCAGCACGCCGCAGCTAGCCGAGTTACCAAGAAACAACAATGCCAGCGGCTACGCGGGGTATGGCGCCGCCAGCCCGGGCACCGGCCCTGGCGGCGGCATGATGATGATGATGGGGCAGCCCATGTACGGCTCGCCGCCGCCACTGCAGCAGCAGCAACAACAACAACTGCAGCAGCATCAGCAGCAACAACACCATATGGCAATGGGAGGGAGAGGGGGCTTTGGCCATCACGCCGGCAGCGGTGGCGGCGGCGGGTCGTCGTCTTCAGGGCTCGGACGGCAAGACAGGGTGTGAAGAGATGTCATCTTGTACATGCTGAAATTGAGTTCACATGGTAACCAATAGGTTTTTCCGGTAATTAATTGTTGTTACTCGATGATGTACGCATGGGAAACTGCTAATCTGAGTTTTGCTTCAAGTTTTGTCCAAGATTTAATATGCTCGGTTCAAATGTATCTGAGTTTAATGGTTCGCTTGCTGCAATGCTGATAAAGCCGTTGCATTTCTCTCTGATGGGAGATCTCCTCTGATGGTGATTAGTCTAATGCAGTCCTGAGTATTTTTTGCCAAATCTGGCCGTTTTTGCGAACTAACATCGAATCTGGCCGCTCCCGAGAACTTTTTTCAAATCTGGCCCCTCGGGTCGGCGCCATCCTCGATGGAGCCGACGTTGTGCAGGTCGGCGCCAACCCCGGGTGTCGCCGAAGTTCGCTGCTGGGCCCCGGGAAAATCCTACGTGGCGGGTCGGCGCCAAGGGAAGTGGCGCCAAACCTATGAGCGTTAACTGAATCCAACTCCTGGTGTTCGGCGCCAGCCTCGATGGCGCCGACTTACTAGGGTTATTATTTGCCCGATCTGGATCCAAACCGTTCCGCACGCACTAGTTCGTCCGTCCCCGCACGCATTCCTCATCTCGTCCCCGCCCGACGCCGCCGGTCGCCTATCCTTTCCCGCCGCCGCGCTTCACCACGTCCCTCACCTCCGGTCACCGCCACCTCCGCCATTTTGCATCGCCACCGCACCCATCCACTTCGTCGGCCGCCGCCTCCCACCGGAATCACCGTGGCCCCGCCTCCTTCTTCATCGACGGCGCCGACCAAGAGCCCGTCGGCGGCTTCTCCTCCTCCGTGAAGGTATAATGTGTACCCACCCGCCCCCCTCCCTCGTACTGCACACAATTATGAATTCATGATCTTAGAGGGGTGAATTTACATTCTGGCTCCTGCAAAAATGTGTAAGCTTGATAAAAGATGGAAATTGCATACTCTATGAGAATATACCACCTAATTTTGATATGCATTCTGTCACGCAATTTTTTTGATATGCATTCAGCTGGCTTGCTGTTTTGATCAACATTTCACAATCCCACACTAGTTTCTGCAGTCCTCCTATTTGTATGTCTAACATACTAATTCTTGACAACCAAGCAAACCATCTCTAAAATTTGGTAACATTTGTCAAGTGCAATTCAATTCAATTTAAAATTATTATGTAATGCAAATTTATTTTTCCATAAGGTATACCCGTAATAGTATATGTGAATTATTTTGATGCCAATATGGTCTAGATTGGAGATAGAATGGATGACCGTATTAGAAATTTGGGTGCCCGAATATTGATTTGTGTTTCCGGTTGTTAATGGTGCCAATTGTGTTTAGAATAGATTTATTAGTTTGGAGAATAGATTTGTTCATAGTAGCTATGTCGAGGTGTGCCCTCGGCAATTCCCATGGTTGCTATACCTAGGGTTGACTGTGTGGTAGAGAACGCGTAGTATCGGTGGAATCGACGGCTGACAAGCTGGATTTACCCAGGTTTAGGGCCCTCGAGTGAGGTAAAACCCCTACTTCCTGCTTGTCTGTGTTTATGGTATGAATATGAAGGTTACAAGGGTTCGACGAGCGGCTGATCTCGTCGAGGTTTTGGTGGCTATGGATTCCTTCTCCCCCCTGATCGGTCACCCTCCCAGCCTTTATATAAGAGGCTAGGTCTCGGGAAACATAACCGACCAAGGTTACATGTATGAAAATCTTAACCGACTATAAATTGATCTAACTTGGACAATACTCTTCGTCTCAGGCCTTCCTTCGTGGGCTTTGATTAATCCTTGGGCTTCTTTGATCATTACGTGCACCAGGTACCCATACGCTGGGGTACCCGCAGAGTATAACCTCGTCATTAGCCCCTGAGTACTTGCTTGACTCAAAGAATCGAGCATGTGCTCCCTTCATCGTGCACGTC
Source organism: Poa pratensis (assembly GCA_947311845.1). Taxonomy (NCBI): domain Eukaryota; kingdom Viridiplantae; phylum Streptophyta; class Magnoliopsida; order Poales; family Poaceae; genus Poa; species Poa pratensis. The sequence continues at coordinate 44,815,362 of CAMZMU010000073.1, forward strand.
ATAGTCTTCTGAGCTTGTTCTCCTGATCCGATGTAGTCCTTCTACTTTTAATTTGTTTCGATTGTATGCGTATATGAACCGAGGGGTATTGACATAGTAGGTCTGGTTCACTCGAATATCGAGCTCAGTTAACTGCTTACTTGAGCAAAAACCTTACTAGTCTTCAGTCAGACTTGAGTCCCTGGACTCGAGCCTGGAACGCAGTCGAAAGATTTCGCCTAGGGATATTGACATAGTAGGCCTGATTCACTCGAAAATCGAGCTCAGTTAACCGCACATTTGGGCGAAACCATACTAGCCTTCAATCAGGTTTGAGTCCCCGGACTCGAAGCTGGAAAACTTTTGAAACTTTTGCCTAGGGATATTGACATAGTAGGCCTGATTCACTCGAAAATCGAGCTCAGTTAACCGCACATTTGGGCGAAACCATACTAGCCTTCAATCATGTTCGAGTCCCCGGACTCGAAGCTGGAACATACTGGACAGACTCGACTCAGGCCGTTGTAGGTCTCACTGATTCGTTCTGCAGTTTAACTTTTGATACCTAACGCGTCCGTCAGGATTTTCATCATGTCTGTTGACACGGAAAATTTCAAGGGAAAACACTGTTGGAGCGTCCCTCGGCCCATCTCGATTGCTCGGCGGGTCTTACCTTTGCATTTGCGTATGCAGCGTCCGAAACATCTGCGATTGGCATAGTCCGGGAATTTATGAAGTTTGATTCTTTGATTTGTGAAGTACTTAATGCATTTTAATCGAGTCTGTAGTCGAGTGAATTTTCTTACCTTGTTTTGAAATCTATGGGAGCGCGACAGTGCTCCCATGGGAGTAGCCCCCGAGATTGTGGTTTATTGTCTTGCAATAGAGGACAATATCAAATCATCCTTCTATACTGCTTTTTGTCAATCGAAATATTTTGTCTTTGAAATCTACGGGAGCGCGTCAGCGCTCCCACGGGAGTAGCCCCCGAGATTACGCTTTATTTCGTTTGAAGTAGAGGATAATCTCAATAATTTTGCTCCGTTTTGATCAATCGCAAGAAATTTTTGATACGCTCCCACGGGAGTACCTTTGCTAGTCGAATCCTTTTGTCGATTGTAGTCTCGAACCCACCACTCGAACGTGGACGTTGTCTCTGCCGCTGACGTCATTTGTGACGTCTTAGGCGTGCGCTCGCCGTTTTGACAAGACGTGTCTGTGTGGGCCCAATGTTCAGATTTTTGACCGCAGAAGACACCATTTTTATTTTGGACCCAACTTATCATGGTATAATCGGGGCAGTCTTCGGGTAACACATCTGTGTTTTTGATTTGTGCCAGGTCCCGAGTTTATCGAGTGGGTTTGTGTTTCCTGTTTGACTCAGCCCCCGAGCATGTCGAGTGGGGTTTGGGTTTTCTGTTTGACCCAGCCCCGAGTATGTCGAGTGGGCTGTAAGTCTTTGTGTTCACTGATTTTTGAGCTAGAATTTTGATGCTTATGTTTTATGATCGAGCCCCCGAGTGTTTGAGTGGGGTAAAAGCATATATGAGAAATATGAAGGAACATGTATCTTTATTCGAAATATGTGTTCGATCAGCAAGCCGCCTCATTAAAACCTTCCAGTCCCCTTAAGTACCCTGGTAAGGGAAAAGAGTGCGTCTGAAACTTGCTGATTCTTTGACCTTATGTGCTATTACATATGAGGTTAAGAGATCTATGCATAGAACCGACGCAGGTGCGCCACGTTCCATGGGTTTGATGCTACTTCGCCCGTCTTTGCGTTCTTCAATCGATAGGCTCCTCCTTCGATGACTTCTGTGACGATGTAAGGTCCTTCCCATGGTGATGCAAGTTTATGGACTTTCTTCTGTTTCTCCCGCAGCACCAAGTCTCCCACCATGAAGGACCGTGTGCGTAATCGACGACTATGGTAGTTGCGGAGGTCTTGTTGATAAACGGCTGTTCGTGCCAAAGCCGTATTGCGTGCTTCTTCCAGCAAATCGGCTGCGTCTTCGAGTGCCTTGTTCGCGTCGTTTTCTTCATATGCTTCCACCCGTGGTGCATTAAACTTGACGTCGGATGGTAACACTGCTTCCGCACCATAGACCATGAAGAACGGTGTATACTGTGTGGAGGCGTTTGGGGTGGTCCTTAAGCTCCATAGTACTGATGGAAGTTCATCTACCCATGCACCCGCGGCCCTTTTGAGTGGTACTAAGAGTCTCTTTTTGATGCCACTGCATACGAGTCCATTGGCCTTTTCGACCTGCCCATTGGATTGTGGATGTGCCACAGAGCGTAGTTTAGTTTGATGTTTTGTTCCTTGCAAAAGGATTTGAACTCTTCCGCCGTGAAGTTTGTACCATTATCAGTTATGATGCTATCCATTACTCCAAATCGATACATGATCGATTGTATGAAACGAACTGCCGTAGAAGCTGTTGAGCTTGTGATGGGGATAGCTTCGATCCATTTGGTGAACTTGTCGACTGCCACTAGTAAGTGAGTATGACCTCCTTTTGATGATTTCTTCAGTGGTCCCACCATGTCAAGTCCCCATTGGGCAAAAGGCCATGCTAATGGTATGGTTTTTAGCGCTGATGCGGGTGCATGTGGCTTGGAAGCGAACTTCTGGCAACCAATACATCTTTTGACTATGTCCTCTGCGTCCCTTAGCGCTGTAGGCCAGTAAAACCCTGCTCGGAAGGCTTTGGCTACGAGTGATCGACTGCCCGCGTGGTGCCCGCAGTACCGGCATGAATGTCCCGAAGGAGATCCTTGCCATCTTCGAGTGCAATGCATCTTTGGAACATACCTGAGGTGCTGCGTTTGTACAACTCACCGTTTATGATGGTGTATGCTTTTGCTCGTCGAGTGACGTCTGGCCTCGTTTGTATCTTCTGGTAGTTCATTGCGAAGTATGTATGCGAGAAAAGGTTGAGTCCATATTGGCTCAATGAGAAGTACCTCAATCGGAGGATCCTCTGTGCTTGGCGCTTTGCTCTTGTCTGTAGCTGCTGTCGTGGTCGATGGTCGTTTGTCGATTGACCTACGCTCTATTCGTTCAAAGAAAACACCCGGCGGGACTGGTGCTTTTGTGGAAGCAATGTTGGCTAATTTGTCAGCCTCTTCATTGCTTTCTCTCCCTATGTGTCGTAGTTCGCAGCCATCGAAGCTGCCCTCCATTATGTTGTACAAATCCCGATAAGCGATCATGTTGTCTGCGATTGCATCACAGGCCTTCATTGTTTGCTGCACAACTAAGTTAGAGTCGCCATAAATCATTAGTCGAGTGCATCCCATGGCTTTTGCCATGCGCATGCCATGGATTAGACCTTCGTATTCGGCCTCGTTATTTGATGGGAACTCGAAACCCATTTGCAAGATATAGCGCAGTTTGTCGCCTTTTGGTGATATGAGTATGACGCCCGCTCCTGCTCCTTCATTCTTTTTGGACCCATCGAAATACATGGTCCAGGAATTTGATACGTCAGGTACCCCTGGCAATTGAGCTTCTACCCACTCGGTGTGAAAATCGGGTAGGACTTGTGATTTGATGGCTTTCGGGTGTTCGTACTTGATTCCTAGTGGTCCCAGCTCGATGAGCCATTTTGCTACTCGCCCCGTTGCGTTGGGGTTTGTGAGGACGTCTCCAATCGCTGATTTATTGACCACCGTTATCGGGTGTTCTGTGAAGTAGTGCGCCAGCTTTCTTGATGTCATAAATACGGCGTACGCCAATTTCTGATATTGCGGGTACCGCTGTTTGGACGGGGAAAGAACTTCACTTACGTAATATACTGGCCTCTGTATGCTTTGACTATGTCCTTCTTCCATGCGGTCAACCACCAGCACGGTGCTGACCACTCGATTGGTGGCTGAGATGTATAGGTAGAGTGGCTCATTTTCCTTAGGTGCTACGAGGATTGGCGGACTTGTGAGCATCTTTTTGAGTTCGAGGAAAGCTGCTTCAGCTTCATCCGTCCACTCGAACTTGTCTGCTTTCTTCATCAATTTGTAAAATGGAAGTGCTTTTTCGCCTAGTTTGCTGATGAATCGACTGAGTGCTGCTACTCGACCAGCTAGCTGCTGTACCTCATGGAGTTTGGTAGGTCTCTTCATTGTGAGTATAGCTTGTATCTTTTCTGGGTCTGCTTCGATTCCACGTGCAGATATCAAATAACCCAAGAGTTGTCCAGCTGGGACACCGAAGGTGCATTTCTTTGGGTTAAGCTTGATGTTGTATCGATTGAGATTCTTGAATGTCTCCTGTAGATCACTGATTAATGTGTCCTCCTTTTCAGTCTTGATGACGATGTCGTCGACGTAGACCTGAACATTGCGTCCTATCTGTTCTTGTAGACAGTTTTGCATCATGCGCTGGTAAGTTGCGCCTGCGTTTTTGAGCCCGAAAGGCATGGTTGTGTAGCAGTAGACCCCGAGTGGGGTTATGAATGCTGTTTTGTCTTCGTCTTCTTCTTTCATCCGAATTTGATGGTATCCTGAATATGCATCCAAAAATGATAACCGAGCGCATCCTGCTGTTGAGTCGATGATCTGATCGATTCGTGGTAATGGAAAGTGATCTTTTGGACAGCATTTGTTTAGGGCTGTAAAATCTACACACATCCGCAGGGTGTCTGAGTGCTTCTTTTCGACCAGTACAGGGTTAGCAACCCAGTCTGCCTTTTTGATTTCTCGAATGAACTTTGCAGCAAGTAACCTATCAACTTCTGCCTCGATTGCACCTCTTTTGGGATCGGAAACACGGCGCATAGTTTGCTTGACTGGTCTAGACCCTGGCTTGAGTTGTAGAGAATGCTCGGCGAACTCTCTGGGGACACCTGGCATATCAGCTGGGCACCATGCGAATATTTCCCAGTTTTTACGGAGAAATTCGACGAGCGCATTTTCCTGTTCGCTGGTAAGACTCGATGATATGTTGACCGTTTTTGAGGGATCAGTTGGGTGCACTTGATGCTTTCTTGTGTCGTTGGTTGCATTGAATTGTCTGTCGGATGCTAACCTCTTGTGTTCCGGCAGAAGTGTGCGGTCGTTAGAAACCTCGAGTTTGGCGAATGATTGCTCCATCCCATACATCTCTGAGATTTTGCTGAAGTCACGGTCACATGAATCTGACCTTTGAAAGTTCCCGTTGATCGTGATGACTCCTTTTGGTCCTGGCATTTTGAGCTTGAGGTAGGCGTAGTGTGGGACGGCCATGAATCGAGCGAAAGTGGGGCGCCCAAGTATTGCATGGTATTGTGACTTCCAATCGACCACTTCGAACTCAATCGACTCGGTTCTGAAGTGAGTAGGATCTCCAAACGTAACATCGAGTTGTATGGTGCCTTCTGGGAGCACTGCTTTGCCTGGAACGATACCGTGGAAGGTACTTGCGGACTTTGGCAGATTTTCGACTGATTTGTTCATTCTGCGTAGCGTATCTGCAAAGATTATGTTGAGGCCGCTACCTCCGTCCATGAAGACCTTGGTCATGGCGTAGCCTCCGATTTGGGCGTCGAGTACCAAGGCTGCATGCCCTGGTCGATATACTGCGGGTGGATGGTCCTCTCGATTGAAGACAATCGGAGTTTCTGATCCTTTCAAAAAATTGTGATAGCTGGGGGTGCCATGACCGCCATATTGACGTGTCGAGTGTGTAATTTTTGCTCTCTATTGGAGGGACGTCCTCGCTGGATCATGTTCATCTGCCCGCGAGTTACGGGATATTTTTGTTCATCTCCTTGCTGCATCTGGTGCACGGCTGCTGCCATTTGTGTTCCCGTAACGGGTTGTGCTGGCACCATGTACACTGGCGTCGGTTGCGCTGGTGTTGGTGCAGTATACACCTGAGTAGGCTGTGTTTGCGGTGGTATGGAATATACCTGTGCTTGTTGTACTTGTTGCGGTGCTGGATATGCCTGAACAGGCTGTGCTTGTGATGTAGTCGATGGAGTGTGCGTCAGTTGAGGAGGTGCACGTCCATCTTTTGCAGTCGTAATATATGTTCAATCGCGAGTTGATCGAATTCCCTGCAATTTCTCAGCGAGTGGCTAGAGCGAAGCTTACCATCATCCCCTCTGTAAAGATGGAATCTGCAATAATCGTCCATCCTTTCTTCGACTGAGCGCTCAGGCTCTTTGTCTGCTCGCCTGCGCCATTCGGGCCTCTTGTAGCTATCGCGGTCATCGCGTTTGTTATCTCCGAGCGGTCTCGACTGTCGCGTCGATCATCTGTGCATGATCTCGATTATCACGATGATCGTCGTCGTCTGTCAGTTTGGTCGCGGCTGTCCCTTGACTGGACAAAGCCTGCTGCGATGAAGTTTGGATGGTCATCGTCGTGATAACGATTCTTGCGTTTGCGCCTTCGATCATCTCTGTAGCTATCTCTGCGGTCTCGACTGCCACCCTCGTGATTTTCATGTGAGGGTACGGGTCGAGTGCCTCGTACGGAGTCTTCTCCATCTGCCCACTTTGTTGCGAGTACCATGAGTGCGCCATTGTCTTTGGATCTTCTCGACCAAGTGTTTCTTTGAAGTCTTCTCTCCAGAGTCCGTTTTTGAAGGCGTCGATTGCCCTATCTTCTGATACGTTGCCTACTGAGTTACGGATGGTGGTCCACCGCCGTATGTACGATCTCAGAGATTCATCTGACTTTTGCTTGCAGGTCCGGAGCTCCTCGAAAGTTTTGGGGCGCTCACATAGAGGCTCGAAGTATTTGATGAAATCACCTTTGAAGTGCTCCCACGAATCGTAGTATGATTCGGGTAGCGATTTGAGCCAATCGCGAGCTGTTCCTTCCATCATGAGTTGTATGTACTGCATAGCTGTAGTTGTGGTGCCGCGCTGACATCCGACTGCCAGCCTGTAATCTTCTAGCCAGCCTGATGGCTCTTGTTTGCAGTTGAACTTTGGCGTGGTAGCTAGCGAAAATTCTTGGGCATACGAGCCTCCCGGATCCGTCGAGTGAAGCATAGCGCTCCACATGGCCCATTTCTGCTTCCGAGTCTGAGCTGTTGCTGTATGACCTCCTCGAGTGGCTCCTGCTGGAACGATGACGGCGTGAGCTTTTTCGACTGCTCCTTCCCCGAGGACTTCGACTGCGACGGTCCCGATCTGTATCTCTCCTTGGAGTTGCTTGTGGATGCTGTATGGCTTGTGCTGCTATTGCCAGTTGTTTGTACAGTTGGAGGTGCTGATCCCTCTTTGGGTCTCCTGCAGGAGGTTCGATTGTTCTGAGATAGGTGCCTAGCGTCATCAGCGCCCCGGCTGGCTCAGTAGGTATGGGGACTCCTTCCGCGTCGACTGCCATAAAGGCTGGGTTTATTCCGAGTGACCGCTGCACGATCTGCGTCTCCGAGGTTTATGAATCGTGACCTATTCGCGGGGTCGTTTCTGCCCGTTGAACTCGTAGACAATGCTCTTCGCCGAGCACTCGATATGCTGGCTTGCTTTTTGCGTTCTTCGAGTACTGCTCGGTAGTTCTTCAACCGTATCGATTCTTGCCACTGGAAGTATTGTAAGGTCAATACCTCTTCCGGAGTTGCGTTTGCTGGTAGCATTGTGCAGCTTTCGATTACTTTGCTCACTTTTTCCGCCATCTCTGCGGTGATGGTCAGCGTGGTTGTTCCGTCAGGCATGGTGACTGTGCAAGGGTATTCTGTAGGTCGACGGCATGTTGCAGCTGCTGACGTTTCTGCTGTACTCGCGGTGTATACCTGATACGGAACCACCCGATCTTCTGCCCATGTGTTGCTAATGCGCATTATGGATTCGGCGTCGTCATCCAGGCTCATGTTGGAGTTGCTTTGCTTGCTGGGGTTTCTGCCGCAATCGAGTTGATCTTCGAGTGCTTTGTCCAGGCTATTTGCATCGCAGGTGAATATCTCGTGGCTGGCACGGATTTCTGGGCCGTTGAGATCGGCGAGGTATATGTTGTCATCTATGTTCTCCTTGTTCCCCGCGACGTCGTTGCAGTCGACGACGTTGTCGAGTGACTCGATTGAGTTGTTTGGGCGGTACGCAGATTCGATCTCGCTTCTTCCAAATCTTTTTGCCACCTCGTCACGGAACTCTTGCGAGGTCATGGATGTTGCAGAGTCGCTTGGCGATTGGATCGGGACGATCTGTGACGATGTCGCGCCCAAGATGGATGGTGTTGCAGTCGAAGCGTTGTCGATTGTCTCCGTGTCGAGTGTCTCCATGTCGAGTGGGTCTAACAGGTCCTGCACACCATCTTTATCGACAAAGAAGTTAAATTTTCCAACTGTAATATCCAAACCTGATTCGAGTCCGGCAAAGGCTTGTTGAGCCTCCATCGAGTGCGGCATGAGCCTCCTTGGAGATTTTGGCGAGTGATCGCTTTTTGAATTGATGCTGGTAGATCTTGCCGGCGAGTTGCCGTTTGCAACGGTGGTCGGTGATTTGCTTTTTGATGATGTAGTAGGCGAGTTACCTTGTGCAGATGCGATCGGCGGGTGGCCGCTTGATGATGAAACCGGCGAAACCGTGAGCCCAATACTACCTGTTCCCACAGACGGCGCCAATTGTCGAGGTGTGCCCTCGGCAATTCCCATGGTTGCTATACCTAGGGTTGATTGTGTGGTAGAGAACGCGTAGTATCGGTGGAATCGACGGCTGACAAGCTGGATTTACCCAGGTTCAGGGCCCTCGAGTGAGGTAAAACCCCTACTTCCTGCTTGTCTGTGTTTATGGTATGAATATGAAGGTTACAAGGGTTCGACGAGCGGCTGATCTCGTCGAGGTTTTGGTGGCTATGGATTCCTTCTCCCCCTGATCGGTCACCCTCCCAGCCTTTATATAAGAGGCTAGGTCTCGGGAAACATAACCGACCAAGGTTACATGTATGGAAAAGCTTAACCGACTATAAATTGATCTAACTTGGACAATACTCTTCGTCTCAGGCCTTCCTTCGTGGGCTTTGATTAATCCTTGGGCTTCTTTGATCATTACGTGCACCAGGTACCCATACGCTGGGGTACCCGCAGAGTATAACCTCGTCAAGCTATATTTGTTGGTATCGAATTTATTTGTTATTGAGAGCTTCCGGATCAAGATAAATCATTATATAATGGTAGAGCTATATTTTGGTTCCGATTATAGATGGCCTACACAAAGATTGTTCATGTGCATCACGGAGGCCGTGTTGTGCCCTCTAGCTGCGGTGTTGAGTTTGTGGAGATGACGAGTAAAGTATTGTTCTTCCCGCATAGTCCAACTTTGCGTGAGCTTGTTGTGAAGATCGGAACGGCGTTAGGTTGGTTAGGCATTGCTGTTGGTTTGCAAGGAAGATACGATGCCGGTGGATGTAGGTCTTATACTCAGATGATACCCATCCGAGACAACGAAGGGTGGGAGTTGTACAAAGAGCTTGTTGACAACTCTGAAATCAAGTCAATTGTTGTCGTTGCCGTGAAGGACGACATCACTAGTCGTACCGTAGTTCTCCCTGATTTGAACAAGCATCCAACGGTTGTTAAAGAAAACAATGATGACCGTAGTGAGCATGATTCGGGTCCAAGCCAGCCTCCCTTGTGGGAGAAGGAGAGTGTTCGCCATCAAGTTAAAGTGGAGTTGCTTAGGGAGCAGAAACTAAAGGGTGCAGCACGACCTGCAACTCGTGTTGTGTCCTCTAGTATGCCTAGTAGAGAGGAGATCATTGAGGAGAAACTAAATGTTGCACACTTGAAGGCGGTGAATGACGAGTTTGTTGGTGTCTCTCCAATCAACATTCCAGCACCACCGTGTGTACCTCAGGTGGCATCCTCTGAACTTGATGGAGACCCATATACTTTTGAAGCTCACAATCCTGAAGACGAGGGTTATGCTCAGGCTTATGCGGCTGACTCTGATGAGGATCGTGAGGAGCCCAAGTGGTCCGTGGACGACTCAGATGCCTTTGTCAAGGTATGGGGCAGACATCCTAGTATTCATGAGTTCAACGATGTTAGGGAGGCTCACCTAGCCGTTTCCGACTCAAACCTGCGGGAATATGGCCCGCTGCGTCCTGAACCCATCATCCAGGATGGGGAAGGACCAATACGACGGCCTAGGGCAAGGCCTTTGATATATGCGGGTCTCAAATTCAAGGGTCTATTGGAAATGTAGATATGGCTGCAGGAGTACGCCGTTAGGCATCATCGGCAATACATTGTGTTCAAGTCTAACAAGAAAGAACGATATGTTGTGATGTGCGAGGACACTGAGTGTGACTAGAAGGTGAGAGCAAGGAGGATTCCTCAAGGTTGGTGGAAGATAAGTAGCTACGATGGACCACACACATGTGGCAACAAGGTCCTTGCCAACAAGGCCCCTAGCGAGAAGGTTGTCCGGCGCACACACCGGCAACTGACATCTACTTTTATTGCTCACCGGTGCGCCGAAGCCCTGAAAGCTACGCCTACCCTCTCAGCGGCCTCCTTGATGAAGTTTATACATCTCATCTTTGAGTACCGTGTCACGTATGGCAAGGCGTGGAGAGCTAAGCAGATGGCTATGAAAATGGCCTACGGTGATTGGGAGGAATCCTATGGAAGGCTACCAAAGATGTTGGCGGCTATGGCCCATCGCAACCCTGGAATGACAATCGAAGTGCAACTGCATCCCACTTATACTAGCACAGTTAAAGGCATCACATACCCAGTGTTTGGAAGAGCGTTTTGGTGCTTCGGACCTTGTGTCGAAGCATTCAAGCATTGTCGTCCATTTCTTTCTGTGGACGGCACCTTTCTGACAGGGAAGTTTAAGGGGAGCCTTCTCGTTGCTATCTCGTGTGACGCGGACAACCGTTTGGTCCCGCTTGCATTTGCTCTTGTCACAGGTGAGAACAACTACAACTGGAGTTGGTTCATGCACCTGTTGAGGACTAAGGTAGTTGGCAGGGACAGGGTTGTTTGTTTGATATCTGATCGCCATCAGGGCATACTGAATGCCGTGAGGGAAGAAATACCTGGCCATCCCCTTTTGAAGCACCGGTGGTGCATGAGGCATTTCGCGGCTAATTTCTACCGTGCTTGCCGTAACCGGGAAATGGCCGAGTATCTTCGAAGGCTTTCCATGGTGTTTGAGGCTGATGTGTTCGACCAGATGTATGAAGAGTTGTATGGCTTGACTAATGCGAAGGGTAAGGCTTTCCTTACGGAGCATTTGCCGCAGAAAGTGCTTTGGTCCCAAGCATTCGATGAGGACGGGGTTCGGCACGGTCACATGACAAGTAACATGGCTGAGGTATTCAATAAAGTCCTAAAGGGCATTCGTGCGTTACCGGTGAGTGCCATAGCATCATTTGCCTTTGACAAGTGCAACGAGTATTGGAAGCTGGGGATTTGTCTGCGGCCACACGACGGGTCCTGCGCCATATTTTGTTAGTCCTCTTTCATGTTCCATATTTATACTAATTAAAAACCAATGTTACTAAGTTTTCTACTCTCAAACAGGAGGGAGCTCGTTGCAGAAAGAAATACTTTTTCGAATCCGACAGACACTATGAAGTGTATTGGTATGGAGAAACATATGTACAGAACCAGGAGGCCAAAAAACTAGAGGAGAAGAGGAAAAAAGAACACAGAGAGTGTTACCAAAAACAATTTGAAGCATGGGCTGCTCAAAAGATGGCCAACCGAAGAAACCGTTAGAACTCTTGTTTCGTATATGCGAAACAATTTTAATTCCTTATAATCTGTATTTCATTCCAAAAGGAGCTCTTGTATCGTATATTTGAAGAGGGTCGATGGTAAACATTACCCGAGCACCATCATTGTAATGTTTGCTTTTGTAACAAATAAGTGTAATTGTCTGTCATTTATCCACGAGGTTGTCCTATTTATGCAATACCAAACAAATATCCAACATATAATTTGACATTAAGGTCCACACGAACTACATAAAACATCCAACAGAGTACTCAACATTACAATAATTATAAAATATTCCGACGATTTCTAAAATAAAACATCTTGGTTCAACATAAAGTTCATCATGTCAAACAAAAACCACAACATGATTAGAAGACAACCTCGCAGATTCAACCACAAATGCTTATGGATTCCAACTCTTGAAATAGCCCGCGTTGTATTTCTTTAAGAATTCCTTACTTTCATTCAGCTCATTCCTCCTCTCCTCTTCCCTTTCCCGTGCTTGTTCTTCCTTCCTTCTCTTGGCTTGTACCTCCCTCTCTTTCCGGTCCTTCTCTAATTCCTCCTCCAAGAGTTTTCTCTTCACAACTTCTTCAGCTTGCTTCCTCTTGCGCTCCCTTTTCCAAATCTCATTTTCTTGCCTTTGTTCTTCATCAAAAACCTTCCATGACTCTTCCAAAGTGTCGGGACCATAAAGGGGACACCACCGTGTCATGTCTTGGCAATGCTCACACCAAACCAGTGGAGGAGCCTTCGGTGTGGTTGCGTCTATTTTCCATAGAGCCAGTGGAGATGGTGGTGGACGCACAAGACGTGTCCAAGTCTCAGCCGTCCATGGGCCCTTATGCATCCACACATATGGTGAAAGAAGGTAGTCATCATACACCTCAGGCCCATCAATCCATTGGAAAAAGTAGCATGTACAATATTGCTGTCAGTTTTGTAAGCAAATAGGACATCAGATACAAATACATGTCAAATTCATAGTTGCTAAATAAAGAAATAAGAAAACTCACGCGAGAATCGCTGCACATGTAGAACGCACGACCGGCAGTAGCGGTGTGCATAGATTGTGAGATTTCGCAAGGCTTGCCGCAAGGACAATTCGGAACCGGATACCTTGGTGGCACCGGAGCATCTTTGCATGATACATTGGGATACTTGCCTTCGGTTGTTGCTACTAACTTCATCTTACGTGAAACCTCGTTGTAAATGTCAGTGGAATCTAGCAAACAAAAATTGTAACATAAGAAACTATACAAAGCTACACATACCAAATGGAATTAGAATATTTTGTACACAACCATTCACATGCATATTCAACACTCTCAATACTTAAACTACTTCTAATTTTGCCTCCTACAACCATTCACATGCCTCCTACAAAGCTATCCACCATGTACAAATAATTTTGCATTCTAGTGTCTCCTATAAATATATCCACCTCATAATATTCTAAAAGAACTTACATGTTTCCTACAAAGCTATCCATCATGTACAAGTAATTCACACACACATTAACTACTTCAACAAAAAAATTACACCACAAATTTTGGTTCTAGAAATCCGAATCAAAATGACATCAAATTTCATAATAAAATGGATGGAATTGGATGAAAAGAAGGTGATTTGAGAGAGAATACCTCCAAGAAGAGTTGCCATGGTCTAATTTGAGGAAATCCACGAGTTTTGAGTGGATTTGAGATTTGGGGCGGAAAACAGGAGAGAGAGAGAGAGCTTGTGGCAGCGGTGGGGGAGGAATAGAAGTGCTGGGACGGGAAAGAGAAGGGACTAGGGTTTTTAAACTGGGAGGTCGGCGCCATCGGGCTTGGCACCGAACACTTGGACGGGTTCAGTTAGCGCGCACAGGTTCGTCGCTATCTCATTTGGCGCCGACATATGCCACGTAGGATTTCAGCCGGGCCCAGCTGCGAACTTCGGCGCTCGGGATGGTTGGCGCCGACCTGCACTAACTCGGCGCCATCGAGGTTGGCGCCGACCTAAGGGGCCAGATTTGACAATAGTTTCCAGTCGCGGCCAGATACGTTGTTAGTCCAGGAAAACGGCCAGATTTGGCAAAAAATACCAGTCCTGAACTTGGTTTCCTTGTCTCAGAAGGTCGCAAGTAATCCACACTGCGTTTACTGTCACACGTGCAAACAGGATATCAAGGACTAGCAAAATTTATACCCGTTTTGCTATTCACCGAACAAGAACTGGGCTCGAAGAAAGGTGCATCTTTTTAAAACACCGATTACAGCACAAAATACTCACACAACTCATGTTTCATGTACTAGCCAACGCAATCAAAAATCTAAACCAACGTAATAAAAAAATCCAAACGGATGCAGGAGCTAGTGCAATTCACATATACATTTTAACACCCCTTTTTCATGTGTGACACGCCAAGTCAACACGTTAATAGAAGAAGAACAATCTCACGTAGGATAGAAGAGACCTATACATGGATAAAGAGGGAATACATTGCGAGCCGAACTCGAAACTTTGAGATTTGCATGGCTAATGCAATCCACATATACACTTCAACAATAAAGATCAAAGTTGCGGAGGTTTAGTATTGAAAATGAGATCCTTGAATTCAGTTTTGCTTTCGAGTGGGAAAGCTCCAGAAGATTCAAGAGGTGGACAAATCGAGTTCTCGACGGACCCCTGATAGGCTCCGGTTGTACTCTTCGGCATTGTCATCATGTTTTGTCAGTACTTTTCTATATCCAGCTAGGCGAGTTTTTCCTTGGGATGGAAGTTGTAATCACTGTGCTGTAACCTGTTGCAATATCTAATGACAGTGGTTTATGTTAAAAAAAATAGGTGGACAAATGAGCGGGGAGTGAAGCTCCAGGCTTGGGTCTCGTGCTTGCTGGAGAAAGGGTTGTCGGCAAAGCTCTCCAGGAGTCTTCCCTATGCTCTAGGATGAGGCGGGAGAGGCCTGGAAGCTAAGTCACAGAGAAAGATATAAGCTTGGGGTCTATAGTGTGTGCCCGGGCGCATTCCACTACTTCTGATTTGACTACCAACTACGGGGGTTGACTTCTTGGGGAATGTGACAGGGAGAGCAAGAGGGCAGGTGATCTCGGTCAGGGCAAGCTCTAGCGACCGTAGGCGAGCATGGCCGCGAAGACGGGTTAAATCCTGGAGCTACGGCGACACACAAGGGAAGCGGCCAATCCTAATATAGTGGGACGGGATAATTTGCGAGAGTTAGCATGAAAGGGCTGGTGCAGTTTTGTTGTTTCGTTCTGGAGGGTCCCACCCGATTAATCGGGAATCTTCGATTAATCACTTTTTAGAGCGATAAATCTGCCAAACCCATAAGTACAAGCGATATGTGTTAATCTTATCATCCACACCTCGATAAGCGATAAATCAGCCGACTAATCACTGAATCGACCGATATTTTGAACATTGGTTTATGCTACTTTGGTGTGGATCTCGAAAGAGATGTTTGTTATGTCGTCGATCTGTAGGGTTCTACCACTTACTCTTTATGACTTGATCGATTCCTCCCCTTCGTACCTTTTGAGTTGGTTTGCTACACGTCTAGGAGTCTGGGTTGCATACACCATGTTGGTCGGTGTACCCCTTTTGGTAGAATTTCCTACTTAAAACCGAGCCAGCTGGATGGAGAAAATAGAAGATTGAAAGCTAAGAAATTATTTGCAGAAGATGCACATTTTCAATATGTTCTTGTGGGCCGGTAGATCCCTTGTAAAGTAGTGTTTTCGTGATAATAATAACAACGAAGAAAGATTTGGTGTTATTGGCGGGTGCCACGTATGAATATTGTCACACCTAGCTTTTCATCCGCATGGCTCTTGCTTGTTAAAGGAGGGCATGCATCCAAACCTACCATGCATACACGTCTCACCAAATACAAATTGAATACGAACAATGTTATTTGCAACCAGAATTGTCACAATGTTTTTTAGTTGTGGTTGATAAACTGTATCTCTGAGTCGACGAGCCACAAAGGCGCAAGTCGGCCTTCCATGCCCGACTTCCACAAACAATGTGTGTCATGAATAACATATCATGTACTCTCAAGTTCTAAAAAAGCACCACATAGTAAAAATCAAGAAAAAAATCCAAGAAAAACGAAGGTACTGATAGAGTGTTCATCTGTCACACAATTTTGAATCAAAGTTCCAGACACAACTCTAAACAAAGGCACATATAACTATAAAGAGTTGCTAGCTCAAATTGGCCTGTGAATTGGTCCATTAACTCCACTAAATTTATTCTTATTTTTTGTTTCTCAGGCTACATATTAAGAGTGGTGCTGGAAATTTATGACATGATAAATACATGCAATATTAAGTACTCCCTCCGTTTCAAAATAAGTGTCTCAAGTTTGCCCAAAAGTTGATGCCCAAAAGTTTGCCCAAAATTTATGACATGATAAATACATATAACTATAAAGAGTTGCTAGCTCAAAAAGCACCGCTTTTGAGCAAAGTTGAGACACTTATTTTTTGACGGAGGGAGTATATTTTTAGTTTTAGCAACTTTTAATATGCCAAATGGATGCACCGGAAGCAAGTACCGGGTACGTTTCTCGGGTGCGGTACATGTGTTCCCTTCCTCGTGCCCAGTCTCCAGTGTCTGGTTGACAGCTGCTCCTGCCCAACTGACTCCTGGGCCCACGCTGCCAGCCGTCGTATATATGGCCCGCCCCTTCCTTTCTTTCCGAGCGCGTTTGGGTGCGTGTGCGTTTCACCGTTCAAGAAAAAAGAAATCCCGGCCTGCCTCTCGGTTTTGCGGGCGGGGTTGGTGCTCTCTCGCCATTCCTGTGAGTCCGTCCAGGTCCAGCCCCAGAGGAAGAGAGATAGAGAGAAGACCAGAGGGCCGGAGAGGGAGGGGATTCTCTGCTGCCGCTGTGCTGCAGTCATGGGTATATGCCCTCCGCCTCTTCTTCTTCCTCGTTTATCCCAATCAGTGCTTTGCAGCTCTTTGCCTCTGGATTCCCTAGTTCCTCTTCCGTTTGTTCCGCACGGTAGGTTGGGCTGGCTCCGGGCTCTGTTCCTTCCTTTTCTGGCGTACGGCCGTTCTGGATTTCCCCCCTTTCTCATCCGCTAACTTTTGCTTTACTTGATTGTTGTGGGTTTCTCCGGCCGTCGAGGATTCTTGTTTATCGCTTTCTTGAAAATATCGATCAATTGCTGTGAACCGGTTCGTTCAACTGATTTTTTTTCCTTGGGAATCTTGAAGAAATCGGAGATTCTCTGTTCCTCTCTAATCAGATTCTGCGTGGGTCCGTAGATAGTCTCGTTTAGATTCATCTTCTTTTTTCGAGGGCAGTTTTTCACTTCGATGTTTGCGATTTGAAATCGGTAAAGAACCCAATTTTGGGTTGATTAATTTTATCTCGACCACGATTTCTTGTTTTAATTTGGATTTACGGGGAACGTTTTCCTGCGTTTTAATTGGGAACGTCGAATCGTTATTTCTCTGTTGAGCAGCATTGGCAGATGGAGACGCGAGTTCTTCCTCTTGCGACGGTGACGATGAGTACCAGAAGTTTATTCAGAAGATGAACCCTCCAAGGTACCGCCAGTTCCCAAACACAGATCAACTTCAGTACACTCCAAAGTTATTCGCTGCCAAATTTCCAAGTGCTAATTAACCAAGTGGTATGCATGTGCTAATTCAGGATCACAATTGACAACACATCGTGCGCTAACGCCACAGTTGTTCACGTAAGTGCCTGCCAAATTAAGGACATTCTAAATTGTATAGTCTTGTTTGTTTACTGAATGCAGTGAGGTTTTTTTTTCTGTTAAATGACTTAGGTTGACAGTGCAAACAAGTATGGGATTCTACTAGAGGTAGTGCAGGTCCTCACTGACCTTAATCTTATGGTCAAGAAAGCTTACATATCATCGGACGGGGGATGGTTCATGGATGGTAGGATGCTATTTTTGTATCTGTTATTGCAACTGGCACTTCAAAACTATGTGAGTATTCCTAATTAAGTTGTTAAATATATTCCACCAGTGTTCAATGTGACGAATCAAAATCGGCAGAAGATAATGGACCAATCCATGCTGGATGAGATTGTGGAGTATATCCAGAAGGTAATTGTTGCCATATTAGTTTTGTTCAGTGTGCTGAATATGTCTTTTTTTTGTTGCAGTGCCTCGGGGCTGAGTCTTTCTTTTCTCCTTCAAAAACGAGATATGTTGTAGTGGAGCCTTCCTCTGACTACACCTTGATAGAGCTAACTGGAACTGACAGGCCTGGTCTGATCTCTGAAGTTAGCGCGGTGCTCACTAATCTGGAGTGTAATGTGGTGAACGCAGAGGTCTGGACTCATAACAAACGAGCAGCAGCAGTAATGCAGGTCACTGATACTAAAACCGGGTTGGCAATTGTAGACACAGAACGGCTATGCAGAATCAAGGAGCGACTTCGCTATGTGTTCAAAGGAAGCAACAGGAGCCAAGATGACAAGACAACGCTTATGATGGGGATAACCAGCACAGAGCGGAGGCTGCACCAGATGATGCTTGAGGATCGTGATTACGAAAGGTACGATAAAGATAGAGAGAATCCCAACCCAAGACCAATGGTCTCGGTTGTTAATTGGCTCGAGAAAGGTTATTCTGTGGTGACAGTCCGGTGCAAGGATCGACCAAAGCTTCTCTTCGATACCGTTTGCACCTTGACAGATATGCAATATGTGGTTTTCCATGGAAGTGTGGATACCGAGGGCCCCGAAGCTTACCAGGTATCTTAGTTACTGCCAACATTTCAGCCTCTTATAATCTACAGCTAGTTTAGACATCTGATCCTTTTCTTTTATCTGTTATATTGCCATGGTTGAATAGGAGTATTACATTCGGCATATTGATGGGTCACCTGTCAATTCCGAGGCCGAGAGACAGCGAGTTATCCAGTGTCTTGAAGCAGCTATAGAGAGGAGAGTATCCGAGGTAATTGGCCAATAGCTGCACCTTTCTGGTTTTCATTTCCTATGGACCCATTGTCTATGCCACGTATAGTTTTCTTAGCGTTTGATGGATAGAAACTTCAATGGCGTGATGCATCACTTATAGGAGGTAGATTATTGCTGGAGTTCTGGCATTTTGTAGTATTGTCTGCCACACTTTACTGATGGGCCACTATCGCTGTTTGAGTCCTTTCTTTCTTGATGAAGCACATGCTATTTTCTCCAGTGTACAAGAGTGATGTTGACAATTAACTCAACCATGTGTGCATGACAAACACAATTGTGCATGTTTCATCTGTGCAGTAACTCAGTACAGTATTGAATGTATGTTAGGTATCACAGGAATAACCACTATCCATAACATGAACATCTTTGTCCTTGATTTATGAATTTAGTTAACAGATGCTTATATGACCTGCAGGGCCTGCAGTTAGAATTGTCGACAGGCGATAGAGTGGGGCTGTTATCAGATGTAACGCGGATCTTCCGTGAGAATGGCTTGACAGTCACTAGAGCGGAAGTGTCAACTAGGAACGACAGAGCGGTCAACACTTTCTATGTTCGCGACGCGGCAGGGAGATCAGATGTCGATCTGAAGACGCTAGAAGCTATACGGGAGGAGATAGGTCAGACAGTGCTTCAGGTGAAAGGGCACCCATATCACCCGAACCCACCTCCGCAAGATTCACCAACGCGGTTTCTCTTCAACAGTCTGTTCAGACCAAGGTCGCTGTATAGCCTAGGGGCGATCAGGTCCTGAGCTCTGAAAAGCTCCGCCCAATCGACGATTACACAAGCAAAGCAAGGCCATGGCACATCTTAGAGTTTGCAGTCGCGGTCTCAGGAAAGGCAGATGAAGCAAGACGCGGCAGTGGTAGGCTGGTAGCAGCATATATCAGATGATGAAGCGTGTGTGACTAAGGTGCCATGCACAGAAGCAGCAGTTGGTAAGGTTTCTGTAGAAGCGAGTGCAGAGTCTGTGTCAAATAATCCCGATCCACCGTCAGTCTACAAAGCACCTAGCCTGATTTTACTGACGAAAACGGTGTCCCAGTCCATGATCGATCGGCCGACATTCATATCCCAGTGTTTTGGCAGATTGCAGCAAGTGTCTCGTGAGCTGGAGCAGGATGAGCAGTGAGGGGTGGTGGTGGCTGCTGACTTGGCTTGCCTTGCCCCTTGGGGATCTTTATGGGGTGCGTCGAAGGAGTATCTGGACGGACGACGACGACGGTGATGGTGACGCTCGCTGCTGTCATTTGCGCTGGGCGGCAGGCAAATGGGCGCCAGCTCGGCAGGGTCCTACCGGCAGGAAAATGGAGTCCCCTCTCACCCTGCACTACTTGCGCACGGATGTCATCTTGTGTTGCAACTTTTGGTCTCGCTGCTGTTTTCTGCCATGTCATGTCTCGTTGGCTCGTTGCCCACTACAGTTGGTAGTGGTATTCAGGGGCGGGCACAAGTGGTATCAAGTGTATTCAGCTGAATCTGAATACCCATAAATTTTGCCAAAACTTTCATTATAATTAATTTTAGACTGATTTCTACAAAAGAATCCCATGCAAGTTCTGATGTAAGCACTCGTGGGTGCTGTTGGTTCGAAAAAGTGCATGGAATCAGCTGATCATGGGATCGAGTTTTACTATACTTCACTAGTTTCAGCTTTGTTTTTGTGTATTTTTTTTAATTTTGAATACCCATTGTCATAATCCTGGGCCCGGGTTATCTGACGGTTCTTTCCCCACTTCGCTTTCTCCTCTCCCCTAGCTGCCCCCGTTGAGAGTCGCTCTCTTCTTCCTCCGGCCGCCCCTGGCCTTCTCCCTCCAGCAGCGCTGCTGGCCGGCGACGAGATGGTCTAGGAGGTTGAGCTCTCTGTATATAGTAGTCTAGGTAGTAGTTTAGGTTGTTTGGGCCTTGTGCTCGTTTGTGCCTTCATGGCGTCTCTCTGTCTTTTCGGCTGGACGCCGGCGACCAGCAGCGACGCCGGATCCAGTCCCTTTCTTTGCTGCAGGACCAATCTATGGAAGATTCCTTGCAGGAGCGAAGGTGGACGGAGCCGATTCAATAATCTCGCTTGCCTTACCACCTGTTCTGCAGATCGAGAGAAGAAGTGGTGTTGTACTCCTCTGGCCGGCCGTGGCGGCGAGGAGGGGAGGAGATGCTGCTGCCCTTTTTCAAGATCGACGGAGCAGCTTCAGCTGCTGCATCCTCGTGCTCCATATGCGGTGGTCCTGTTCGCCACTGCGCTCGAAGGCCAAGAGCTGGATGCTGTGGCTTGGGAAGATGAAGCTCGCTTGCGGAGAAGATACGCGAAGGACAAGCATGCCGGAGCGATTTGTGGCCGACGGAGGCCTCTCCGCGCCGTGGTGGTGAGCTGCAACCACGGTTTGTTCTTCCTCCAGGCCATGTTGCCGATGCGGAGGATCTTTGATCTCAGTGTGACAATCCAGGCTAACGTCGACCCAAGTGGTTTCGTCCCCGGTGTCGGCGCCGGCCGTCGCGCTTCGAGGTCTGGTCAGTGCCGTGGCAGAGAAGAAGGGCCTGATTGCTTTTTTCATTTCTACTCTAGGGTCATTCTTGTAAAAGCTGAGGGCTTGTTTGTAATTCCGTTATTCATTAGGGTCCTCTGTGTAATGCTACCTGCCACTTAATAGAGCTTCTGGGGTCTTCGGGCCCCTTCCCCTGTTCAAAAAAAAAATATCCTGGGCCCGCCACTGGTGGTATTCCGTGTGTACGTACTTGATACTTGCCTAGTTCTGTATATACTGGTACTTGATGATGGCTGGAGATAGGACTTCCTGGGCTATATATGCCCTTTTCAGGGAACATTTCTGCGTCTTGTAACGCCACTCCTGCTGTTTGTGCGTTTCCAGAAAGGAAAACTTTCTGTTTTTTGTGTGTGTGCACATCACATGCAATGTAACAATAGGCTAGCCATTCAGTTATACTACGCGTAGAAATCAATTGAAAGTACCGCCTATCATATTTTGCAGTTCACCTCGCTTTGGGAAAAGCATAAGAATGTTCACCTCAACCCCGATGAGCCGGACTCCATTTCGTCGAAGTTCTCAAATGATGGGTGTTACTCGGCCAAGTCGGCATACAAGGCGCATTTTCTCACCCTCGCCAATTCGGCTATGCCCAACATGGTTTGGAATCAATGGGCGCCGCTGAAATGCAAGCTTTTTTCTTGGTCATCCAAGATAGGATATGGACGGCGGATAGATTGGAGTGTCGAGGATGGGACAATTGTGGCCGGTGCCAACTTTGTGACTAAGTGCAAGAATTGGCGGCGCATCTTCTCTTCCAATGTCGTATCTCAGCTCGAGTGTGGACAACGGTGAAAACTTGGTTGGGCATGCATAACATCTCCCCCTCTCGGATTGGAGTGGCATTCCTAGGATCAAAGATTGGTGGATGGAGGTGATTCATGGAAGATCTCATCAGAGTAAATGGCACTGGCGGTCACACAAGTCGTCCGCTATGTGCACTTAAGTCACACAACTGGAAAACGGGATTTTTTGGTCACACAACTGGATTTTTGGTGCACGCAGGTCACAAACCCCACATGTCAGTCCGTTTTCCGTTGCAGGAGTGCTGACGTGGACACGTAATTTTGCAGAAAACCCCCTGTATTTTGGGATATTTCGCAAAAAACTCAAATTTGGGTCCAATTACAGGGAGTTTTCTGCAAAATGTCCAAAAATACAGGTTTTTTTTTTTGCAAAATTACCAACGGAAAACGGACTGACATGTGGGGTTTGTGACCTGCGTGCACCAAAAGTCCAGTTGTGTGACCAAAAAATCCCGTTTTCCAGTTGTGTGACTTAATTGCACATAGCAGACGAGTTGTGTGACCGCCAGTGCCATTTACTCATCTCATCATGGTAAAGCTCTTTCGTCTTTGGCCATGCTTATTTCTTGGAAAATTTGGAAAGAAATGAATGTCCATGTCTTCTGACACCAATTCTCTACTATAGCGATGGTGGTAAACAAGATTAAGCAAGAAGCTAGATTGTGGTCCTTTGTGGGGGCTAAAGGCTTGAGCGCTTTGATGTCGCGAGAGTACATGTTTTGCTTTTGGCGAGCTTTTTTTGCTCGACCTTTGGTTTGTAACACCTCTAAAACTTCTTAATCAATGAAATGGCAAATCTTGACTTGTTTCAAAAAAAAAACTTTCATAGTTTACATCATCTCAGAAGGATGCAAGTGTGTGTTACAATTCTCCGTCGCTGCCAATAATCGCTTGAAGATGAAGGCTGTGATGATCTGCCAATAATCTTCATAAACATGTGGCCCCGTGCGTCGGTCACGAGAAGGATCATGTGCGCGATTGAGGCGATCAAGTGGCCGCGACCTGCGACAGTGCGCTGCCTTTTCTTCCTCTTGTTAGTTGCGATGCAGTGGTGGGGCGGTTTGATAGATAATAATTCATCGTTAGATGATCGACCCAGTGATTTGGAAGTCCAGCTAATCAGTGTACGACATAGACCAACCAAGGCGAAGCGCTTGCTAAACCTTTCAAGATCCATACGGGCTGCTCTCTTTGTCTTCTCGAAAAATTTCAGCAATAGTACATCGTTCCTTAATTCGGGATACCTTGCCAGGTTACTAGAGACTCAGATAGTTGCTGCAAGTTTAAGCAATACTGCACCACGTGATAGTTGTGCAAGCTAGTGAGAAGCTGGTCCTTTCCATAGAGTGGGTCTGTGAAGTATGGCCTTTGTACGAAATCTCAAGAGGGAGCAGACAAGAGTGCATAGTACAGTACAGCAACCGACAATTATATAACAACAGAAACCAAACCAAGCAAGTCGAACCTATTAGAGCATCTCCAACCACAAACCCCAAATCGGACCCAAACGGCCGGGCGGACAGCCCGGACAGCGTTTGGGTCAAAAACCGCCACCCAATCGAGCCCCCCCCATAGCTAGCCCAAACGATCGGACGGTTCGGCAGCCCCCAAACCCAGCCCATATGTGGGGCGGGTTTGGGGCCGCCCGGACGCGTCCGCCCCATGGACGCTGACACGGCGGCACGCTTGACCGCCCGTCCACGCGGAGAGGCCACCTTGACCGCGCATTCATGGTTTGCCACCCGGCCGGCATTCATGGCTTACCAGCCGGCGCTCCGCCCGAGTAGGCCATCTCCGCCCAAAAGTGGAGGGCCGGAGCAAACCCTAACCCGCACTCCCTTCTCCGTCGCCGCACTCCACTTCTCCCCAAGCTCCTTCACTCTTTCCCATCCTCCACCATGCCTCGTCGGCTTCCGACCGTCTGCGCAATGGTCACACCGGAGAAGAGGGCTCAGATCTACCGGGAGGCGATGGCGTGCGACGCGGCTGAGGTGACAGAACTGGCGGCCGAAGCTCAGGCGGATGCGGAGGCGCAGTCGGCCGCAGAGGTGCAGGCGGCGGAGACGGCGGACGTTGGCGTTGTTCATCTTGAGGCAGAGCGCACATTCGTCCACATGACAGGTGCGGAGTTCTGCCAAAGAATGGAGGAAGAGGAAGCCCGATATCAGGCGGAGGCGGCGGCGGAGCAGTGGACAGCCCAGGCGGAGGCCGAGCAGGCCAGGATCCAGCGGAGGCCGAGCACCGTGCGGCCGAGAGTAGCTCCGGGCGGAGGCGGCTGACCGTATCCTCATCGGTCAGATGAGGAACAGGATCGGCTTCGTCGACAAGCAAATGAAGGCGGAGGCGGCCTTGAAGGAAGGCCGCTACTACGAGGCAGATCCGGTCGGATCTGCCTCCACCTTCGCCTTGTCTGACTCCGATGAGGATGAGGAGGCGCAGCCCCCCCCCCCCCCCCCGGCTCTGGCTCCGGCTCCGGCACAGGCGTGGGCGTCATCGTCATCTCCGACGACGAGTAGGATAGGGTATAGAATAGCCTAGTATGTTGCATGGTTTTAGTAATTTGGTTCCTAAAATTTGAGGTATGTGGTTGTAGGAGCATCTTTTTAGGGGTTGTCCGGTCACTGTCCGCGGACACGTCCGGACGTGTCCGCGGACAGTTTGGGGCCGATTTTGAACATTGTGGTTGGAGATGCTCTTAGGGGGCAGCAGTAATGTGTTGCGTCGTTGAAACTCCTGTATAAATTTTCATGTAGGGTAGTAGACATGTGCCGCTGTCTATCTCAGAGTAGAGGAGCCATAACGTGTGACCAGCAACGTCCCGTGCTGGGGCATGTATATATACTTTTTTTTAAACGAGACAAATAAAACTTCCCGTTTTCATCAAGTAAGAAGATACTTTTTTTAGAGGTTTTCAGTTTTAATGCCTAGAACACGCCATAGGACTTTGATAAGCCTATTCTCCTAAAATTACATTGCCCAAAGAGGTGGGCCCGGCTAACTTCCACAATTTAGCCTCCTCTTTTATCTTGTTGATGATGACATTTAGAGGGGAGGCAAAATGTCCGAGAACTCTACTGTTTCTTTCTTTCTAAAATTTCCAAGAGACAAGCATGAGTAGGGAGGCCATGGCTTTGTGCGCTCGATCTTTCTTGGAGACTAAGTTCAACCACCAAGATTTAACACTAGTTTCATTTGACCAACTCCTCGGGAAGATGTCCATGAAGCCACACCAAGTGAGCATAGCCGACCAAATTCTTGTGGAGAAGCGGCATTTGAAAAGGAGGTGAGCCACCGACTCTTGGTTTGATTGCAAAGAGGGCAATTGCCACCCCCTTTGTTGGAGGCACCGATGGCCAAACTCGATTTTCCATCACAAGCCAAGCAAAGATCTTGCATTTGGGAGGAGCCTAAGTCTTCCAAATTACTCTGCTAAAATCAGAGGCAATGGTGATTTCGAATTGCATCTTCTAGGCTATCTAGGTGGAGTAATTGCAGCTTGAGAAGGACCACCCTTCTTCCAGAAGATCAAGAGAGGTAAGGTGGTAGATGGATTGAGAAGTAAGGACCGCATGCACGAGCACACGACGCCGGACCATGTTGACGTTCTTCCAAGTACCCGCTGCAATCTTCTCGGCAATTTATCTTCGAGAGGTTGAAAGTCAATTGTACGAGGTCTACTGATGCTAAGAGGTAGGCCTAGGGTATCTCGAAGCGAAGGTCGCCTTGTTGGCCAGGAAGGAGTGTAGAATATCATCACGATCAAGTCCCTCGCATCGAATGGGGGCAAACCAAACTTTTGTGGAAATTAGCGGTTAAATCGGCGACCTCTCCCAATGAGGTGAGAGTGGAGGCAAGGAATTATATATCCTCTTTGATAGGAGCGACGTAGACGGAGGCATCATCGACATAAACGGAGGGCGGAAGACCGGATCACACCCTCTAAGGGGATGGAGACGACCTTGGAGAGTGGCTTAATTTGTGAAGGATGTGGTTAATAGGATCAATCGCCAAATCAAAGAGGAGGACGAGAGAGGGTCTCCTTGCCCAAGACCTTGGCCATGCTTTATAGGATCAAAAGGTATTCCATTGAGGAGCACGCGGGAGGAGGATGTCAAGAGAATGGCCCAAACCCACTCACAAATCTTTGATGAGGGAACCCATTGTGTTTTGAGGGCATCCATAAGGTAGTCCCAACGAACGGAGTAAAAAACCTTCTTGATGTCAAGCTTGAAGAGCAAACAAGGTGTATTGGTGCGGTGGAATTTCCTTGCGAAATTCCTAACATACATGAAGTTATAGTGGATGCAACATTTCTTGATGAAGGCAGTTTGGGCATTTGAGACAACTGAGTCCATGAAAGGCGCAAGCCGAGATGCCAAAATATGTGTAATGAACTTGGCAATAGCTCTGATGAGGCTAATAGGTCGAAAGTCTCCTCCGCTCCATCATTCTTTGGAATCAAGGCAATATTAGCGGAATTGACCCATTGGACGTTAGCAAATCGAAGATTAAGAAGTGATGGATAACATTCACGATCTCCAGTTTCATAATATCCCAACAAGATTTGTAGAAGGCATCGGTGAAACCATGGGGTCTCGAGACTTTGTCATCTGCGGAGCTGAAGATTGCCACCTTTACTTGTCTTCCTATAAGCATAAGCGAGGTCATGTAGATCACACTCGAACAAAGGAACGGCATTCCAATTGAAGTTGATCGATCTTGGGGTCCCTCTTTTAGAGATATAATTTGTTTCCATGAGACAAAAAAATTCCGGAAAAAACGAGCCTATGGCGAGATCGGGTTGAGGTCACCGGTTCACATTTTATCGATGAGGCTTAACTCATAAGGCGAATACACAGAACATTACAACAAATCTATGATCAAGTTTGTACGCTAACAATTAGTAAAGATAAGGAGAAACATAATTATTTCCTCGCTGCCGCGGGGGAGGGGGGCTGCCTCAAGGGTGAAGCCCGTTAGCATCGGCGGAGGGGCCTCCTCTCTCTCTCGCCAGCCCGGGTGGTGGCTTGAATTGAGTTCCGGCTCCCGACGCGTCTCCTATTCCCCCAGTGGGAGTTCTTGGGTTCGGTTTTGGATGGCTCAACAGTGAAACTCGGCGAGTTGCAGTGGGGTTGTATCCTGTGGGGTCTTCAAGGTGGCATTGTATCTTCAAGGTAGTCAAGAAGATGCCTTGTCACAACTTCAGTGGACATATGAGTTATAGGACTTCAAAACATTCCAATATAAATACAGAGTCCAAATCAAAATACACCTCAAAAAGGGTGTGCTCCTTTTTTCCACCCACCACGGTAAAAGGACAAGTTACACCCGAAGCATCAATGCATAGTAATGCACATAGTGGGGCTCCCTAGTAGGTGCAATTTTTTCCTTTTTATAAATATAAAAAATTGTTTTTATTCTTATCTTACTAATTTATAATACATTCAATCATAAAAGATGTTCATGTGTTAAAACTAAAAATAGTCGTATATATGTGTTAAAATGTATTAATAAAATTAAAAAACAAAATACAAGAAAAATAGGGCCCATTATAGTAAGTTCAATCGTAAAAAATGTTCGTGTGTTAAAACAAAAAAATGGTCGTTTATATAAGAATATGTTTTTATATATCTAAAAGAGATGTTTATGTATTATGAAAAATATGCTCTTTTAATCGAAAATTTTATATGTTATAGAGATGTTCATGTTTCCAAAAATAGTGTTCACGAGTTTTAGTAGAAATGTTTAATATAATTCGGAAATAAATTATTTAACATTAAATCCGTATTAAATTATAAATAACAAGTGTAAATTATATAAGAATGAAAAATAGAAAACATAAAATAAATAATAAAACACAATACGTAAAGGCATAAAATAAAATGGAAAATGAAAAAAATGGATTACAAACACAAAAATGGTAGAAAAATGAATAAAAAAACCAAAAAGAAAAGCAGCGTGACGAACCTGTTGGGTCGGCCCAGGCCAGTGAAGTTACAAACTCCATGAGGAATATATGAAAGCAAGATCATACTCGAACCCAATCGAATTCCTGGGAAGGCTTGGGTACGATCTGAACTATGGTCTAGTGAAGCAAGTGCTTCAACAATACGTGGAGAACGAGCTGGCAATGGGTTGTTTTCAAGAGTGAGGACGGCATCTTTGTAGACAGAAGCTTGTTTTCCGGAAGACGAACGAGGAATCCAAGTTAGCTACTGCTGAAAACGACAGGTTCCTTCGCCCTGCGGACAATCTCATAGCATATTTTATTTTCATCGGAGGATGAATAAATATAAGTGCACACATAAGCGTGATCAACTGGTAGTGTATCTCGTTCGGCATATCAATGTAAGGCGGCGATTTGGCTCTAGGGTCTAGATGCACCCATTATGTAATTTTTTTTTGTTTTTTTTTTCAAAATGTCAAAAAATTCCAGAAAAAAATCCGGATGTACACTACAACATGATGTATTAGCAAAAAAATGGCATGGTGAAAAAACATTTTTTGTGAGCTGTACAAAAAAGACAAAAATCTGACACGTATAAAGACATTTCGGTCCGTCTGGATTTGTCTTTTTTGCACAGGTTGCAAAAAAAGTTTTTTCTTCGCGTAACTTTTTGTGCTAACATGAAATGTCTTGAACTATATGCGAAATTTTTATTTTGAATTTTTTGACATTTTGAAAATTGTTTTTTGGGTAGTGGGTGCATCTGCACCCACTACCCGTTGTGAATATCCGACTCAGAATTCGCTTATATTTGTTCCAGCAGTAAATTAACACAAGTGAGAACTGATAATTGAAATGTTTGTTCTGCTTCTAACCTGTTCAGTTGAGTGTATTTGCATCTCCATCAAGCCATTCTGTAGGTTTGTTCATTCCTCTCTATCTGGGAATGACTAGAGATATTTCTCTGGCCTGCAGCTACACACATCTTGGCGAGGCACACTCCATGACCATGGAAAGTTGCATCTTATTTTCTGGGCACAACTATCCCTCGCAATGGATTATTTTTTATTCCTAATATCATAAACATAGTTTCCAACAAAGAAATATATCAGATGGTAGTGGGATTAGAAAAATGAAAATCTTTAACATTTGGTTGATGTGTAAGTGGTGGTGGGTGCTAGAAAGTGAAGAAGGTTTATGACTAACTCTAGATAAAGCAAAATACGGTGTCCAACATGAGATCTCGAGAATAAAAAAACGACCATACAACTCTCAACTTCTTGGAAAGACCCTCTGAAAATTAGGAAGTGGCGTTAGTAGGAAGTGGCAGAGAAAGAAACTTTTGGCATGATACTTGGTGAGGCAATACTCTCCTAGGTCAAGTGGTTGACCCATTTGTGAGAAATTCACCCAGTTTTATGAGATTTGCTTGCGACAACAAATGCACCGCCAGAGAAAGATACGATGCTATCTAAAATCTTAATTTTGGAAGACATATTGATCCTTTTCTCTGATCCCTGTGTGACAGACCACGGAATGTGTTGATTAAAGTAGCCTTCAGTGATGTTCCTGATAGGTTGAAATAATCGCAATCTGGAAAACATTACTGTGAAATTTTCATAGAATAAGTTTACTTTGAGTGGGTGTGGATTGAACTATTATACAACTTTATAAAGCAAAGATCCCTCTTTAAATAAAATATGGCTCTGCCTCATGTGTGGCATAATGCCATTGCCATAAAAGATAACATAAAAAATGAACTAGATAGGAAATTACGCTAGTAGGTTTTGTCGTGATGAATTTCTTAGACACCTCTTTTTTGAATGTCTTGCTGCTGCATATATGTGAATCATCATTGTCTTGCTGCTACTTGATATAGACCTTCTTGCTTCACCAAAAATTTGATGGATTGCTGAAATTGTTCCTTTGCGGACTAATATGCATGTGTGGGAGTTGTTGCTGCTTTGTGTTGGGCTGTTTGGACGTTCGTAATGGTGCATGTTTTCAAAGAAAAAACATCTCTTCCCATGTTGAGTTGATTTGTTATATGTGTGCTTTTGATCGATATTGGTCAAAAGCTTCAAAACGAGGTGGACAAGATGAACTTGATGGAATGTGCTAAACGAGTATATAACAAGTGGCTCTCAGGACGCATGCATGTTTTTTTTATAAAGGGCTTATATTACTCAACGTATCAAAAATATACAAAGTGTGTTACACCCGGCCTCTGCATGACGAGGATGCTCACAGCCACTCTCAGGACGCATGTGACAATAAGAATGCGCACAGCCTCACTCAGGACATGCCGACGATTCAAAAGACAAGGATATTACTGTTGAATGAAGCATGGTGACGTCACGTGCAAAAGAAACAAACAAATACTGTAAGTGTGTTGTGTAGAAACAAACAAAACAAACAAGCATGGTGACGTCACGTGCAAAAGAAACAAACTTGCTGAGGCTTCTATCCAAAATCATGTAGCATTTCTGCTTTGATGTATATATGTTCGTTTAGGTCGTTCCGCGGTGACTCCCTTTTCTTTTGGGAAGTTTGTCACCAGTCCAGCATGCATGAGCTTTCGTGCAAAGCTCATAAAAATTGTACAAAAAATTACCGAGATGTTAACTAATAATGCCACAGCAATCAGCATGCATGATCTTTCGTGCAAAGCTAATAAAAATTATACAAATCCGACGACGACGTAGCAAAGGCTGACACTCACGTTCATTTATGCGTGTTAAAAACAACTCATTACTCATACCAACCCTCATATTTTTATTTTTGCCGAAGGAAAATAGCGAGGATATTTCCTTTTCATCTTTTGGATTCGCCAACGTCACCAGCCACGTGCGTATTCCGGGACGCAGCTTGTCTATTCCGAGGTAAGCCGGTAGTGCAGCAAATGCCGATGATAGATATCGCCGTGAGGGTGGGTGAACGGTGCAACAGCCACCGATCCGGTCGCCGGCCCGGTCCAGACTTTTCACCTGGCCCGTCCTCCATACTGCTCTCTTTTTATTTGTTTTCTTTTTTGCACGAAAATGCATGCATACTGCTCTCGCCGCAGGCTATATGTACACCCCCCAACGAGTAGACGCAGCTGCATATTCCAACACCAAGTCTCCTCGTTCCAATAAGCTTCTCTGCAGCCAGAACCAGGACATCCAGAGCTAGCTTAGCTAGATCCGAGAGCTTCTGATCGACCTTGCAAGCTTTGTTCGTGATTTATTGATTTGAAGCACGCAGTGTGTAAGATGAACCCTAGCAGCGGCATGGGTTCCCAGCTGGTGCCGCGGGAGGTGCCGGGCAGCTACGGCGTCCCGTATGTGTCGGCCATCCGCGACCGCCTCGACTTCTACTACAACCAGGGCCAGGACAAGTACTTCGAGTCCCGCGTCGAGAAGTACGGCTCCACCGTCGTCCGCATCAACGTGCCGCCGGGCCCCTTCATGGCGCGCGACCCGCGCGTCGTCGCCGTCCTCGACGCCAAGAGCTTCCCCGTGCTGTTCGACGTCACCAAGGTCGAGAAGAAGGACCTCTTCACCGGCACCTACATGCCCTCCACCTCCCTCACCGGCGGCTACCGCGTCTGCTCCTACCTCGACCCCTCCGAGCCCACCCACGCCAAGGTCAAGCAGATGCTCTTCTCCCTCCTGGCGTCACGCAAGGACGCCATCATCCCGGCCTTCCGCACCCACTTCTCCTCCCTCCTCGCCACCGTCGAGTCCCAGCTCGAGCTCACCGGCAAGTCCGACTTCAACACGCTCAACGACGCCACATCCTTCGAATTCATCGGCGATGCCTACTTCGGCGTGCTCCCTTCCGCGTCGGAACTCGGCACCACCGGCCCGACCAAGGCCGCCAAGTGGCTCATCTGGCAGCTCCACCCGCTTGTCACGCTCGGCCTCCCCAAGATCATCGAGGAGCCGCTCCTGCATTCGGTGCACCTCCCACCCTTCCTCGTCAAGGGCGACTACAAGGCGCTGTACAAGTACTTCTTCGCCGCCGCGACCAAGGCGCTCGACACGGCTGAGACCCTGGGGCTGGCACGTGAGGAGGCGTGCCACAACCTGCTGTTCGCGACCGTGTTCAACAGCTACGGCGGCCTGAAAGTTCTGCTCCCAGGCATCCTCTCTCGCATCGTCAGCGCCGGCGAGAAGTTCCACAAGAGGCTGGCTACTGAGATACGCGGCGCCGTGGCGGACGCCGGCGGAAAGGTCACGATAGAGGCGCTGGAGAAGATGGAGCTGACCAAGTCGGCGGTGTGGGAGGCGCTGCGACTGGACCCGCCCGTCAAGTTCCAGTACGGCCGCGCCAAGACTGACCTCAACATCGAGAGCCACGACGCGGTGTTCGCCGTCAAGAAGGGAGAGATGCTGTTCGGTTACCAGCCGTGCGCCACAAGGGACCCCCGCGTGTTCGGCGCCACGGCGGCCGAGTTCGTGGGGGACAGGTTCGTCGGGGAGGAAGGGAGCAAGCTGCTGCAGTACGTGTACTGGTCCAACGGGAGGGAGACCGAGAGCCCCAGCGTGGGCAACAAGCAGTGCCCGGGGAAGAACCTGGTGGTGCTCGTCGGCAGGCTCCTGGTCGTCGAGCTGTTTCTCCAGTACGACACCTTCACCGCCGGCGTCGGCACCGACCTGCTCGGCACCAAGGTTGAGTTCACCGCAGTCACCAAGGCCACGTCCGGTCCCGAGGCTGCTTAAAACGTGTACTGGTCAGGCCAATGGGTGCAATTCTATCGGTAGTTGGTATATCCACTACGGGAAGGCGTAGGCGGCCGTCGGCGTACGCCCTTCATACGCCGACGGCAATGCCGTCGGCGTATGAATGCAGAAAAGTTAATTTTTTTTGAATTTTTTTTTAAAATTTTGAATTTTTTTTAATTTTTTAACTTTTTTTTTCTATTTCGAATTTCTAACTCAGCTACATACTAAATCTCTAATTACACATTTAATCATAGGTCAAAGTATTTACGCTGGTCAAAGTTCCCGTTCGGTCACCCATCCTCAAATTGCTCCACCCCAAGCACGCTTAACCTTTGAGTTCCTTCATTGTTAGCTTCCAAATGAGAAATGAGAACTTACTGATACTTATATCATATCAATCATGTTAACTCCTGATTTAGAATGTTACAATTTTTCATTGTTTCAATTTCGAAAATTCATTTGAATAAGTTACAATGATTGTAAAATAGGATATATTTTTAATAAATGAAAAATAAAATTATTTTTACTTTTATTTCCTTTTTACATTTAATAAGGAATAATTCATATCTTTAATTCCGTTAATCGGAATTTGAAAAACAAAATGTCTATGTCAATAAGAAAAATGAGAGGAATTAAAATATGACATCCATATCATCCTTTGCATTGTATAAACATCGATGGTTTTAGAAAAAATGATTCTTTTTTCACAAAAATCAAATAAAGTAAAAAACCCTCAAAAAAAAGGTATCCTTTGACATAGAGTCCTTTTATGTGTACTAGTTGCTAGAAAAAATGATAAACTTGAGTTTTGACAAATATTTCAAAAAAATGCTTCACAAAAAGGTCTATCATCTATAGACAAGTAAAACTTTCGTGTCAAATGACCAAGTTATGGCCATCCACAGGCCATAGTTTGTGATTATGTTCCATATTTGGAACATAGGGGTGCCTTGGTATGTTCCAAATTATTTTTATAAATATCCTTTTCCATTTTTTAAGTGCCGAAAATGACTTTTGTTATGGAGTAATTACCAAAAATATGTTGCAAAAGGCACCCATCTTATTGTCACAAAGGGTACTACATATTTTATGGATAATAGTAGTGACTTTATCACAGAAACATTGATAGTTTTGAAAAATGTGACCCTTTTAATGAATAGACACGACGGTTATTTCGACTGTTTTTTTTCACAAAAATAAAAGAAATTGAGAAAATACTCAAAAGATGAATTCCTTTGACATGGAGTCCTTTTATGTGTACTAGTTGCTAGAAAAAATGATAAACATGAGTTTTGACAAATATTTCAAAAAAATATCTTCACAAAAAGGTCTATCATCTATAGACATGTATAACTTTCGTGTCAAATGACCAAATTATGGCCATCCCCATGCCATAGTTTGTGATAATGTGTCCATACTTGACACATAGGGGTATCTTGGTGTGGAAAACATTGTTGCCAAAAACAATTTTCAAAATATTTTAATAAATATCATTTCCCATTTTTTAAGTGTAAAAAATAACTTTTTAATTAAGCAAGTAACAAACATATGTTACAAAATGTCATGTGCACGGTGAAAAAGATTTTAAGGATGTCATATTTGGATTCCTCTCATTTTTCTAATCGATTTAGACATTTAATTTGTTAAATTCCGATTTACGGATTTAAAGATATGAATTATTTCATATTAAATGGAAAATAGAAAAAAGTATACGCCGACGGCATTGCCGTCGGCGTATCAAATGTAAAAAGTTGAAAAAGTATATGCCGACGGCTGCCGTCGGCGTATCAAATTTAGAAAATTGGAAAAGTCTACGCCGACGGCCAAAGCTACGCCGACGGCCGAAATCTATAGGCCGACGGCAATGCCGTCGGCGTAGCTAAAAAAGAAAAAAAACATCAAGGTTGGCCTGGTCGGGGTCTACGCCGACGGCCCCGATATTTGGCCGTCGGCGTATGTCCTGGCCGTCGGCGTTTTGTGAGTTTCCCGTAGTGATCGATCGATCGTCACTGTCATCACGTACGTACTACATACGTTATCACTCGTGCATGCATCTTCTTCGGTTGCTTCCTTGTATGTTGCTGGCCTGCGCGCGTGTGTACGCACGCTTAGCGTGTATGGTTTACGTTTCGCAACCTTGCCCAGTGTAATAAGATGGACTTTTCTGTAATAAGACTCTCCCTCACAGTTGGAGGGATTGACTGTTTGCGATGGATATTACAGTGAGTCAAACGCTATGCCTTTCACAAACACTAGTTGAATTTCGGTGCAGCGGCACGCCGCACCCTTGATGGGAATTTCTGTTCTATTTGATAAAAGACAGAATAATCATTTTTTCTCTAAAAGGAAGAATGATAAACTGGTAACTATTTTTTGTGTTCCACATACTGGTAGTTTCGTATTGATCTAACTCGCCCACATCATACCAAAACCAATTTCAATAAAACTGCATGAGGAATCAATAGCCACACTTGACATGGAAAAAGAAAGCCTAAGCAGCAATGTATAAAATGTAATCAATCAACTTGTTCGATCTGTAGCACTGCATACCATGGATATTTCAACTGCAAGAAAATGAGATAAAAATACATCTTCTAATGGACCGGTTAAAACCACCATCTTTTATCTCGTTGCCACCACTATTCTGCTGCTAAACATATGTGTTCTTATGTACCGTGACATCCAAAAAACATTATGGTCTATATCTGAACAAAATGAGGCGACTTGTCCAAGATAATACAAAGATTTCCTTTCTCTCAAAAGAAAAGATTTATTTTTTCACACACACTGCTTAGCTACCTGCTGGGTGGTTTGGCGTCATATGGGGCAGCGATGGAAGGTCTAGCGATTGACAGCAGATTAACACTGGTTGATGCTTATGGAGTAATCCTACTCCAAGAAAGCGACTCTCTGAGGATGCACCTCTGGCTGGACGCGGGCCAACTCGGGCTGGCTCGGGCCGAGCCAGCAAAAAGCTCGGGGAAAAATGGCGAGCCACGAGCTGGCTCGCTCCGCCGGCGAGCCATGAAACGGAGCTCGGCCCGAGCTCGTGGGAAGCTCGGTGCAGCCCACGAGCCTGATGGAGGTGGGTCATTGACAGGTGGGGCCGTCCTCCTCGACGGCGACGCAGTACGGCAGCGGCGACCGTGAGCATGTGGGGCGGCGCGGGGCGACACTACTCACCATGCAGCAACGCAGCGACGCCCGAGTCACGGGCAGGACGGAGGGGAAGGTCGACGCCGGCGACGTCCGTGTCGCGACAGTCCGGACGGAGGGAAACGGCGGGGGCAGAGGCGAAGCTTGGCGACGTCGTCGGTAGCAAGGACTCCCTGAAGATCGTCGCGCTGCAGGGACCGGTCACCGTCGACACTACTCACGGCGGTAGCGGCGACCGTGAGCATGTGGGGTTGGCCGGAAAGCACGACGTCGACGGTAGCTTGCGACGGCGGGCGGCGGCGCGTGGCTGACCTAGTTTTTGCATCCGGTTGGTTCGGGGAAGAAGAAGACGACTGAATCGACTGAAGACGACTGAATCGACGAGGCAACGAGCGAGCCAACGAGCCGGCCCGAGCCGAGCCTGGCTCGGCCCAAGGTCGCTGCGGTCCAGAGAATGGGGCTCGGCTCGGGCAAAAATTCTGGCGGGCCGAGTCAAGCTCGCACCGAGCCCATCAAACTCGGGCCGAGCCGCAAAGCTCGGTGAGATACGTCCACCCAGAGATGCACCTGGAGAAAGGACAATGTAGACACCGAAAGACAATAATAATTGTTGTAAAGTTGTAGTGATCAATTGGATGGTGTTCAATATTTGTATAAATGAAAGTGAAACTATCCAGACTTTCAGCTGAAGCAAGCTCCTTTAGATCAGCCAGAATCCGTACTCTGTTCTCAACTTTCTGGACCACGTTGCAAGGACAGTATTTCAGAGAATAGAAGAAACAAAAAGTGTCTGAATGCAAAATTAATGTTATCCAAGTGATGTATTGGACAGGAAAAATACATACATTCAACTGTTGCAGGAAGTGATTTTGAATATTGATACTGCCACATAATGTGGCTAAAGGAACTGCAGCTACAAAATAGTATGAATCTTCCAGCAGTGAGTACACTTACTGTCACATTAGTAAATTCTCTGAAGAAATCCACAAACACTTCTTCATCCAGCCTCATCCTCTGAGATAAGATCAAATGAAGTGTGAAATAATCAGTGTAATCAGTAAATACGCTATCTGAACCCAAAGCGCAATAGCAACACTAATTCCAGAATCAGTATAAGAAACACTGCATAGTTCTTCCTTTTGGGATGCTCAATACATCATATATATGGTCCCAACATCCCCTAGAAATCACAAGTACACAGGTATTCTCAATAGCCCCAAGGAGAGTTCTGCAAACCTGATTGAGAAGAAGATCAACATATACAACAATCGTCTCCTCTAGGCAAGACTCCACAAATCACCGAAATGCTCTTTCTTCAATATATGCAGACAAAGAAGCCCAAAAGTGTTTACAGTTATGAGCAAAAAGATACAACAAACTATTATAATTTATCAGTGATAGACTGCTTAGCATGTCTGAAGCCCATAAGTTATAGGAATATTAATTATAGGATGTGGCATCTATTATAAAATGTATATAAGATGCACAATTTTGAAACTTATCAATTTGGACTTTGTTTTTCCCTACAACACACATTCTCCCATTGTATTTCCCTAAGATTGAAACATTATTTCGGTGTTTCTTCAACCAAAAAATAATCACCATCATCTGTAGGAAGAATGGCATATACAGAAATTCGATTCGCCTATGTCTTCTAGGCATAGCCGGTCCCAAGCCCGGATAAAGGAGGAGGGTTGTGATAGGCTTGGCGAGCCAACGTAAAAACTAGCCAGTCCCATGGATATGAAACCCACGAGAGTAGTACTAGGGTGGGTGACCTCCTGGAAAGTCCTCATGAAAGGTTTCATATCTAAGGGTTGTGATAGGCTTGGCGAGCCAACGTAAAAACTAGCCAGTCCCATGGATATGAAACCCATTTGGGCGAGAGTAGTACCAGGATGGTGACCTCCTGAGAAGTCCTCGTGACAGGGTTTCATATCTAGCCTACCCCAACTTGTTTGGGACAAAAGGCTTTGTTAAGGTTAAGGTAAGGTAAGGCTGCCATAAAAAGTTATTCGTTTTTTTAATTAGCACTGGCTGCCCAAGTACATATGTTAGTAGGATGCCTAAACCAATATGTATCTCAAAAAATGGAAACATTGCCAAACCAATATTTGTATGACAAATTTGTGATAATATATGAAGCTAAAATGATTTGCACTAGATAGTAAGCAAATATCTAAAATGCGGCTTGCTTGAGGTAATATTTTTTAATAAAATTGGTTCTAAAGTAGTCTGCAAGGAAACAAAAATCACGCTTTGAGTAATGTGTAATTTAGAAATTTAGAAACAGAACTTGGTGAGCATTTGTGGAAATTACTTGTTGACAATAATGCAAGGTTAAATATTATGCACAGAAAGACAAACAAATGAACTTAGGCAATGGAATGTATAATAGGGTATTTTACCTAATGGCAAAACAGTGAGATGGCTTGGAATTAACAACATTGATAAAGGATAAACTGTCAAGTGTACCTTCATTCCAGTCATGAAGCACTATTTTTGTAGCAGCTTCAGCATCCACTATACCACCCTTTTTCAATTTACCCAAGAGTGTAGCAATTTTTTATGGAAATCATCAACCAAAGTAGAGCTTGGCATCCTGTACAAAGAGAGCAATTTCTCGTGTGGGCAAAGAGTAAGAATTTCCTTAACTGAAGAATAAAAATATATGAAATAAGTCACTGCGTGATGCACTTCTAGCCACATCATGCTAGATTGCTGTCAAAGTCCACACGTCAGCGACGGATGAAGATGGCAGCGGCTCCGCCGAGCTTGCTCTTGACGGAAGAGAGGGAGCGGCTGTGTCCAGTTATTGTTGATGGGCTTGGAGAGGCTAATGTCCTATTTCTTTGATGTTGGGCAAAATAGTTTAGATAGAATTGCGTAGGGGATGATTCAGATAAGTTTTTAGTGGGATGATTCAGATATTTTTTTAGTGGGAATTGCTCACAATGAATTTCTTAAAACCCATTATAAACCAGATTGAGGTACAGATTGGTTTCTAAAATATGAAAGCAGATTGCCTAACTCTTCTTCCATTATAAACCAGGTACAGATTGGTTATCGATCAGGATCAGCTGACGGGAGTTTCGTGAAGTAATTAGAATGGCCAGCGGCACCGCTACGCTAAGCCGTGGGAAGAAACCAGGAAGGCGTACGACAAAGTAATCATCGAAAGTGAGGAAAAGGAAAGTGAAATAGAAGAGGAAACTAAATCTGGAGGTACAGAGAGACAGGGAAGGATGCACACGTACGTCTTCCTATCCTCCTTGTCGTAGATGGTGGATCTGACACGCGCGGCGTTGCTGGGCGGCGAGTGGGCGGTGGGATGGACTAAATGGTCATCGGACACGACGGAATTGCTCGCCGGAGCGGAGAACTACGACGGCGCACAGCGGCAGGCTGACACAGGAAAAATTGGAGAGGGAAAAGGTCTGCGATGTCGGATTGCTCACCCTGGAGTCGTTCGTGAGCTCGGGGAAGCCGGAGAAGGTCGGGGCAGTGCAAATCAACGACGGCGAGCGGCGGCTGGCCCCGGGGAAGACGAACTCGATGCGGGGCGGCCCGGGCATCCCAGCTCACGCCTGGCTTGACGGGGATGGAGAAGAGGCGATGGAGAATCTGGTGGTGCTCTCAGATTCGTCCGGGGAGGAACGGAGCGACGACGTCGTGCGTCGGCGGCGGCGGCGACTTCGACGGCAGCGTCGGGGAGCAGCCGCGGTTGGGGGGATGGGGAAAATGAGGAGGACCGGGGAAGAAAGGCTAGGGTTTCGCACATATATGTGTGGAACGATTTGTAATTTCGGAAAGGGCAAGGGCTTTTGTGTAAAAAGGGCGCGCGGACCGTCCGATTAGGAAGCAACGGCGCGGATCGAAAGGACTGTAGAACACTGGTCAGGACGGGGCTTGCCTGTGCCGCGCCCATGCGCCCATCCGTGCGGCCGCGCATCCGATGGCCCGCGTTGTTTCGTTTCCTCACCAAAAAAAATACTACTCCAGAAAATTCCGACTCTGATACGATTCTGACATGTATGAGCGGCGCTAGTCTATCTTCTCCTCTTCTCCTGTACTACTTACGGTCTCGAAGCTGAACAGACCATGGAGGTTGAAGGTCGAAGGGGATGAAGCCCGTGATGTAATCCGCCGCGCCCCGTTCTGTGACGACTCCACTCTGATCCGCCGCCTGAGCGGAAGATCAGCGGAACTCACGCTGCCACTTCCTCAATGGAGTTAAAAGAATGCAGTAAATTTTTTTTTTGAACTGGCAACGGAGGGCGAACAGCCCACCTGAAATTTATCATTCAAAATAAAACCGACAGTACATCACGAACAGAGGTGGATTTACATGTGGGGTTCAGGGGGGAAGCGACGCACACCAGGACACAAGCGGCCTGCAATCCACACTACGGGGCGCCCTAACAACCCACAACTGAAGGTGCTGACGCACGAACTCGAAGAACTCCTGCGTCGTCGTGGTCAGGCCATCGAACACACGCCGGTTTCTGGTCTTCCAACTTATCCATAGCAGCAAGGTGGCCGCG
The DNA here is from genome assembly GCA_947311845.1 of Poa pratensis. Taxonomy (NCBI): domain Eukaryota; kingdom Viridiplantae; phylum Streptophyta; class Magnoliopsida; order Poales; family Poaceae; genus Poa; species Poa pratensis. Next base: position 44,855,678 of record CAMZMU010000073.1, read on the forward strand.
GTCATGCGGAGGGAGAGCGCCCATGTCGGGTGAGACGCCGCGAACGACCCAACTAGGGATTCCAGCGAGCTGGTATCGGCTGAGGGAGCGACACACGCCCACACATCTCGCATCCGGGGACACGACAGGAACAAGTGATCCACGTCCTCCGCGACGCCGGGGCAGAAGGAACAGTCAGAAGACCGAACCACGCCAAGACGGGCAAGCCGTGCTCGCGTCCTGGTCCGGCGGTGTCGAAGGATCCAGACAAAGACCTTAATCTTGACGGGCGAGAAGTTCTCCCAATTCAGGTCGTGGAGAGGGGGCTGCAACCTGTTGATCGGAGGAGACGGTACGCGTCACGCGTTCTGAACCGTGTCGAACTGGTACATAGCAAGGACCGCTCGTCGGGCGCCGGTTGGGGAGCGAGACGCGCAAGGGCATCTGCAATGAGCTGCTGCTCGGCGAACGCGACAGGCGAGAGGCGCGGTCGCCACGCCAGGGATGTAGCCCCAACACGAGCTGCCGCGGCCACCGTGATGTCAGGAGACAGGCTGTACGAGTACGCAGCCGGGAGGGCCGCCGCGAGCGCGCCCACCGAAGACCAGTTATCGTGCCACATGGAGGTGCTCTCACCACTGCCAATACTGACCATGGTGAGCGACCGGAGGAGGGGAACGAGGGCGCTGAAGCACGCCCAGGTTGGGGTCGAAGGACGGGAAACGCTACTCTCGAGGTACCAACGACGCACCCACGAAGTCCACGGGTTTTCAGCCCTAGAAACGAGCTTGTGCACGACCTTGAGAAGGAGGCAGGTGTTCTGAACACCTAGATCGATCAAGCCAAGTCCCCCTTCAGATCGGAGCCTGCACGCCGTATCCCACGACACCAAACAGTCACCGCCGGAGCAGGTTTCAGAGGCCGTCCAGAACATGGCACGACGCGGTCTATCCATCTTGGCCACCGTGCTCTTCGAGACGGGCAACACCGACATGGCGAAGGAGGGAAGCGCCGACAGCACAGCAGTGGTGAGCGTCAGGCGACTGCCAGGGTCGAGCGTGCGCACCCGCCAACTGGGGATCCGCCCGGCGATCTTGTCGGCGAGATAGTCAAGCGCAGTCGAGGGTAGCTTGCGATCCGAAAGCGGCAACCCCAGGTAGGTTTGAGGGAATGCAGTGGTTCATAGACTATTGGGTTAGGAAGTCTTGCAGTGGTTCAATTGATCTTCTTCTGCCTGCGATCGATCTTATACGATGCACTTAGATTTCCATATTGCAGATTTGATTCTTCTGCCTGTGATTGATTTACCTTGATGCGCTTTTACCTCGGATTAGTATTCTATGATGCAGTTTAGTCTCCAGATTGCAAAGTCGCTGATTAATCTGGTGAAGTCTGCGGCCACTACAGTTCTTACTTCCTTTCGGTTTGCATCAATCTTCCGCCGCGCCCCCATTCCTCCCGACATCATTTCTGTAACCGTCTCCGGCGAGGCAGGCGCAGGCCCCATGTCCTGCCGCTCCCAGCGCCGGCTGGGTCGTACAGGAGATAGCTCCGGTGCCAGACGCGGCCGAGCCGGTGGTAGTAGCCGCAGCTCCATCTCGTCGGTGACGGACTCCCCGTGCTACAGGTACGGCCGCACCAGCGTCCTCGCGGCGGCAGGTCCACTCGTAGGCGAGGACGACGACCACGGTGCACATGGGATAGGCCGTGGGATGAAGAAATACAATATTTGCTTATGTTTTCTTTACGCCAGAAAAGAGACGCGGGGAGCAAAATTGGATAGGCCGTTGGATGATTAATTAACGGTATGGTGGCACGGATGGGCGCACGAGAGGGCCGCAGGCAAGCCTCGTCCCACTGGTCAATACTGTTCATCTACAGTAAACGATCGCTGAGAGGCCGCGAAACGGCTTGTCTTTGATATAGTTAGTAAAATAATGGGGTTAGGTTGCTATGAGATATCATCGTGTCAGATCTCAGAAGCGATGAAATATTGAAAACTTTAGGTTCGCCAACTATCTCTCTTGGAGGCTGTAGAATGTAGAAATTGCATGTGGACAGGACAGCCATTTTCCATGAACAGAAGAACCATCTCTCTTGGAGACTCCGGCAACTATTTTCATGCAAAAGAGGCTGTGAAATTCAAGAACTGCCATTTCAGAACTTCACCTAGCCTGTCGAGAGAAATATGTACCACATACATGTCTAGATACATCCACATGTGGACAAATGAAAGTCATCTAATTTGGAACGGAGGGAGTACATTGCAATGATCCTACATATAACCTTCGGTTTCTTATTGTTGCTGGGTCGAGAGGATGATCATTTATACGATATTCACACACGTTGGCTTCAATACGGTGCAAGATTCACAGAGCGGCGAGGAGTTGTTTCTTTTTTTCTCCAGACAGATAAAGATTCTGAATTGGTGCACATAAATGGACTACAGAGTTCCCACATCTTTGAGAGGAACACATAGTCAGAACACAAGTTGAAGTACTCGAGATTTTACAACCAATCAAGCACAGACAAAAAAAAGAATGCAAGATCAGCTTTTTCCAGTGATACGGAACACTGAACATCAGAATAACTTTGATTTCCTATATCTCCGACTGAGCTGAGTTCATACTGTGAAGAATATACAACTGTTTATACAAAGAGAAGAGGAGGACATTCTTCACAAAGTATAAAATACAATATCCTGAAAAGAATGTAACACCACTAAACTCTGCACAGCTGAATTGGCAATCGGCATCTCCTAACATCTCAAAAAATGACCCATTGTTCCAACGATTGTATCTCTTTTACAATAACTATCCAGATAGTCTGGTTAGACTGCTAAAACTTCCAGTCCACATTTGTATGTAAGAATCTGCAAACGAATTATTTTCATCTCAAAATGAATCTTCCCCCCAACCCAAAAAGAAAACTTAACAGTTGGCTTCTTTCATGCTGTCTCTTGAGTATATAATCTACCTCTCCGGAAGATTTCTTAACTTGGGTGCTCAGAAGCACCCATTAGAGAAACTGAAGCTTCTTAGCTTCAGTGCCGTGCAATACCACTGATGGTGAACAGAGATTGCAGACTTCCTAATGAAACATACACTCTCTAACATATGGGTGTGAGGAATTGACATACCGCTCCCACATAGACTTGTACCGGCGAATGGCCAACTTCAGCCAGGGCTTCATGTTCCCATTATAATGCACGACTGCAGCACTCTCGATCAAACGATCATCTATGTCCACATCATACCCTAGCCCCAATACGTGCCATCTCCGGTCTAGGGGCTCCATCAGGCCATAAAATGTCAAAAGTCCTGCAGGAAGTGTCCCAGTCCTCCAAAGCAATTGATCAGCATTTTGCTCCTGCCAATAATGATAAAGAGCTGTCGCATTTGCTTTCCTCCAGGCTATCAGGTCAAATATGTTCATTCCAAAAGCCCATCCACAAGCATGTGGATCGATTTTTGAGCTGATGATTGGTTGAGAGAAATTAAGATACTTGTGGTACCGATGAAAGGACTCTAAACAAGTCTCCACTGCTCCAATAACATTGCCATGCAATTCTATGGAAAAAAGCTGTGTCAAGTCCTTCTGCACCACAACATCATCATCAAGAAAAACCACCTTCTCCAAGTTGGGTAGTATCTGAGGAATGTAGAACCGCAAATGGTTCAGCAGAGAGACAAACTTTAGATTGTGGAACTTTATTTCTTGTTCTGGAGTTTTCGAACCATCAGAGTAGTAGTAACCCTTGGTTTCCATCTCCGATAGTCGCTTGATCAGAGGGGAAGAAGCAGCATTCAACCATGAGAACTCATCTATGCAGCGGACTTCAACAGTACACCCTTTGAAGTCATTTATAAGGAACCAGGTTGACATAGCACCAAAATTGGTCCTGTCTGTGACCACATGAAACACAAGCTGCTGAGGGTGGTTTGCATTGGAAATTGTGGAATTGACAACAACTGAAGTGGCGAGCACATTGTCTGAGAATATACAGAAGTGATACAGATTATTGTCTACCAGCCGTGTGGAATTCCTCTGCTCCTCTGAACTACTCCTTAGCTTTGGGTTTTGAAGCCACTCTTCTGTCAGCTTCACCGTTAAACAATGCAGATTCTTGGGGAGGGACTCTGCGGCTAGCTGACCAAACTCGGCAGTCTGAACAACTGCTGCCTTTGCACGCTCCTCCAGTGCAAGGGCATGGCTCTTCAGCGTCACTATTGTTGTGCTGATATCATAATGTGAGTCCTGTGCCTTGTATATTAACCGTGCTAGCCGAGTAATTATAGGATGGGCTTCATCCTGAGTGATGGCTCTCCCGCTAACAGCCCCTTCAGACAGCAATCTTTGGCAATTCCTTATTTGGGAACTAAGCTCCCATGCAAGCTGAAGATTGCCATGCTCTTTCGCAAGGACAACATAGGCCTTTGCTAGAGTCATTTGATCTGCTAATTGCCGCGCAAAAGATGTACTGCTTAAAAGCTCTTCTGTGAAATTCACTTTCTCATGAGAAATTTCTTCAGTTTCTGACCCTTTATTCTGGAACAAGAAAGAGCTACATGAGAGAACATGCACAGGCGATTGAGTTTAACAAAGAAACTGATTTTTTTTATAGTGGGTAAGACCAATCAAGAGATATATCTATGTACTTGACATAACTGAAACCAGAAGAAATATTTTTCAAGAAGGAAAGCAAAAAATATATTCAAGTATACTGAGAAGTTTCTAATTATCGCCCCAAATTATTTGACCTCAACTTCTTTGACACTACATGAACATGTTACAACACAACAGCTATTGTCATTGCGACTGCTGTGGAATACAAGGAAGATTATTTCAAGCAGAGGAGTAATGCAACCAGAGAACTTGGCGTGAGTGCTTCACAGAAGATAGCATGTGGTTAAATATGTGTCCCAGATGACACCGATGAGTAAAGTCGCCGTGAGGAGGATGTCACCATCAAGAGTGAAGAATTTTGCAACGTCTGTGATTGAGGTCTTCGGATATGAGTACTGAGAGAACCCAAGGCGAGGACAGAAACATTGATGAAGATGAGTTCTGCTAGAGGTTTCCTATGGATGCTCGGGATCATCAATTGCATTCACTGGAGATTTTTCATGTTTCATCATGTTTTATTTGGATTTTTTTCCTGCGGCATGGAACAGGCAATTCATGTTTCATCATGTTTTATTTGGATTTTTCCTTCATTTGGTCGTTATGTAGTTTTTAAATTTGAACTGAAAAGTTTCAAAAAATGGATTTGAAACGCAAACGTTGTTGAATTGTTTGTGGCTGAAACATTAAAGTTTGAATATGATGTCAACATGTAGTTGGAATGGGAAGGACAGGCCTCGCGCAGTGGTGAAGTACTCCCCACTTGTGCCAAGAGGTCCTAGGTTCGACTCAGCCTCTCCGCATTGCACTTTGCAGGGGTAAGACTTGACTCGTATAATCCTTCCCCAGACCCCACCTGGTGTGGGAGCTTCTAGCACTGGGTCTGTCCTTTTTATGTAGTTGGAATGGTGTTTATATGAGAGCCTCCCGTTACCCAGAATTTTTTGGGAGCCTCCCTAAAACTGGCCTTTGGGAGTTACGATTTGGGCATCTGCTAGAGTTGCTCTAAGGAACTATATTTCAAATAAGAATGACTAGCAATCACTTAAATCTATGATACCATGTTCTATTGATGATCTCACTTGATCTCAGGCAATCCTCTCATAAGCAGTCCAATGGAAAACTAAATATTCATAATCCAATTTTTACAAAACATTCTGGATCCTAACATTAATTAATCTAACTATCGTATTGGTATCATATATGTAGGAATATACACCTATGAGGAAAAAATTGTTTCCAGGCTACAGGAAGTCCTTTTGACATCTGAAAAAAAAATGACATCCCAGATGCTATTATTTCAGAAATCGGAAGGAAGTACCAAAGTAGCTGTCAACAGGTAGTCCCTGGAAAATTCAACCACACTTGTAAAAGTTTGATATTGTACGTAGTACTGAATATGGACTCAAGGTGTGAGTTTAATTTTTGTGATTCCCATGCTGTCCTCCCACCAATTAAGAAAGTCAGCATCTCCATAGTACAGGAACAGTACATGCTCTCAACAGATGGATGATAAACCACCTTCCGAGGATGACACTTTACCTAAGTACTTAAGCAGACCTCCAAACAAGTCTAAAGACAGCCTATCTATAAAGGCAAACCAACTCGTGGATATACAGTCTGTTTGCCGTTTCTAACAACTAGTCATGATGCGCTATCAGAAACACTTTCTACCATGGCCAAGAAAGTGGAAGTCAAATTTTCCATAAACATGAACAAATGAATGACCTTTTAAAGATCTAGAAACTGGGTAATGAATATCTCGCAGAAAACAATGTACTCTCACCGCAAATAGCCTAACAACACAACCACGCTCACCTTTTAACAACAGTTTGTCCTATACTTAGTGAGGGACAATCAATTCGCGTAATTACAACTATGAAACATAGCACGCCTGAAGATCGCATACACCATATGCTAATCGAGATCCACTAAAGAGGGGTTAATAGCAGCTGGGCGGGACGGGTAAAAAGCAAAAAGTTCTTCGACATATTTTTGGGAACAGACAGGGCTTAGTGGTCTTCAGAATGATGTCACGCAATTCAGCAAAGCGGGAAATCAAACAAGGTGGAGTTTGCGCTACTCACTGTGACGGCCGGCCGGAACTGCTCCTTCTGGTTGTGGTGCAGGACGAAGAGCATGAGGCCAACGACAAGGAAGATCCCAACGAGCCACCAGATCCATCCCGGTAGCCGCCGCCGGGATTGGCGCAGTTGCCGCTTCCTCATCTCGGAGCCCCGCATCTCACCGCCGCAAAGCCCCTCCCCAAAGCCTCTCGCTGCAATAATTCAGCTCAGGGAGTCCACACGATGACCTCACCGCCGGCGGGCGAAACCCTCAGCCATGGGTAGTGCCGATAGCACCAAGAAAGGCGCCGTCTTTGCGGCGGATCGGGGGTCCGGATGGATCAGGAACAGATGCACATCCCGCAGGCGGCACCGTGGGGGCGGCGGATCGCCCCGAACAGAGACGACAGCAACCGCCTGGCGAAGCTCCGACGGCGAGCGAGGCACGAACGGCGGCTGGTAGGAGGTTGGTGAGATCTGGGAGGTGGAATGCGAGGAGCGAGAGGTAGGAGGAGGAGGCGGGATTTAGAGAGAGAAAGAGAGGGAGATCTGAGGAGGGAGGTGGAAGTAGTTCTTCGCCGGCTGACGTAAGAGGGAAGACAGCGAATGGTTTTTCGTTTCCCGTCATGCGTCTCCATTTCTCTTCTTCCCTCCCCGATTCAGGTCACCGGTTTAATTCGCAGCCCGATATTACACAACAGCAGCAGCAGCAGCTCCCTGTCACTGTTAATCACACTAGTAGAAAATGGGCCTATGATCCCGATTCGGTTGGGCCTTCAGTCCCGGTTGCCCAACCGGGACTGGCCAATCGGGACCAATGCTGGTCCCGGTTGGGCCACGAACCGGGACCAATGGTTGTCCACGTGGCCTGGTCTGGCTGCTCGTGGGGGGAGACTCATTGGTCCCGGTTCTTAATACGAACCGGGACCAATGAGTGTTTTTTTTTTGTATTTAGGGTTTAGGATTCGATCTCGCCGGTGCCCCCTCTCGCCGGTGCCCCCTCTCCCTCTCGCCGGTGCCCCCTCTCGCCGGTGCCCCTCTCCTCTCGCCGGTGCCCCCTCTCCCTCTCGCCGGTGCCTCCGTCGTCTCCCCCTTCTTCGCATCGCCGACGTGCTCTCCATCGTTTCCGTACGCATATTATACGCTCTACTATATACACAGTACATGTTGATGCATATATAATTAATATTCGATCTCTTGCGAGAATACAACTATTTAATTACATGGAGATAGATCAAGCCATCAAGGCATATGTAGTTCATCGTCCGAAGCATAATGTTCTCCCCTTTCATCGATGACCTCCCTAAGCAGAAATCCCGCCAATTCCTCTTGAATTGCTCCTACGCGCAGTTCTGGGTCGATCTTCTCCCGCATTTTGCTGAAAGCAGTTGTTCTCCGCTCAGTGGTCAACTCGCGAATGAACTCGCAAACGTAGAATCCACATAAATTACTCCCCGGTGGCTGCTGCGGACTTTCCACCGTTTTATAAGTTAGCTCATCTTTGAATGGACCTTCTACCTTCTGTTTGAAAATTGTCCAACACCTGCTTTGGCAAAGAAAATGAACAAAGGAGTTATTAATTACTTGACATCAGGGAACGAACGAAAGAGGGCGATATAATGCGATAATGATTGAAATTACTTGTTGAGCATTTCTTTCATGTCGGACCACAACGCTTGGTCCCAACTTAATGAGTCGTGGACTTCAACTGTGGACTTGTCAGGTTGAATGCTTAGCAGAATCCAGTGGAACCTGCGGACGTTTACATAAAGCAGACATGCATAGCTCATCAATTACACTTAACATCGAGAAAGCCAAATAAAAATATGTACAAGACAGAAACACTCACCTGAAGTTGTAAGGAAATAGTATTTCCGTACAGAAATGTTGCATGGTTAAAAAGGTGGTCAGGTCATGCTCCACGTCTTTGGGGTGATTGACTAACGTATGTGAATTCACGATATATGGGTCAACGAACCCAACCTCAAAAACTTTAGATCTTTTGCATTCCAGCATCTTCATTCTGCATAATAGCGTACAAAAGGATATATATATAGGCAGGATAATATAATACAGGCAATGAACGAGCTGAGCTAGAGACTTAATTACGAAAATAAATCACTTACAGACAATAGCAAGAGAGGATAGATTTGTCGAGGGCGCGCTTTTGGAATAACTGGAACAGTTCAGTCAGTTGAACCTGTATAGTGTAACGTTTGAAGAAATGCTCCACTCTAACGTCCAGCGGAAACCACTCTTTCGCGTCCTTCTTTGATGTGTGCACCAGGTACCAGGTATGCAGATTTCGCATATGTGTTGATAGACCCGTCATCTCCTCATTACTGACCATAGGCTCCCCTTGGACATATTTCCGTGCCATCTCTAACATTGGCGCATGTTCATAGCCTAAAAGTTGACCAAGGCTCATACCCAAGGCGGTAGCCTGTTCCTTGGCCTGAGATACAGTGACACCAAGTTCTTTAGCAGCAGCTATGGCTCTGGGGTCCAATAATTCCAGGTCTTTATCCATAGCGACTCTGAAGTCCTTGTCGACATCGGAACACACTATGAGCGGGGGGACCGATTGATTTTTCTGCTGTCCGAGCTGGGCAATTTGTTTCCCGCTTTTTGCACTTCTTCCCTTGTTCTGCTCAGACTGGGCACGTGCTAGCTTAGTAAGTTCACGACCATAGTCAGATGGCAGATTCATCGATATCTGGGATGGCTGCTCAAGGAAGGACTTTCTCCACTTTTTGGATTTTTCATCGTATACCGGCTTCTGCTCGGGCTTTTTTGGTGCAAAAAAAGCCTTATTGTAGGCAGCCACCTCCGCGGCGTTTTCCGCTACAGTCCTGTCATAAGGTCTAATGGGAAGATTCTTATGAGGTACTGTTGGGAGGGGCGACCTTTTACGTTTCGGTGATCGCTTACCCCTCATAGTACGAGCGGTGGGCGGAAACGGCTGACGCGGCGGCGGAGACGGCTGCGCTGGAGACTGGTGAGGCGGTGAAGAGGACTGTTGCGCTGGAGAATGCTGAGGCGGTGAAGAGGACTGTTGCGCTGGAGACTGGTGAGGAGTCGATGGCCTTGGCTGCCAGTTCGGAAGCACGATGAATTCCTTTGGCCATAAAATGGTCGCTTTCTTGGCTTCTCCAAGTTCAAGCACCTCCCCATCTTCACCTGCAGGGTGTTGCAGCTTCAGCTCCTCATAATCTTTCATCACTTCATCCACCGCGACAACAGCGTAGCCATTTGGAACCGGAGAGAAATGGTAAGTTGGATTAGGTCCAATTGGTACGACATAGCCGACCGCCACCTTCACGGTTAAGTTAAAAACTTTCACATGCATCTCACAAGGTGTGCTCTCCGTGATATCATCCACTGGGTAGCGACGAAGTGGAGCCACTGCATCATCATTACCATCCTGGAGCTCCGTGGAAGCCACGCTGCTTTTCCGATTCGATGGGCCACCGGTACCATCGCATGCAGCTTCTACCATGTGCCGTTGAGATTGGCCGCTAGTACCTTGCTGGCTAAGCACGGCAATTTGTTCCTTCTGCAGCTTTAATTCTACTTCTATATTACGCAGCCGGTCTGCAGCAGCGCGTGCTTCCATTGCCTCCCTTTCCTTTCTCCTCTGATGGCTTCTATCAGGAAATTTCTTCCTGTGCTCGGGAATCGCAATTGTCTTGGGCTTGGAGCCAGGTACGCCTCGTAACCGTCCGTCGTGTTCCTTATTCCCAAGGGCGCGTGTGAGCTCGTCATCCTCTCTATCGGGAATGAACCGTCCCTCTTCAACATCCTTTACTGCTTTTCTAATTTCTTGGATGGGTAGTAGGGGATTATCTTTGTGTCTTCTGTTATATATGCACTTCCCTTCTGCGTCCAACGTGCCCCCATGCCCGTAAAACCAATTTCTTGCCCGTTCGATCCACTTGAGTGGCTCTGGAGTGATCCCATTAGCCAGCAGGTCCGCCTCAAGTTTCTCCCACTTAGGCATGCTACCAGCGTAGCCACCAGGCCCCATAGTATGGTGGTACATCTTTAGAGCAGCATTTGCCGCATTTTTTGCAGACTTTTCCAGAGCTTCCTCTGATTTCTTGTACGCCACAAATTCTTCCCAGTAGTCCTTTATCTTCTCATACCCTTTATTGAAGTCTGGAGTCTTATTTTTCTTGACAAACAGTTTGTTCAATCTTTTCTTCCAGTTCTTGAATAGCTCGGCCATCTTCTTAAGTGCCCAGTCCTTGACTTTTTGCTCCATGATTTTCCGGGCAATCTTTTCTGCCTCATCTGGATCCTCCTCATCTGAATCCACCTCTGGCGCCGGCAGGGTGAAATTAACCATGAGCTTTCTCCAAAGTCTTTCTTTGCCCTCATCGCTGACATATAGCTGTCCTTTCTCGTTTGGCCGATGCCATTCTCGAACGGTGATCGGGATGAAGTCCCTAACAAGAACTCCGCATTGCTTTACCATTTTATTTTTAACACCAGGGGGAGCAGTCGGTGTGCCGTCTTCAGCGACTCTTTCGATCGTGTACCTTTCTTGGTCGCCCAACTTTTTGGCTGGGCCTCGTTTTGTCCTTACAGAAGATTTGCTCGATCCGGAGGGCTAAAAGAAGAAAGAGCGTTAATATATGTATATAGACATCAGAGACTTAATTAATACAATCTTCGGCTTCATTAATATATGTATATGCACCTCGCCGGAGTTTGCAACATTTAATGTTCCACCGGAGCCTTCGGCTTCTCCCTCGTCGGCTTCTCCCTCGCTGACTTCTCCCTCACCCCGGCCGTCGGGTTCTACCTCACCGGAGCCGTCTCTTCGGTTGAGAGACTCATCTCCCTCACCGGAGTTGTTCAAAAACTCCGTGGTGACATCGACAATATCTTCCGGCCCGCGGATTATATCCTGGAGGATATTTTCCTGATCTTCGTCTCGTTCCATAGTTTCTGCAAATTAAGAACAATGCACAAAACTTTAGTTGGGTAACTTGTTCCATATGTCAAGATACATCCTAGGTCATGTAGGTCAATTTAAATGGAATTGCAATGACTAATAAAATCATTTCCACAAATTCCATATTTAATATAAGAAGGTATTTTAGTTCTTCTAATTTAACATTGTTCAATCATGCATGACCAATTTAATAGAAGTCAAATTTCAAATATAAACACTTATTTAAATTAGCTCCATAACTAAAGGAAATGCATTGAAGTTATTTCCAAATATTCACCAAATTGAAATGTTCCAAAATGTTTGTATTTTGACATAAATAGCTACAATTTATTTTTCTGTGCATTTTGATATATTATTCATATTTTTCTGATAAACAGATTAAAAGATATTGATTTTACAAGTTTAAATCATTTTCTGGCATTTTGATATATTATTCATATTTTTCTGATAAACAAACAAAATTGCTAAGTTTCAAAATTGCTAAAACTAACTAAAACAGTAGCTAAATTCTTATACACAATTTTATCAAATTCTATCTAAAATTCTATCTAAAAATTCTATCTAAAATTAAGTCTATCTAAAATTTAAAATATTTTCTATCTAAAATTTTAAACAACTATCTAAAATTCAACAATTTTAAACAACTATCTAAAATTCAACAATTTTAAACAACACTACCAAATTCTATCTAAAAAATTCTGTCAAATTAAATTGTAAACAACACTAATTAGCAATGGTGCTACGGCTCGGTGTTGAGCACGAGAGGGAGGGCGTGGGCGCCGCGGCGATCACCTGGCCGTGGAGAGGGAAGGGGCGGGCGCGGCGGAGGCCAGGAGCAGGCCGCCGGCGACGGGAGAGGCGCAACGGCGCGGGGGGCGCGGCGGAGGGCAGGGGCGCGCGATGGGAGGGCCGCCGGAGCAGGGGCGCGCGACGGCGGGGGCCGCGGCGGAGCAGGGCCGCCGGAAAAACGAGCAGGGCTTCGCCGGCTTCGCGTGCGGTCGCGCCTTCTCCAGTCCTTAGTCGATTTTGCCTGAATGGGGAAGAAGAGAGGGCACGGGAAGTTATACTAGCACTCTTTGGTCCCGGTTGCTGGCAAGAACCGGGACCAATGACCCTTTGGTCCCGGTTCTTTACAGCAACCGGGACCAAAGAGTGGGTCATTTAATGCCAGATCCAGTGGCGCGTTCATGGACTCTTTGGTCCCGGTTCTTGCCAGAAACCGGGACCAAAGAGTCCTTTTTCAAAACTATTTCGAACTTTTCAGTTCTGAAATGTTGTTCCCACCTTTTTTTTTCTTATTTAGGTGTTTGAATATGAATTTCAAATGGTTTTGAATCTGAAAAGACTTTCAACATGAAAAGTTATTAAATTTGAATAAATAATCCAAAACCATTTTCTATTTTCTAAAATAATTATTCTAACTATACAAACTATTAACCATTTTGCCATTTTCAATTAAAAATGCATTAACTTTATTGCATATTTTGAATTGACAAAACTTTCAACATGAAAAGTGTTTGAATTTGTATAAATAATCCAAAATAAATTTTACATTATTATTGTCATTTTCAATTTAATATGGATAAATTCATATCTTTAAATCCGTAAGTCGAAACTCGACTAATAATACGTATAAATCGATAAAAATTGATTAAGTAAGATTTATGATTAAGTAATAATAATTATTAATTCAGTTAATTCTATTTTTGGTGTTGTAAAATCCCATGGCAAGCAGAAGTAAATGCAGAACAATTTCAGAAAACCTATATTTGTAAGATGAATGTTTGGTGTTGTAAAATGCAGAAGAAAGCAGATAAAAATTATTAATTCATTTATCTTAATGCATTACATAAAAGGTTTAATACATTATTACACATGATACAACGTCTCACAAGCGCTTGAAAGAAACACACCCCTGATCCAACATCACCAACATTATTCTACATAAACGGACTTGCTGGCTCGAAGGCCGTAGGATTAGGGGGAACGGCGGGAGGAGCCAGCCCCGTGGGCGGCCGCCCGGTTCTCGCGCGCACGTTTGCGGCGGAGGGCAAGATCCATGGAGGATGAGTCTTTCAGCGCCCAATCCAGATCGGAAGCCTCCTTCGCCTTGAGCTGGTAGGAAGTCTTGGCTCGCTGGACAGGGTAGTCGCGGACAGACTGGAAGGAGGCTTCCATGGCCTCCTGTATCTGCAACCCACAACCTTCTTCCCCGTCGTCGCTCCAGTCGAAGTCGTCGTCCTCCTCCTCCTCCGCGGGAGGAGCGGCGGCGCCTGGTGGAGGTGCAGCGGCGCCAGGTGGAGGTGTGGCGGCAATTATAGCTGGGCATGAAACCTTTCCGAATCAAGTGGTCTTGAATGGTTCTCGGGTCAGAGTACTCCCTGAGGTTCCGACACTTCTCACATGGACAAGGCATAAAATTATTCACTTTGTTTGCCTCAGCCACATCGAGAAATTTATGCAGGCCTGCAATAAACTCGGAACTGCGTCGTTCGCCGTACATCCATCGCATCCGTGCATCCATCTGCATCATATATATAATTAAGTTTATCAAATACCATTACAATAACATCTTGAATAGTGAAATGACCACCGTACATCGACACGTGCAATATTTCTGTATCAATTACAGACGAAAAGGATAAAGTTGCTAACCTCGGTGCGGGTCGGGCATTTCATCGAACACATCTTGTGCGTGGCAAAGAGAAAAAAAACTAGCACCCCCACTTCCCACCAATCCAGGAAAAAAAAACAGAGGAGAGAGGGGGGTGGGGGCAACAATATATAGGCAGGGGAGGGGTATTGGTCCCGGTTCTTGGCACGAACCGGGACCAAAGCTCCGCGGCATGCCACGTGGTCCGGCTCTGGAGCTTTGGTCCCGGTTCTTGGCAGGAACCGGGACCAATGCCCCCAACCGAACCGGGACCAATGACCCACGTGGCCCTGGCAGCTCGAACCGGGACCAGTGCCAGGCACTGGTCCCGGTTTTTGCCTGAACCGGGGCTAATGGCAAAACAGTACTCCGGACCAAAAGTCCTTTTTCTACTAGTGTCACGTGTTTTTTTCCCAATGTATAATGGTGGATAAGACAGTTTTATATGCCACGAAATTTAGATATGTCATATTTCATGCACTAGCTAACCCAACCAAAAGTTCAGAATGATGGAAAGGGCTAGCGAAATCCATATACCGTAACACGATATACCAATAAAACATGTTGTACAATGGTTATTTTTTAATCTTATCTCCAGTAACAAGAATTTCTAAATATGTGGTGAGAGATGTTGCTAAAAGATGATCTCGTAGCTAGGAAAAGACAAATATCACTTTTTTGTTTCTCTTCTAACTTAGTAATTATCCTACGTGACGAGGTTGTGACGAGGTTAAGATATCGCCATTGTACATGCCCTAAGCTAGTGCGTGTTAATAGTTGTATGCTACTGCCTAAAAACGTTTTATATTTAGCGACGGAGGAAGTACTTTTGATAATCTTTGGTTTTCACCGCATTGTTGTGGCTACTAGCTAGAGAGATATGAATTTGGAGCCAATATAACTTTGCATAAATCTTGACTAATTTGTTGAGCCATTTGTCTATGCAGCTGACAAGTGAATCCCATGTGTCATCTTCTAGACGTTAAGGATGTTTTTTGTGTGTGTGTGTGCGTGTGTGTGTGTGTGTGTGGGGGGGGGGGGGGGTACTCTAAGAAGGGTTGATTGAGTACAATCATTTCATTTGAGTAATAAAGATCTCGCATTCCTAAGCATAAAAAGAATGAAAGGCTAACATAATTATAATAAAGCAAAAAAAGTTTACTTCTACATGCCTCATGGCTAATAATCCTTCGTATGTATGACACACTATATGGTATGCTGCTTGGACTAAGACCATCTTCTACATATGATGTAAAATAGGGCACTCAAAACTTGTTTTTTGGGCAAAAATAGGGGTTCAAGAATATTTCTGCCATAACAGATGATATAAAATAGGGCACCCGAGTTTTTTCTGCATGAAAGATGATATAAATTGGGCACCCAACACATGTTTTTCTTATCCATAATTGCATATTGAAACAAACATATTACCCTTTGTCAGGAAAAAATATATACAAAGTCAATTGCTGATATCATTATTCCTTGTTTGTACATCAAGTGATTCCGGGAACACCACCCATTGGTCAGGTTGGTTACGAGGTGCATTGTGCGCACACCCGGAATCCTAGTTTGGTCCCTGGTGGCATCCGGTTATTTCGTACTCCCTCCCTTCCTTGTTATAAGGTGTATAGTTTTTGCTGAAAAGTCAAACTTGACTATGTTTGACCAGCATTTTAGAAAAAACTATCAATATTTAAAATACTAAAAAAATAAAGTAGGAAAATATATTTCATGATGAATCTAATGATACGGATTTGATGTTATAATTGCTAATAATATATTGCAAAATCTTGATCAAAGATAGTCAAGTTTGACATTTTAGGAAAAACTACACGCCTTATAATAAGGAACTAGCTGGGTGGCCCGCGCATTTGCGCGGCTAGATTTATATGTTATTGATCATCTGTTCAATTTTGCTACAATCTCTTTCTAAAAAAATTTACCTCAACACATTGCTACATTATTGTTAATTTGCAATTTTGAATATACATTGAAGACGATGTTTGGAAAAAGTTATATGACTCGAGAAACATGATTATAATTTTGTATAATCAATATTTTTCATTTTGTGTATTAGATATTATCTAAGAACCGTTATGTAGTACAACAGAAGACTAACGGTACTGAGATCTGTGTGATGGATGCCAAATAATAGATTATACCATACAAATATTCAGTTTTGTCTTGATCTCGTCATTCCTGGGGTGTATCTTTCCCCCAATAGTTCTTTTTGGAACTTTACATCGATGGCAGGTGCTGAATCAAAATTTGTGATATATTCTTCTTCGACAATGGTCCTAGTGCTGTCTTATTATTTGATTAGTCCATTATCTTGCCTCTACGTGCTTCCACTCATGCCCATGCTAATCTATTTTCGTGTGCCTTGTCTTTCTAAAACAATGTGTAATGATCACTACTATTATTCAGAAAATGCTAGTATAACATTATCTGTTACTGAAGATTATATCATAGCTTTTCCTTTCTTATGGTGCCCACACATTTTAATTGATTGTAGTTGCTTCCAACCATAAGTTCTGTAGCAACAAAATTGTTATTCTTCCTTAATTTGCATATTATATGTCTGTTTAAACATATGAAGTACACTGCCATCGAGACGACTCCTATTCATATACCCGATACATGCATGCCTCGTACATGGTTTGCGGATGTATATACTATTTATTATTTATATGCAACATATATCCGTCGCTGTTGACCATTATCAACTCCGCTATTGAACATTAAGGAATCAACTCACCCATGTATTCCCTCTTGCATGCTCTATTATTTCTGGCCTTGTGTTGCTATACACTCGATTTCATGCACGTTTAAGCAAAAGATGTGCTTGCTGATAATGCTATTTTGACGCTGGTGGTCAAATAGAACCCAAAATCATTTTATTTTAATAATTATAAATTCAATTTTCATGTTGAGTTTATTGTGATATAAATACAGCAATTAATTTCAATATGAACTTTGTCGCCAAAAAAATGAATTATGGATTTCATGTGGATATTGATCCAGAATTTATGCATGGGAACCTCAATGGTAGAAATATAAACCTACATTTGAGACCATAGATACTTGAATTTGTTTGGCGTGGTTTTTCAGCATAGATGTACCTAAAGACATCTGAGCAATCGATCCATTGAAGCCTTAGAGCACCTCCACTTGAGTTCTTATCGCATTAATTGCAGCTGCGAACTCTGAGTTGACCCTAGCGCTCCCACATTTTCATTCATGTGATAAATCATTCAAAATGTGAAAATGTAAACCCCGAGTAACTTAAAATTTATTGGCGGACTCTACCATAAATCTTGTATTTTTTCCATAACTCCAGCAATCAACAATGTCTACTCACCCGTGCTGTAATTTTGCAATGTTTAGTAACACTAACAAAGGTCGGTGATATACCAGCTTGATGCATTAGCGACATATCCTACTGGTTTAGACTCCTTAATCGTTCGTGTGAATTATATGATTTCTTTAGGAAAATCATCTAATTATGTTATGACAAAGGACACGAACAAAGATATACATCGAGAAAACATAGAGAAACCCTCACATTGCTGCAAACTCTGATTTAATAAAATCTCCCTCCATCGGAAAAGCATAGCGAACCCTATTTTGTATCGTGTTGATGCAAATAGTGAGTTAGTAAAATCTCCTTTTATCGTATAAAATCCAGTGAGGCCTTATTATCAACTAAAAATTAACAGGCTTTAGATTTTAGATTTGTAATCAAGCCACATGCATATATCTCACAAACAAATAAATATAGGCTAGTAGCTGCTAGCTGATACGATTATGTATAACATGCTCGTTCCTTGTTGTTAATTTTTTAAAACGTACCTGGTTGTAGCTCGTAAACGAACCATGATTTTGTAGACCCCATTGTAGCAGCCCTTGCTGCAGCTTGAGCAGCGGCAAGAGCTTGTGCTGCAACCTCTGGCAACACCATAGAGTTCATAAACGCATCGAGAGGATCAATCTCATTCTTCTCCGTGCCGGCGCCACTATTTCCATCAACATCCATGGCGTTGGTGCCTGCGCCACCGTTCTCCTCCGACTTCTTTGTGTCCTCCTCATCCGACTCCTTACCGTCCAAGGTCCACCTCTTACCCGGCTCGCCTTCACCATCAGCATCAATGGTGGCTTTGGCAGCACCGCCGGCACCGTCCTGCTGCGACTGCTGCTGCTCCCGGCGTTTGCTCTCCTGCCCATCCTTAGCGCGGAGGCGGCCGTCGTCGAGCTGGTGCTGCTCAGCCTCTATGTCTTCCGCCTTTTTCTGCTGCCGCCAATGTGACTCCTCCTCTTCGCCGTTCGGCGTGGCCGCCTACCGCTCCGCATAGCGGTGGTGGTGCGAGGACCAGTGGCAGCGCTTGCGGTCGCGGTCGTCCTCGTTCTCCTCCTCATCCATCGCATCCCGCCTCCTCGACCTTGTAACTTCCTCCTTATGCCGGCCAAGACCAGGAACAAATGTCTTCTACTTGCATATTGTCCCAAATCATTAGTGTATACAGTGTAGCACTTAGTTGAATCCTGGTAGTAAATCAATCTTGGGGAGTCTACGCAGCACGTAGAGCCTGGTAGCAAATCAAGTTTAGGGAGTCTACGCCCGGCATGCATACCCCTGGCGAGACAACCGCGCCTAAGCGGTCAATGCGCCGGCGTGATCGCGATGCATGAGTTGGTGATGTTCCAGGTCCTGCGCTTCGCTCCAGCAGCCTGAAAGCCAAACGAATATAAATCGGACGGCCGGAGAAATCTTCTGGTCTTGCACGACCGCAATAAGGGCTGGACAAATCTTCTGTTCTTGCAGGATCGCAATCACGGCTGATGTTCTCTGGCCGGAGAAATTCGTCTTGTCCTACTAATCGATTCTCACGCTGCGTGTATCCGGCTTTCTATCCAGCATGCCAAGCCGCCATAGGCTGGGTTGCCACCGATCGTAGCTATAATCAGCTCCAGGCCCGCAAACGACGTCACTTCTCGATATATCGAAATCAAGCTTGTCGTATACCCTAATATTTGCTAGGAGTCCATGACTCGTATATTATTCAGCTTGCAGCCAATATATGGACCCCCATATTTTTGCTAGGAGTCCATGACTCGCACGAATATAAATTGTTTCCATAACGTGAACGTGCTGGTTAGATAACTCCATGAACGTGCGCTCTTTCCAAAACCGATCTGAGGCGTTTTTTTGTTTCCAATATTAATAGATCTTTTAAATCTGAGCGTTTACTTTTAAGTGTTTAATCGGAGCCATTAATTGTCTTGTGTTTTAATTATATAATAGATGGAGGGAGTATGTTATTTGAAATGTAGGACCAAGAAAAATATAAATTAAGATGACATGCCATATTAAATCCTACATGGATCGAAAAAACAGGAATCTGTAATAGAAACTGTCTGGTTGCACCAAGGAAAAAGGTGTGAATATATGTGTGCATGCCATCGTTTCTATTGAAATAAAGGAAATTTTTTGCAAAATTGAATCAAAGGGATATATTTTCTCGAAGATTCGCATGCAAAGTAGCACATAAGAAAAAAAAATCCTATGATTTACTATTCTAAAAATCGTATAAAATATTAGGAAACCCCGTGAAAACTAGAATCCTCCAAAGTCACTATGAAATCTCCCTGAACCAAAGAAGCCCAAAGTAAATCCCATGTCACTTGAGTGGAGTAGCAGACGTTCAGTTTACAATGTTTATGCGCTTGAATTTTGATTCATGTTTATTCTCCATTAACAGTACATGTTGTTCTTACTACACGTTTCTTCATTGATTGTACTAGTAGAACATTTAGATCAGCAATCCTCCAGGTACATTACTAGCAGTATTATTGAACCTTCATTCAATTCGATTGCGTATTGAAAGAAGCCGCAAGCCTCCAAGGTTGTTCGTTGGGCCAGGAAGATCAAGAAATTATTAGCCTGGAGAAGGACGTCTCAATGGATCTCTGATCAGCTACGAGAATCTTGAAAGAAAATAACCTTTTTTTTAGCTGTTGCTCTTCTGTTTTTATTATGTCCCGCTCTTGCAAACTCCTGGAGAAGTTTGGGCTGTGTCCGCAGGGATAAACACAGGTTCCAACAACTGTTCCAGTTTCCATCAGGTACTATGATTTAGCAAACTAGTACTAGTGAATAAAACATTAACCAGTCAAAATCAGCTGGACTTTTCTAACCAAGAATCGGCTCAGATTATCCTGTGTGAATGAGATATGTTTTTCTTTTCTTTGAAACGCGAATGAGATATGTTGACACCTGCTTTTGCAGAGTTCATGGATAGTTATATGCTTGTGTAGCTTGTGGCAAGTTGTGGCCGGGTGGGAGCTGCTTGCAAGATCCTAGTGTAGTGGTACTGAGCACTTGGCATATGAACAGGTTGACTGGCCATCCAATAATGGAGGTGTACATCAGATTCGTGGACTGGACCAATCAGGTCATTCCTCCGGTTGGTACCTTTCTCCTTGCCTTCTCACTCAATCACATGGTAGCATGAGGCCCATCAATGCATAGAGCGTTTTCCAACCAAGCCATCCTTCTCACCTCCGATCCAAAACAGTAGCTATACATCTAAAGATAACATCCTTGTTGGTGCCAGCCCGCTCCTCAGAGCTCAGACGTTCCTGACCGTCTTATAAAAGTTGATCAGATCCTGGCCGTCGATTTCTTACCCGCGTGGGGTATAAAAGCGAATCGCACCGCGGTGAAACCCTAGCCGCCAAGGCCCAATCCCCGGCCGCGCCCTCCTCCCCCAATCGCCTCGCGTCTCTTCTCCCCAATCCTCTTCGCTCCGTCTCTCTCAATCCCACCGCTGCCGTCTCCCCTCGCCGCCAACAGCTCTCCTTGCATCTGGGGGCGTCGCTCCTCTGCTCGCTGGATCCAAGGGCCAGGGCGGCGCACGCTGGCCTGCCAGAGATGGGGACGGAAGGTTGGGGCCAGACGGCGGCGTTGGAGCCGGCCGACGGCGCTGGATGGGGCTGGCGCCCACACGGAATGGAAGAGGAGGCGTGCTGAGGGAGGAGGAAGAGGAGGCGTGCTCCCTCCGCTCCCGTCCGTCCGCCTCCTCCTCTGGGTGCCCTCCCGTTCCTGCCCGTTTGCCTCCTTCCACCGCCGGCCGCCGCCTCGACTTCCTAGTACGGGGCTGGACCTCGACGGTGCGGCCTGCTTGACCTGCAGCCTGCAGGTTGGTCGTCCTCCGCCACCAAGTCGTGATCTCCTTTCCTCGGAGCAGCGCGCGGGCCGTCGGCTGGCTGCGTCCCTCGATGCATGTTGAAGATTCTCCGACCGCCATGAACTTGCAGCAGACCTCCAACCAGTTTCCCCCGTCTTTTCACATCTCAAGCAAGGTGATGTGCTCACGTGCATACTCTCTCTTATCTCTCCTTTTTTGTGTGTGCGCACATGAAAATAGTAGGCTATTATGGTGTGTTACGAGTGAAGAAAAGGGGTAAAATTACCTAAGGTAATACCTAATTTGCTGTGAAATTTGGTATGTTCTCATTTCTCTGTTTTTTTTTTGGTTCAGATGTGTTATGTAAGAAGATGAAGTTCTACATAATATTGGTTCAGATGTGTTATGTAAGAAGATGAAGTTCTACAGGAGATTGGCCCTAATCTTGATGTCTACTGGTAATTGTTAGAGATTTTTCACATCTGAACCGTAGTGCAAGCTAGGGATTGTTCAGTTTGTGTGGTTGTGTTATATGGCAGCAAGGTGGCGTATTGGATTCCGTGGTGTGAGAAATACTGAGTGCTAACAGCTTTGGTTAATTTTTTTTCAGTGCTTACACCATGCATATTACATTCATTTCTGGGAACTTGAGTAGTGGAGAAGGCTTGCTCACCTTTTTTCTAGGCGATTCTCCTTTCTGAAAGAAACAACATTTTCTCTGTTTATTTGCAGCGGCCATTTCACTTTTTACTGGTTTCACTTCTCATATGATTCCTATTCTTGATTCCTTTTTTAAGAGTACGTAAGTTCAGGAACAACCATTCTTAAAAAAGTTCAGCTTTAGGAGTTTTTTGAATATTGTTATATTTCTGCTAAATAAAATAACATGTAACATGATGCAATATAATATATCGTTATACCCACCAAAATTGTATGCTTTCCCAACTTTTTTCTGTCCTAACAAACTACAAGACTATTACGGAAAATTGATTGGTTATATATAGTTTCTGCACATCATATTGGTTATATATAGGTATGTAGTACATTTTATATATGAAGTAATGAAGTAAATAGCTGGTCCAAATGAAGAATGACCGGCTTCCCTTGCAGGAGTTCGACGCCATGTTCAACCGTTCGACCACCATTGAGTGTCGTCTCCAATGATGCGCTGTTATTCTCTCCTCCAATGCCTTGCCGTGGATTTTGTCGTCATATGTCATCTCCCTGTTGGCGCCTGCTGATCTACATGTTTCACTTCTCTTTCTCTCTCAAAGTTCACCCACTAACACCTTCTAGCTATATTTTTGCTTGCAAATCATTCTCATCTTTTTGTACCCATATTTAATTGGTAATTCTCTTTTTTGTGAGTAGAAAATCATTTCTCCTCCGAAGATGGCTATGGATTCCAATTGCATTGCTGGAAAGAAGAAAATGTTATCTTCTCCGAATGAGCAGCTGAAGGATGGTTACATTACCACATGGTGAAGCATTTGTTTGTTGTTGTGATATGCAAGTCTAGAATTGATTCAGGATTTTTTCTGGTGAGTTTCATCTTTTAATGCATGTTTTTTCTTTGATCATGATTGTGTAGGCACCCATCTAAGTTGTTGTATATGAATCTATGATGCCTCTCTTCTCTTGCTATTGAGATTGATATCTACCTGTTTGCTTTTGTTGCTATGCTAGGTATAGGATTCTGATTTTGTATTGTTCGATGAAGATCATTGGAAATTCAGATTCTCATGGTAAGGTCTTAGCCTCTTAGGTACTACACATAAAACTTATTATCTCCAGAAATTATGATTTTGATGGTAAGCTTGTGTGTGTTTAACTTGATTTCTGTGGTTGTATTGCCTCCGTAATTATGATATGTCCCACAACAATAATTTTGACGTACTCAAGGTTTTAGGATCTGAAATGGATGTATTTGCATTGCAGTTCACTTTGATCTGGTCCATGTTACTTTGTATTCGTCAGACCCATTGTTTATTTCTCATCCATCAAACTAAATAATGAATTTTGCAGTGAGGTATGCATGTACTTATATGTAATCTGGACCTTTGGAGTCAAGTAGCATAAATGTGAGCTAGATGATAGATGTATGATGCTTTGTTTTTTGTTGACATGATTAGGTGATCCTCATATGAACATGGACTTAGAACAAGGCTACTTTTGCATCCAAGTAAACCTCCTATTTAGCTTTTAGTCTCGCTACATTTTCCTAGAGGCATTAAAATCATGTGTGATAATCTAACTATGTCCTACAATATAGCATTGGAGTAGCAAACAAGTTATGTTAGATTTCTATGGTACTGATAATCTTATTTGTGCCCTTACTTTTGGCAAGTATAGGGCTGTGATTTCATGGTCGTGTAGGAGAAGCCCGTCCCCGATTTCTAGGACTCCAGAATTTGACAAAAGGTACTTTTTTTTGCCATGTTTGACATTTGGTAAAAGTAGGAGAGACATGGAGTCGGTAACAGAGGATCCATAATTAGCATTTATCTTGAAAAGAGGACCATAATTTATAATGAATGTATGAAGTGTAGATGATGGCACTATGATATTGCAAAGTAAAATTTGGTAAACGTTCGAGCTGAAACTTAGTCAAGGTAGAATATTCAGTAATAGAAATAGATTATTTATTTGGTTGCCTAATTCTGTAGCTCTATCACCTATCGAACGATCTGTTCTATCATTTATTTTGGTATATCACCCAGTCAAAACTCTGTCTCCAGTTCAAAAAAAATCAGATTCCTTTCAAAACTGAAAAATGTAGCATTGGTAGGCCATTTTCTATTCTTATATGATTGTCATGAGAATGCCATCAGTGAACAAAGGTAGGAAGTGCAAGCTTTCTACTCTCTATTTCATGAACTGGTTAGAGGATGCAGAATCTTTTGTTCTTCTGGAACAATAGCCTAATTAATTAGGATGTTTCTGTGACCAATGAATTAGCTAGATCGGAAACATTGTGACATGGCTTCGTGAGTTGGAATGCTTGAAGAGTTCTTTATTTTCCTTCGGGGATTCTAAATTGTTGATTTAAAATATTTCTCGCAGTGCCTTAGCAAAGAAGCATTCAGTAGATATCTTTATTTTCAAGTGGTAGGTAGTGATCACTTAGTTGCCATTATTTCTCCGCCTGTTGTGTTCAAGATATTCTTCCATCAATCGATTTTAGTGTTATCTAAACAAGATTGCGTTTCTCACAAACTGAACCAACCTTGGCATAGTTATAGTTAAGACCAATGTTTACTTTATCAATTAAATATTTCGTCTTTTATGTTCTCCAAATTTATAACGAGCATACTTTTTTATCTTGCTGCAGGTTAGTTTTGAGATGCCCAAGATCAAATAGTAAAAAAAACAGAAGAACAGCGTATGTATATTTTATCTATTGAGATAGTGTGTCCTTACTTTTCTCATTGACATGTTAAAGGTACACTAACTTGAGCCTTCCAGGTTACCTCATTGTTTTCTGGAAATAGTTATGCTTTTGCCTATAGCAATGCACCTTTTTATTAGAGAGAACAATGCACTTATTGACGCTGCATAGTTTCTTTTTGTTTGCTTCAAAGGATGACTTGATTAAGGCTTAAATTTATAGGTTTGAATCCACAACAATTGCGTCTGTTCATTAGTTTTATCTTCAAATAAATTTTCCCTGCTATGGTTACATGCAGATAAGAAGTTCTATAATCAATATGTCATATGATCTTGAAGATACGCTTTCAAATCTATATTTTCCCTGCTATGGTTACACCGATTGTATGTCTATTATCCCTCTCTGCATTTGAATAATTTAGGATCAATCATGCAATCGGTGTTTATTAGCTTAGTGACTCAATGCTGGGGTATTTTGTTTGTTAACCATCTCCATGTTTGAGAGTTTATAGAGGAAGTACCAGGGAAGGTCAGAGCTCTTTTCCTTGCTTGCCAAAACAAGACAGTGGGCTAAATCTTAGTTCTGTTTATGTTCCCTGTTTGATTGAATCTAGGAAGATTTTATTATGTGAGTACCTCGAAACGCAGCAGCTAATTCACTCTTTATGTTCCCTGTTTGATTGAATCTAGGAAGATTTTATTATTAGTGCATCTTGTGTTTTGCCTCTGATGGCTTTTACATATCAGTGTTATCTTATGTTCTTATTGATTACTTCCCGATGTTTCCTCATCAGTACGTGGACTACTAAAAAGGATGGCTTGGTTGGGTTATTTGAAGGTACTCTATCGATCTTGATATGTTGGAAAAATCGTTCTGCTGATTATGTATCCACCAACTTATAGGCTCTCTTTTCTCTTATTTATATCTATGTTATTTAGAAGATAGAATAAGTTTCTTGTGCAATTGGATTTGGTGTTACGTACTGCAAATTGGGGTATATGGTGTATATTTACTATGGTAAATCAGATGCACATATTTTAGTATTTGACAGTCAAGTGTTGTAATTGGTCTGACAGTAAAAGCCCCATCTGGTTTTCACCCAAAATAGACCTACCTTTGTGGCTCATATATGATAAGTGTCATACAACTCTGGATATGCTACTGCTTTAGCTAAGACTTTCTATTTTCAAATTCATTGAATGTTACTGACATTTCTATTGTCTTGAGTTCTTACAGCCTGTCAAACAATTACTCGAGGACAAGGGAATACAACGATCTGGTCCATGTAAAAACGGTGCTTTGTTGGCCTTCTGTGCTTCCTTGCAGAGGTTGACCTCCTCATCTTTCTATAATTCTTTTGCCACGCCAATGAATAGTACATGTCTGTATGTCAGATATCCCTGGATATCGTTTTCCCCTGCCATGCTCTCAAGTTGATTTTACAAAATTGTACCTCATCTTTGTGGTCCGCCTCCAAAAATTTAGATGATTGCTCTTCCTTTGGGTGGCCTGTTTTTGTGTGTTGTCAGTCCAAAATAGAACTAGGAGGTATACCATTCTTATTGATGTACTGCTACCTGTCCTTTGAGGCCCTGTATCTCTTGGTACTGGTGTATGTATGCCCTGTGATATCAATGCGCTTGGTAGTCAGCAAATCAATAACATGCAGTATCCTTAAAATTAGTCTATAGCATTTTATACCAAGTCCTAATGCTAGCGTATTCAGTGCAACTGTGAGAGGTATAGATTGGCAATTAACATGAGCTCTTCTGGATTTGGTTCATAATATCACTATCTATGTGTGAATTACATTTTTCGTCATTGAGTATTGTAAAATTCTCAGGCCACATTCACTAAAACAAATATTATGTTTTCTTATTACATATTGTGAATTTAGGTCTCTGAACAGAAATGTTCACATTCTATTTTACTGCAAGTTTTCTTAATTTTGTTTTTCTTTCCACACTATTGTTGGAACTAGCCTTTGTCACTCAAAATGATCTCATTCTTTTGTCTTTGCCATCTGGTATTGCCCATTCTTTTCAGTAACTTCTGTAAGTTCCAAGTTAAAGATCAACAAGATGAGACAGGTACACCATGAGGTCAAACCCTCCTTTTCTTCCAGGTTAATTGTATTCATTTGTTCCTTTCAAGTTACAATGCATAAGAGAAAGTGTGCGGCATTTTTTTGGAGGTGAATCCAAAACCTACATATTATTTTAGTTCAAATTTGATATTTCAATTAGTATTAGGTAGTACAAGTACTTTCAGGGCTACAAACTTTTCATTTGTAACCATCAGTTCTATCAGATATAGTTTTGATGGGCTAAATTAAAAAATAAAAGCTCTACCTTAAGTAGTAATGACTTGATTGTTTGCCTCTATAACGTGGAGGCTTGTTTTCTATGGAGACATGGCATATAGAAAACTAAAATGTATACCAATCTTCTGCTATCACTTTGTAGAACTTTTTGGTGCATTTTGATGGTCTGAATAAATTGTTGTGCTTCTTTGTAGAATCGTTTCGTTTCTTCCACACGCACCTCCCATATAGACAAGCCTGCCCTCCTCAAATAGACAAGAGGAAGCGGGGTTTCCAGCTTATTATGTCGAAGTCAAATGTCGTTCTATCTGAATTATGTAGTATCTTACAGTGGATACATCTCCATGTTGAACTTAAATATGTAACTGTCGATCTCATTGATGTGTTGCAAAATCTCATTGCATATGTTGAAGTTATTACCCTTTTTAGTAAAGTACATTGTTGTTTGAGAAACAAAATCATCATCATGTCAATTGTCAATGTAGTTGGATCCATATCTGATTGTTTAATGCTTACCACGGAGAGCTAACATGTTCCTTATGATCACTATTCCCTGTATTACATCACTGTTGAGTTACTTTGTAAATTATATTTGCTTCAGACATGTTGTATTTTGTCGACGCTTCTCATTGTGTCTAGACAAAACAGATACCCATACACAGCGTAGGATCAGCAGAAAATATCAGGACCATACCCTTTTTTTTTCTTAGTTTGAAATAAAATAATTATATAGTTTATATTCTTGCGTGGATATTCTACAATACATGATAACCATGGGCAAAATATTTTTAGAATTAACAGGTGCTAAACCATCATGTTTTGCTTATAAATATGAATACAAACCATCTGTTTAATAATATGTATAAAATGTGACAACCACGGGCAAGTAATTAAAAGAAACAACAAAGTGTCGCGCGGCGAGCCGCGCCGTTCGAATCTAGTGATGTATATATGTGTGTAGTCACTGACAATCCGACGGGGAGTTGCCGGCAGACACTAGTCTCTGATTGCCGACCTGCGTACAATAGATTTTCTTGGTTACCTATGTTCTGACTTTTGAGCGTCGGTGTCAGGAACGACACTTGGTATGTCATGAAAACCAGTGAGAAGATGAGAACTCAATCTAAACAAATACGATGCATGAGAGCTGGATCAACTGGCCTACACAATATATAATTGTTAATTTCTTTGAAGGAATATTATGGACCGACGAGTATACATTGACCGACTGATCTGCGGTATCTGCTGCTGAAGTTGAACAGAAGATACTCAGATATACAATTCCATGAAAACTGAAATTTTAGCATCAATCCAGCCGGTCGATCCTGTGCTGTTCCAACGGCAAACACTGCAACAGATCTGTGGCACCGAGGAAAAAAAAGGACTTTGTCACACTACAGGCTTACGCATGAAAATTACTTTTAAGTACCAAGCAAGCACTTAGAAATGCATATGAAATCAGGGTTTGGTGAGCCATGCTGGGGGAACAGCTCCACATGCATGTGCATCGGATGTTTTATTGGCCTGTGGTTACAAAAGCTGAGGGGAACCATGATGATGATGGTTGCAGGGTTACTTTTGTTAGGTTGAGGGGTTTGCTTCATGATAAAGCCCCCTGAGAAAGCAGGAAAATGACTTGACTAAGTGGGGAGAATGGAAAAAGCTTTGCATCTTGCCAGATAGCTGATGCTGATTAAATATTGACAAGGGACCTGTATTGTAACTTTCTTATATTATTTTGTTTTGATCTCTAGCTAGTTTTCCTTTTTGTGTGAAAGGGAAGTGCTTTGCTTATTGTTGACCTGTATCGTGTGGCCACATGGAAAGCTTTGTGACAGAGTGATTAAAACTGTCGGCGTCAAGTGGACTCCAAGATTACACTAGTAAGAAGTACAGGGAGGATCATGTGCAGCTGAAGTTACAGTTTAGTGGAGGATGTTAGAATACGTGTTAGAATACGTATAGGACAGATAGACTAGGATTCTAGATATCATCTTGTACTCCAAGTCATAGGCAACTTGTCTCCCAAGTCTTGTACTCCTTATATACCCCGCGAGGGTCGGATCAATACAACAACACAATTTTAGGGATTCTACAATTTCTATAGAGGAAAGTGTATAAACATGCAATCAAGCGATAATATATAAAAATCAAAGGCACACACAAACACATAACGACATGCCAACTAATTATTCTAAATGGTTCCTCTTGGAAGTCGCTTTTAATCCAGTGACGGCACGCACCTACACAGAACACATGAACCGCTGCAAAATGTTCAGAAAGAAAATGTACATATGGCAGATCTTTGCTCTGTGTGTATAACAAGGTTTTAGAAACCATGTAGAGCCACTTACTTACCTACTTCTTTCTTTCTTTCTTTCTTTTTTCTAAGACAAGGGATCATTTCTTACACTTCATATTATATTTAGGTAAAAATAATGGGAAGCCTTAAACTTTTATAGGAAGTCGATCCAAAACTCTTTAGTGGGCCAAAATCTGTACACATATTAACCTGAAGTTAGTACTTCTGAATCTGGTGTAACCATTTTCGGCCCAACCCAGGCCAGCATATGTCTTTCTTTCCTTGGCACCAATGTTTTCTCATAACAAAGCTGATTGTAAAGAAAAACATTTCCCTCTCTTCGGTTTTTTCTTCTGCAGGTACAATTTAAATATATTTCATGGCAGACCTAATGCTGTTAATTAAGTTATATAGATGTTGATATGTATTATAGGTAGAAAGTTTGACTTAGGACAATACACTACATTTTGGCACAGAAGTAATATTAGTCCATCATTCTTAGTACTCCCCTCCGTCCATAGTTACATTGCGTTCTGGATTTTGTTTGTTGAGCATGACACGGAAAAGGCGGTAAACATGAAGTTGATACTTTCTATGTGTGAGAAATTATCCGGGCTTAAGATAAATTTTCATAAGAATGAGTTATATTGCTTTGGCAAAGCCAAGGAGGTACAAAATGAGTACTGCCACATTTTTGGATGTAAGGTAGGCTCATTGCCTTTTAAGTATTTGGGAATCCCTATACACTACCGAAAGCTTTTGAATAAGGAGTGGAAAATGATAGAGGATAGATTTGAGAAAAAACTTGGGTGTTGGGCTGGCTAAATGCTTTCATATGGGGACCGTCTAGTATTGATCAATTTGGTTTTCTCTAGTCTACCAATGTTCTTACTTTCTTTCTTCCAAATTCCAATTGGAGTGAGGAAAAGACTAGATTATTTTCGCTCTAGGTTTTTTTGGCAGAGTGATCAGCATAAAATAAAGTATAGTTAGCTAAATGGAACATTATATGTCGCCCAAAGGACCAAGGAGGGTTGGGTATCGAAGTACTAGAGATAAAAAATAAATGTTTTAAGCAAATGGCTTTTTAAGATATTGACTGAACAAGGTGTTTGGCAAGAATTGTTATGTAACAAATACCTTAATGGAAAAACTTTGGCCCAAGTGCAACCGAAACCTCATGATTCTCCTTTTTGGAAGGGGTTAATGAGTGTCAAAGATGATTTCTTTAACCGAGGATCTTTTATGGTGGGAAATGGACTTCATACTCGGTTTTGGGAGGACACTTGGCTCGGGAATAGGCCTTTAGCCTCGCAATATCCTTCTCTGTATAATGTGGTGCGAAATAAAAATGTCCTGGTAGCACATGTGTTATCGAATAATCCACTAAATATTGAGTTTAGGAGAACCTTAATTGGGGATAGATGGGAACGTTGGCTGAATTTGGTAGAGAGACTAATGACGGTTACTTTATCAAATGAAGATGATACATTTCGGTGGGCTTTGACCACAAATAGAGCTTTCACCGTTAAATCAATGTATTTAGATTACATGCATGGACACACTCTTTTTTGCGAAAATATCTATGGAAGATTAAGGTGCCCTTAAAAATTAAGATTTTTATTTGGTTCCTCCAAAGAAAGGTTATTCTTACGAAAGACAATTTAATCAAAAGGAACTGGTCAGATGTAAAAAGTGTGTTTTTTGTTGGACGGATGAGTCGGTTGAACACCTTTTCATATCTTGCCCTTTTGTCAAAGACATATGGCGGCTTTTTC
This sequence comes from Poa pratensis, assembly GCA_947311845.1. Classification (NCBI taxonomy): domain Eukaryota; kingdom Viridiplantae; phylum Streptophyta; class Magnoliopsida; order Poales; family Poaceae; genus Poa; species Poa pratensis. The sequence goes on from CAMZMU010000073.1 coordinate 44,886,937, forward strand.
ATTTCACTTTTAACATATCTCCTCCTACTAGCATAGCTAATATGTTTGGCCATTGGTTAGATGGGGTAGATAAAGACTCGAAGGCACGTATTCGCACTGGTGTATGTGCCTTTTTATGATCAGTTTGGAACTCTCGGAATGATGTTGTGTTTAACAAAACAAGAGATGCTCATTTTTTGCAGATCGTACACCGTGCTACATACTGGATCCAGTTGTGGTCCTTTCTTCTGCCGCTACAGCAGCGGGCTCCCATGGAGGCTGGATGTTCTCGCCTTATGGAGGTTGTCCGAGCTATCTTCAGTCGTGGGGGGTGGCAGCATTCTAGAAGACTCCAACATGTGTAGTCTATCTTGTTTGGCTGTTTTTCGTTGGTTGATATTTGAGGCTACTATGGCCGATCCTTGAGTTGTAATATTTGGATGGGAAAAAGTCCAAAACAAACCTTAAACTTGTATACAAAAGATAAATCAAACCCTGAACTTTGAATCCTGGAAATTGGCACTCTGAACTTGCCAATCCTGGTCTATTTCGGACCCTATGCCTATTTGGCACACCGGGAATACTACAGTCCCAACCGGGATGATATGCTACTCTCACTGACATTGCGGGCCCGCATGTCATATTCATCCCCTTTCTGAATCTCGCGGGACGTTAGCTGCTCGAGCGCCTCCAGTCGATTACAATCGATCGATCCTTTCAGGTAGCTAGCTTCTCAAGCTAAACTGCAAAAGCAATATCGAGCACGGCTATCTAGTTAGCTTTACTGGATCAAATCAATCGCGAGGAGACCAATTAGTAATAAAGTTAAATGTGGAGCATGCTCAGCGCGCATGGACGGCCGTCGTTGCCGGACGTGTACGGCGGCCGTCATCCGCGCGCCGTTCGTCGGTTCGCCGCGATAGCCCGGCGTGGAGGCCTACGGCGCCCCTGAGCTCCACCCGAACCACTCCCGCGTCACCCACCTACTCTAGCCCGAGCTTCCGACGTGCAGCTCCATGAATTCAGAGATGTTGCTCCCCATCCCCGAGCAGGTTGCTGACGCGATGCAACTCCCAATCCACCGTGCATCTGCACTTCTCCAACTATTGCAGCTGGGTGGCGCAAGGAGGCAGCCCACGGGGGTCAACAATTGAGGCGGGGCAGGAGGAATTCAAGCGGCGGCATATGGTTCACCGGCGCAGCCACGTGCAGAGGCCGAGACGGCCGACGTGCGCAGTACCGTGAAGAATTGAGAAGGCCTGGCCAAGTCACCGGAGTTCTCCGTGGCCGAGAAAGGAGACCGGAAGACAAAAATCATGAGGAAAAAGAAGGATGAAGATAGATATGACAAGTGGGTCAGTGATGTCAGTGGAAATAGAATTTTGAGTATTTTTTTCACACATGGAAAACAAGTACAAGGTTTAAAGTAGACCAGGATTGACAAGTTCAGAGTGCCAATTTTCGGGATTCAAAGTGTGGGGTTTGATTTATCTTTCATCTATAAGTTCAAGGTTCGTTTTAGACTTTTTCCTATTTGGATGATACTACTTTGCTACTTTTATTTTAATATAAAAGCCATGTGCATCATCACGATGGAGAGGCTGGGTTTCCTTTAAAAAAAACATAGGAAATAATGTCAACATCTACAATATAAATTTAATATTAAAGTAAATTCCATCTTTTACCCTCTAGTTTGACATTTGTGACAACAATTGCCTCATTTAACAGAAATTCTCCTCGTTTACCCCATTTAGCGAAATCTGTGCCAGGTTTTACTTTTACCCACCCCATTTGAACTGTTCTCCCGCGACATCACCCTATGCTCCCTCGTGCCAGCACTCGTCTTCGCCCAAGACGTTGTCATCTCCTTCCCATGTTGGCTTGGTGGTGGTTTCCCTACATATCCCCGTCAATAGCTCCACCAAGATACTATCATTATTCATGGTGTCCTGTCCATCGACAAAATACGCAAGCTCGTTCTAGTGTACCTGTGCGATGAGCTGGTCGCCGTCATCGCTTGTGTTGACGTCACTGCAATTCAATTCCAGCGCCGCCAGCTAGCTAGAGCATGCGATAGTAGTAGTGGACTAGTGCTAGTGCACATTTGTTGTCCTCCACCTGTAAGACAAATGTCGCTCTTCTTCCCGTACTAGCACATACTCCGTAGCAGACTAGCAGCACTGCATACACTAGCTCAATCGCAAGTTTCAGCCAACTGGTACTCTCTCCGTTCCAATTTAATTGACTTGCTATGCACTACATGTGGATGTATTTAGACTTGTCACATGTCTATATACATCCATATTTAATGTATAGCAAGTCAATTAAATTAAAACGGAGGGAGTAGATGTAAGTGACAGTAGGAGAAACTATAGAAACACCAAAGACGAGTGCCCGGGACCGGGAGACGAACACGGGTACACTTGTCACGTGATCAATCGGAGAAGACACAGTGAGCCTCACAGTGGCGCAATAGAGGCGGCAGGGACTGTTGGGTTACGTTCCGAAATATAATTGTTGGGTTACGTTCCGAGTTCCGAAATATAATTTTATTTGCCTTACACGTAATTACCAGGATCTACTCCCTTCGTTCCTATATTTCTAAATGTAAGATGTTTTAGGTGGTATACATATTGTTTAGATGCATATTAAAATGGATGAACATAGACATGAAATATGTCTAGATACATTTGTGTACACACGAATGTAGACAAATGCTAAAACATCTTACATTGTAGAACGGAGGGAGTATCCATGAAGATACAAGCGAGAGATGATCTAGTAATCCGAGACTCCTCTCGGGCTGTTACGAAAAATCCGAGACTCCACCCGGGCCGTTACGAAACACTACCGAAACTCCGGAAAAAATCCGGCTTCTTTCCGAATAATTTTGATCACGTCAGAATTCTTCCGGTGACACTCACATTATTCCTAACCATCCAATATACACTTTAATGACTATAGAGGACTTAAGTGTATTACCCTACAGGTTCGATAACAAGCAGACATGACTCAGAACTCCTTCTGATCAATAATCATTAGCGGAGCCGTGAGCGCCCATAATGATTCCAACTATTATACGATTGACGCTCAAGTTGAACCTGTTAGTTCCAAATCAAGACACGAGGCGATATGTTCCGATATTCTGTGAAGCAACTCTTGATCACAAAATCTTGTTATCCTCGTTTAATGGCATGCATGATACCTTTTACTCGTTCCCGTATTCCGGTATCCCATGATTTACATCATGCCTTGTATGCAAAGACGATAACGGTGTCGGCCCAGTGGAAACCGGGGTACCATGAGCCGGCCTGCCACAGCCCTCAAACGCTCCGCAAGGAATTCTGCTAAGGACCAGGCTTTCAGCCTGACGAGCCTCGCGAGGCATTTTCCCTCGCGAGGGTTTCTTTGCTCGGCTGGGCATTTCTGCTAAGGACCAGACGTTCGGCCTAAGGGGCCTCGAGAGGAACTTCTGGCTCAGGAAGGCCTCTCCTAGAGGACCGTCAGGTCCTGGCGCGTCTCCGCGCTACCCTCGCGAGGTAGAAGTCAACGGCTACAAAGCCTCGGCGAGGCTTCAGGCCCTCGCGGGGTTCCTTCAAGTGGAAGCAAGCTCCTGCGCCGCTGCAGAGCGCACATGGGCTCTGCGCCCGCCGCAGAGTGACGCGCGCGCCTGCGCGCGATGACAAAGACGCCGCAGTTGCCATTCTCGTGTATAAAGCGGTCAAAGGAGCTGGAGGAAGCAAAGCGGACTCCAAGACTTGCCAATTCGGTGATAAAGCGGCCGGCCGCCGCTACGCTCCAACTGCGACGTCACCGTGGGGCACGCCCCAAAGCTCTGCATCGCCAGCCCACCGTCCTGGTTGGACGGTGGCTTTTTCTGCCAAGACGACGTGCTCTCTGCCATGGACCGCGTCCATGGACGCCCCCGACGCTGTGCGCTGTGCTCCAACTCGGCGGCATTGTGGTATCCCTTCCCGCCTGAGGTTTTCGGGGAAGAGGACCAAGCCCAGTATATAAGGAGCCAGTGTACGACCTAGGAGGGGGATCCCGCATTCGCCAACTCATTCAACACCTAAGCAGCTACGTCTGAAGGAGAAGACGGAGCTCATTCCACCATAGTCCACCATAGCCACAACTGTGCCCTCGGCAAGCACCCTTGTACTGTAAACCTCTCCAAGCAGTGGGCCTGAACCTGGGTAGCGGCTCGTGTACCATCTCTGCCGTGATGTTCCTCATCGAGCTCGACGAGCACCGTCGCCGAGGTTGTTGAGGATCTGTTTGACGTTGTGTTCAGCCCCTTACTCGTTTCCTGGCTTCTGAGAGACACCCCTAGTTCCTGGGACTAGTCTCCGACATTTGGCGCGCCAGGTAGGGGGCTGAGGCGCGTCTTCAACTTCTTCAACCTCTCCGCGCCATGACTGACACGCGAGCTGCGCGTCTTGCGCGACGGACGTCCGGCAGGGCCAACACCGAGCCCGCCGCCAACCACAACCCGCGTGGTCGCCCACGCGCCAACCGCGCTTCAGAGCGCAACGCCGAGCCGCGCGTCGAACATCCTGAGGATGACGGCGGCAACGGCAGCGGCAACGACGGCGGCATCGACGGCGAGGACGAGGGAGCTTCCTCCCTGCACCCATCCAGGCGCGAGAGCGCCTCCACGATGGGCCGAGCGGCGCCCAGTCCAGCCACCGCGCTACTGATGGCGCAAGAGCTGCTACGCTACCGTCCCACGCAGGCGGGCCACGACAACTGGCTTGGGCGTCTCGAGGAGCTCATCAACGCCGCCGCCGTTCCTGCCGCCACCACTGCAGCACCAGCGCCCTCTCGCTCGCTGGTGCGCCACTCCGGACGCGAGGGGAACATAGCGCACGGCGCTCCTCCTCCCCCTCCGCCTCCGCCACCTCCTCCAGCTGCAGCTCCGGCAGCAAACCACCGCGCCGCGTCGCACGCATCCTCGCCGCACGACTGCCAGATTGTGCAGCGGACTCCGGCGGATGCCCGCGTGGAGATCGAGCGCCAGAGGGACCGCCACAACCGCGTCGTGCAGGAGATTGCCGCTGCAGGTCGCCAGAACCGCGGCGTACTCGCTGGTGGCGCCGTGACATACGCCACGGGCTGCACCGCCTTCACCCGCAACCTGCGCCGCGTCGTCTGGCCCGTGAAGTTCAAGCCAGACCTCCCTCCGCGCTACGACGGCAGGACCAACCCTCTGGAGTTCCTGCAGCTCTACACCGTCTCCATCCAGGCTGCAGGAGGCGACGACAAGGTGATGGCCAACTGGCTCTCCATGGCGCTCAAGGACTCCGCGCTCTCGTGGCTCATGAACCTCCCCGAGAACACCATCGACACGTGGGAGGACCTCTGCAAGGTCTTCGTCGCCAACTTCAAGGGCACCTACGAACGCGCGCTCACCTACAACGACCTTCGCGCGGTGCGCCAGAAGCCTGACGAGACCCTCCGCAGATACATCCAGCGCTTCAGCCAGGTCCGCAACAAGATTCCGAACATCCCGGACTCGCACGTCATCTCCGCCTTCAGGGAGGGCGTCACGAACCACAGGATGCTCGAGAAGCTCGGCATCCACGACACCCTCTCCTCTGTGGTGAAGCTCTTTGATCTGGCTGACAAGTGCGCCAAGGCTGAAGAGGGCCTCCTCTTCGTCAAGAAGGAAGTGGAGGATGACCCTCCTGAGGGGTCCAGGAGCAAGAAGAAGCCTGCCGAGAAGCGCAAGACCACCGCCATCCTCGCGGCAGAGCCTGACGCAAAGCAGCCTCGCGAGGCCTCTCCGGCGGCTGAAGAGAAAAAGGTGGACAATCGCCCATACTGCATCTACCACAACAGGCACAACCACGCAACTGAAGACTGCTGGGAGCTCAAGCAGCTCAGCAAGGAGCGAGAAGAACCAGGGCCGCGGCGGCCGCGGCGGAGGCCGTGGTGGCCGCGGAGGTGGACGCCACAACTTCCAGCAGAGGGCTCGGGGGAACAACGCTGGGCAAAACGGCAACCTCCCCGACGAGAACCCTGGGGGCTACCAGGCCCCTCAGGGGGCAATAGCCTGCATCCTCGGCGGGTCCCAGGCGCCCAAGTCCAACAACCACTTCAAGCAATTCTCTCGCGAGGTCAGCGCAGCGCTTCCAGGGCTTGAGGCTTCCCAGCCCCTCAAGTGGTCACAGTACACCATCGCCTTCGACTCCAAGGACCACCCCAAGTCGACCAAGGCTGTAGGCACCATCCCTCTGGTGTGCACTCCCATCATCAACAACATCGCCGTCGCCAAGACACTCATAGATGGGGGTGCGGGCTTGAACGTCATCTCTGTCGAGACCTTCGAGCAGCTTCAAGTGCCCTACGAGTGGCTATGCCCTCTAGGCCCTTCACGGGGGTGACAAGTGGCTCTACCACACCTCTGGGGCAGGTGAGGCTCGCGGTCACCTTCGGCACGCCGCAGAACTACCGCACCGAGCAGATCGACTTCGACGTCGCACACGGCCTGCCCTACAACGCCATCCTCGGCTACCCCGCCCTCGCGAAGTTCATGGCCGTCACTCACCATGCGTACAACATCGTCAAGCTTCCAGGCAGCGGCGGCACCATCGCCATCCACGGTCAAGTCCAGGACGCAATGCGCTCTGTCGAGACCGCCTACAAGGCCGCTGCCGTGGCATTCCCCGCTGATGAGGACATGGAGCCCCTCGAGAGGCCCGCGAAGAAGAAGCAGCTGTTCTCACAGGAGCAGGCAGCCACGAAGAAGGTGTCATTGGACGCCAGCGGCTCGGGGGCTAGCGTCACCATAGGCGCTGGCTTGCCTCCCAAATAGGAAAGCGCGCTCGTCGCCTTCCTCAGGGCAAACTCTGACATGTTCGCATGGACACCGTCAGAGATGTCCGGAGTACCGAGGGAGGTGATCGAGCACCACTTAGCCGTGTGTCCAAACGCACGCCCCGTGAAGCAGAAAGCACGGCGCCAGGCGCCAGAGAAGCAAGAGTTCATCATCAAGGAAGTAGAGAAGTTGAAAGAAGCACACATCATCAGGAAGTTCCACACCCCACATGGCTCTCCAACACGGTGGTCGTTCCCAAGCACACCGGGGGCGGCAGGCTCTGCATCGACTACACCGACCTCAACAAGGCCTGCCCCAAGGACCCGTACCCCATGCCTCGGATAGACCAGATCGTGGACTCCACCGCCGGCTGCGACCTCCTCTGTTTTCTGGATGCCTTCTCAGGCTACCACCAGATCAAGATGGCGAAGGAGGATGAGGAGAAGACAGCATTCCTCACCCCTTGTGGTGTGTATTGCTACGTCTGCATGCCCTTTGGCTTGAAGAACGCCGGCGCCACCTTCCAGAGGCTCATGAGGAAGGCCTTGGGGGCTCAGATGGGAAGAAACGCAGAAGCCTACGTCGACGACATCGTGGTCAAGACTCGCGAAGAGCACACCCTCATGGAGGACCTCGAGGAGACCTTTGCCAGCCTGCGCAAAGTAAACATCAAGCTGAACCCCGCCAAGTGCGTCTTCGGGGTACCGTCAGGCAAACTCCTCGGGTTCCTAGTGTCTCACCGCGGCATAGAAGCGAATCCTGACAAGATCAAAGCCATAGAAGAGATGCAGCCACCTCGTCGCCTCAAGGACATGCAGCGCCTCGCGGGATGCATGGCCAGCCTCGGCCGTTTCATCTCCAAGTTCGGCGAGAGGGCGCTGCCATTTTTCAAGCTCATGAAGCGGTCTGGCACGTTCAAGTGGACGCCGAGGCGGACAAGGCATTTGAAGACCTGAAGAAGTACTTGGCTAGCCCACCTGTCATGGTTGCCCCAAGGCCTGGCGAGCATCTGAAGCTGTACCTATCAGCCACTCCACAAACAGTGAGCGCAGCCTTGGTGGCAGAAAGGGAAGAGCCAGTCCTCGCCAAGAAGGACACTGCCACGCCAAGCCCAGATCCCCCCGACAAGGAACACCCTCTTCAGGCCCTGAGCCCCATGCCGAGCCCGCGCAACCAGAAGGCACCCTCGTCGAGGGTCCACCTCAAGAGAGGCTCGACAAGGCTCCCGAGGAGCCCAGCGCTGCGTCACCATCGACAACCCTCGTCGAGCATCCCGTCTACTTCGTCAGCACTGTGCTGCGAGATGCTCGCGAGCGGTACACTATGCAGCAGAAGCTCCTCCTCGCGCTCCTCATCGCTTCCAGGAAGCTGCGCCACTACTTCCAGGGCCACCCCATCACGGTGGTCACATCATTCCCTCTGGAGCAGATCCTGCGCAATCCAAACGCCACTGATCGCGTCGCAGGGTGGAACATTGAGCTGCAACCTTTTGGCCTGCGCTTCGACACCACCAGGGTCATCAAGGGGAGGGCATTGGCTGACTTCGTCGCCGAGTGGACAGACACCCAGCAAGAAGAGCCTCATGAGGCAGAAACCACGCCAGCTGGAGACACAGTGCCAAGCCACTGGACCATGCACTTCGACGGAGCATTCGCATGCCAGAACGCTGGGGCTGGCGTCGTCCTGACCTCACCCAAGGGCGACAAGCTCTACTACGCCGTCCAGCTGTGCTTCACGACAGACAAGGTCTCCAACAACATCGCCGAGTACGAGGGCCTCCTCGCCGGGCTCAGAGCCGCAATCGCCCTCGGCATCAAGCGCTTACTCATCAAGGGCGACTCCCAGCTCCTCGTCAACTTCTCCAACAAGAGCTATACACCTAAGGACGGCCACATGGCCGCTTACCTCGAGGAGGTCCGCAAGCTCGAGAAACACTTCAAGGGGATGGAGCTCAGGCACATCCCACGAAGGGAGAACCAGGAGGCCGACGACATCGCCAGGCGAGCATCACGCAGAGAAGCCCAGCAGGCGGGCGTGTTCGAGGAGAGACTCACCAGGGCATCGGTGAAACAGCCAAAAGAAGCGTCGAATGAACACGGACGAAGAGCTCCCACCACCACCAACATCTGGAGCGCCGAGCTGCGGTCCACCCACAGGGGAACGCCTGCTGCTGGCCATGACGCATCAAGAGACGGGCTGGATCGATGAGCTCAAGGAGTACCTCAGGGACGGAGTCCTCCCTGAAGAGGATGCAGAAGCAGAGAGAGTTGCTCGCCAGGCCAAGTCATACTGCCTTCACGAGGGAGACCTGTACCGCAAGCGTCCAAATGGAGTTGCACTAAAATGCGTCCCCCTGAAGAAGGCCGCCAGCTGATCAAGGACATACACAGTGGAGAATGTGGCCACCACTCGTCATCACGCACCCTTGCAGGGAAAGTCTTCAGGAGGGGTTCTATTGGCCCTCAGTGCTTCAAGATGCAACCACCGTTGTCCAGGCTTGCGAGGCATGCCAGTTCCACGCCAAGCAAGTCCACCAGCCTGCACTGGGGCTCCAGACCATCCCCTCTCCTGGCCCTTGCGGTCTGGGGGCTGGACATCCTGGGACCTTTCCCACGCTCCAGCGGGGGCTACCGCTACCTCTACGTCGCCATCGACAAGTTCACCAAATGGGCGGAGGTTGAAGCGGTGCGCACCATCCCGGCGAGATCAGCGGTGAAATTCATCAGAGGCCTGGCCTGTCGCTTCGGCGTGCCAAATCGCATCATCACCGACAACGGCTCACAGTTCACCAGCGGCATCTTCAGGGCCTACTGCGAGAGTCTTGGCACACGGCTCTGCTTCGCCTCGGTGGCTCATCCACGAAGCAACGGGCAGGCTGAGCGGCGAACGCAGAAGTGCTCAAAGGCCTCAAGACAAGAAGCTTCAATCGCCTCAAGGCCCACGGCAAGAACTGGATCGAAGAGCTCCCCTCCGTGCTCTGGTCCATCCGCACCACCGCCACGAAGCCCACTGGAGAAACGCCGTTCGCTCTCGTCTATGGCGCTGAAGCAGTCCTCCCCACCGAGATCAAGCATGGGTCCCCACGGATCCTTGCTTTCAACGAGGACAACCAAGAGGAGCTCCACAACGACGACTTGCTGCTGCTCGATGGACTACGCCGCCGTGCCGCCCTCCGAGCGGCAAAGTACCAGCAAGACCTGCGCCGCTACCACAGCCGCCACATACGGCCGCGCACCCTCGAGACAGGCGATCTCGTCCTCAGGAGGATCCTCTCCAGAGAGGGCCTCCACAAGCTCTCACCCATGTGGGAAGGCCCCTACAGGGTCGCGCACATCGCCAGGCCGGCGCGGTACGGCTCGAGACGGAAGACGGCGATCCGATCAAAAATCCATGGAACATCGAGCACCTACGCAAGTTCTACCCGTGATCACGTCGCGGCAGGCATTTTTTGTCTCAAGAGGGAAGCACGCGTCTTCACCTCCCAGCTTCACCAAGCTTTCCCTTCACGAGGGCCATCTCCACTGAGAGTTTCCTACAACGCGTCGCCACGGGCCGCGGGAAGCCTCAGCCACTCCATGTGGAACCCCATGCCCAGACATGGCGGACTTTGTCTTGGCCTCGCCAAGTGTAATGAACAATTTCAGGTCATCATGAACCTATTGCGCTTCGGCGCCGTTATGTAATATTGCTTGGTGAGTTTGTTTTCTTACATTTCATTCGCGCTCACATTTTTCCCCATGCGCACCTCGCGAGCGGGGGCTGAGCACGGTGCCTGTGTCTCGGGAGCATCCCAGCAGCATCGTAAAATCCAAAGGATCCGAGCTCTAACTCGTGGCTCTCCGCCCACGACCGTTATCTCACCAAAGAGCTCTGACTCGTGGGTTAGCTCCCATGCACGTCACCTCACCAAGGACCTTGGTGCTTATTCTCCTCGTGAGATACCCATGAGGAAATCTATGAGCGCGCATGAGTTGTACAACTATGCTTTGCTTGTGGGTTCGCCTCTCTCTCCAACGCAGGGAACAAGACGCCTTGCAGGGCTCCAAAAGCTCCAAACCAGCCTCAGGCAGCCTCGAGAGGGAGAACACCTCACCAGGAACACAACACCCTCTACGAGCAGGCGTCTCGCCAAGCTAAGTCCAGAACTTACGCCTCATGAGCTCTTTTTCCCTCTCGCTGGTTTTGTCGCCCCTCGAGCCTCTCTTTTCTCTCTTACGCCTCATGGGCTGCTCCCGAGCATCGCGCCTCGAGGGCTCTTACCTCTCTAAGCCTTACGCACCCCCGGCCTTGTCGAGCCCTGACTCCGGCATACCGAAGCGGCGGTGCTATTTGCGCTAAGAGCAGGGTCCTAACGACGTAGAGCGAAAAAGACATGAGGGAACAGATAAAAGGCCTCCCGAGGGGCACTCACACTTGCACAAAATAAAAGTGTCTTTACAAACCAGCACAAAATAAAGCAACAAGTCTTAAGATAACTGGTGCCCTTGGCACATCTCTCCACAGGGGCAACCTAAGCAGCGGGGTTGTCGTCGTCGCCGTCGACACTCATCATCCACCTCCTCAGCGCCTGCCTCGTCGTCGCTCTCCTCGACCTCGACCCTCTTGAAGCGTTGATATACTTCTCCACGTCGTCCCACACCGAGGCGTCCAGCTTCGAGGCGAGTTCCTTCTCCAGAGGCTCCATCACAGACGCGAAGTCGAAGCCGGGGTGGAGGTGTGCAAGGTTGGCGAAGACTTGGCCGACCGCGACGCCAAGGAGCTCGCGGCTCTCGGTGTCGACCAGGTCGTCGAGGTTCGTCACGACCTCTTCAAGCTTGGTGAGAAGCTGCTCGAAGAAGCTGAGGTAGGTGGCAACGTCGAGTTCCCCTCGACAGAAGCCTGGGGGCTTCGGTCCCCAGGCGGCCCGCAACGGCCCGCGCACGCCTCACCAAGGAAGCAAACATGCGCTCCCGCTGGCGCGACAAGACCTGCGCAGCCAGAGCGCTCGCCGAGCTTCCTCGACGAGCTCCACAACAGGCCCCACCTGCTGCTGCATCTCATTCATGTCCTGCGTCAAGGAGGCAAGGTCCTGCTCCGCGTGCTTCCGAGCCTCCACAGCGTCATGAAGGCGGGAGTCAAATCGCTTCTTCTGAGCCTCAAGCTCCCTGATGCGAGCTCAAGCTCGTTGCGTCTCTTCGTGAAGCTCCTCCTGCTTCTTGGCCTTCTCCGCGAACTCCTTCCTGCAATTGTCGCGGAAGAGCTTCTCCTTGGTCGCGGACTCCTCCGCCATCTGCTCCTCCTTCTTGCGGAGGTTCTCGTTGGTCAGCGCGAGGCGCTTCTGGTAGAACGCCTCGTCTTGAGTAACTTTGCTCTCGCGAGACTCCAGGTGCTCCCGCTGCGCAGATTGATCCTTCTCGATCTGTTCGACCTGTTCCTCGCGCTTGCGTAGCTCGGTCTCGCGGGCATCAAGTTCTGCCCGCGCTGCACCATCTGGTTTTCGCGGACGCGCAGGTCCTCGCGGAGCTTCTCCAGGCCTTGCCGCACGGTCTCCGACTCGGCGATGATCCCCGCCTCGCGGTCCAGAAGCTCTTGTGCTTGGTGGAGACCGCCGCCTCGCGCGCCGCCAGCTCCTGATGCTTGGCCTCGGTCTCCGCCTCGAGAGCCTCGCGCCTAGCACTCAGGTCCGCAAGGGTCTCCTCGACCTCGCGGACCACGCTGATGCGGATCTCTTCAGCAGAGCGCAGCGCCGCCTCGCGTTGCGCCTGGGCTGCCTCGTCCTTCCGGCGGCAGCGCTCCACGGTCTCCTGGAGGCAAGCCCAGCCCCGCGCAAGCTCGGCGACCTCCTCCGCCCTGGCGCGTCTTCCTCAGCGAGCTGGGCCTCGAGCCCATCGAGCACCTCCCTCGCCGAGCGAAGGACAGCCTCTCGGCGAGCTGCGACTGGGCGCTGACCCAGCAAGGCTAGGGCCCATGATTCTCCAGAGGGCCTGGAAGCGCCAGCGCCTGCCGAGGACCCGGGGCATCGCGCCTTGGGCTCTGAGTGTCCTCGAGGCGCGCCTGGGGGCTCTGTGGGAGCCTCCCCTTCTTCCATGCTAGGGGCCTTCTGGGGGCTCTGGCGAGAGCCCCCCTCGCCTTCTGCGCTGGGAGCCTTCTGGGGGCTCGAGGCGCCCCCACCATCAGCTCCACCATCTTTCTGCCCCTGGGGAGCACTCTCCTCTTCCCAGGAGCAGGGTTGGCCTTCTCTGCTGAGGCCGTCCCCGCGGCAGCCTCAGTGCCCACCGTAGGCCCTCCAAGGCCCGAGCTCGGTGGAGGCGACGGCACAGTGGTGTCCTCCATTTCGACGTCAGCGTGCGCCTCTGCAGACGCAGCTGTCTCCGCCGCGCCCTCCTTCGCCGGCGGCGTGGTCCTTGCCGCATCCTCTCCGGCGTCTTCTCTTGCCGCACAGGAGAGGCGTCAGGCCGCGCAGGTGACGGCATCGTCACCTCACCTCCTCCTCCTCCTCGCGGCGCTCCTCTGCCTCAGGAGGCGGCGTCGCAGCCTCGGGAGAGGAAGCGGTGGCCTCGGGGTGCACCTCTTCAGCCGTAGGCGCCGCAGACGCCGCGGCAGAGCTGGAGATCTCTCCAAGTCTCCGCCTCTTTGGCTCCTCAGGGCGCCTGGAGAGGAAAAGACTCAAAAACCCTCGAGAGGCCTACACAAGAACAACATCAAACAGGAAAGGGAGTACAAAAACTTACGCCGCGGTGTCGACCCACTTCCTCTTCTTCCGCCGCGCGGGCGGAGCACTGGGCTCCGCGCTCGTCCGTGCCTCTGTTTCCTCCCGGGCTCCGGCGTTCCTGTCGTGGATCGCCTTGGAGCGGGGCTCGCAGTGGCCCGACGAAGCATCGTCATCATCGCTCTCCTCCTTCCCCTCGACACGCTGCGAGGGGGCAACCACGAACTGGTCGCCGCTGCCCGAGGAGATCTCGTGGATCTCAGCTTCAGGCGCCGCACTCTTCGAGGCGCTCGAATTCTCCGCCGAGGAAGCGGCGCCTCCCGAGGCGCCGGTTGCGCCTGCGTCAGACTCCGCGGGCGTCTCCGTCGTCTCCTCGTCGCCCTCAGCTGGTGCCCCCTGCGCCGCAGACTCCGGGTCCTCGCGAGGCCCAACGTGCCCCTTAGGCACCAGGCCCCACTGGTCGAACTTCGGCATCGTCTGCACGTGCGAGACACGACGCCCGAGATCGATCCGATGGAGCGGCACAGTCTGGTCGGTGGGCGCGGGGATGTCTGGAGACGTGAAGAGGGTCTCCATGAGGGCGTGCACCTCCTCCTGCGTGTAGAGGGTAGCGCTCAGGCGCATCTTGTCCCTCTGGTTGGAGTACAGCCACATCGCGTCCGCGTGCCTCTGGAGCGGAGCAATGCGGCGCCTCACGAAGTCCTTGGCCACCATCTGCCCGGTGAGGCCAGCCTCGCGGAGGTCCCTCAAGCGCCTCACCACAGGGCCAAGTGTGCGCCCTTGAGCCCCTTGGAAGACCAGCTCGCCCTCTTCGTCGGAGGCGCTTCAGGCAGCTCGAAGAAGGCGCTCTGGCTCCCGAACTGCATGAGGAACCAGCGCTTGCGGAAGTCCTCCACCTTCTTCGTCACGCTGGTCACAATGTTCTCGCCGTTCCGCGCGATGGGGATGTAGACGCCTTTCATGCCGTCGGTGATGCGGAAGGACACGCACCCCGACCGCTCCTTGTTCGCCGTGAACCGGAGCGCGTAGAAGCTGCGGAAGAGGTCCACCGAAGGCGGAATGCCGATGTACGCCTCGCAGAGGTAGGCGAAGATGGCGAGGACGAGGATGGAGTTGGGGTGGAGATGAAGAACCTGGATCTGGTAGCGCTCCAGAACCGCCAGGAAGAAATCGGAGAAGGGAGGAACGAGCCCGGCGAAGAGAGTGTGCATGAAGATGGGGTAGAAGCTGCCGTGAGAGTTGCCCGCTCGCTTGAGCACCGTGGCGCCGTGCTCGTTGGTCTTCGAGGCCGCCATGTGACGCACCTTGTCCAGCTGCGCCTCCGTCTCGAAGCGGGAGCCGGACAGAGCTGGCTCGAAGTCACCGTCCCGCTGCATCGCAGCAGGCTCGCCGCCCTGCACCACTGCCTTGCCCTTCGTGGCAGCGGTGGCCTTCTTGGGCGCCATTGCAGCAAGGTCGCGAAGGAGAGTTTGGGGATTGAGCGCTGAGAAGAGAAGATGGAAGGGGAACGAGTGAGTAATGGCCGCCTGCGCCGAGCTCTTCGCCTTATATCGGCTCATCGAGCCGTTACCAGGACGTGGCGGGACCCACCACTACGCCCGTTACTTCAGAGGAGATCGTGGGATCGTGTCCGGCCGTGACGCTCCACGTGTCTCGGGCTTCGCAGGCTTCTTTGGGCCCACGACGATTCGCCTCCGCCTGGGAACTCCAGCGTGCCCATCGCGGGCCCGGGGGCTACTGTCGGCCCAGTGGAAACCGGGTACCATGGGCCGGCCTGCCACAGCCCTCAAACGCTCCGCAGGAATTCTGCTAAGGACCAGGCTTTCAGCCTGACGAGCCTCGCGAGGGTTTCTTTGCTCGGCTGGGCATTTCTGCTAAGGACCAGACATCGGCCTAAGGGGCCTCGAGAGGAACTTCTGCCTCAGGAAGGCCTCTCCTAGAGGACCGTCAGGTCCTGGCGCGTCTCCGCGCTACCCTCGCGAGGTTTTCCCTCGCGAGAAGTCAACGGCTACAAAGCCTCGGCGAGGCTTCAGGCCCTCGCGGGGTTCCTTCAAGTGGAAGCAAGCTCCTGCGCCGCTGCAGAGCGCACATGGGCTCTGCGCCCGCCGCAGAGTGACGCGCCGCCTGCGCGCGATGACGAAGACGCCGCAGTTGCCATTCTCGTGTATAAAGCGGTCAAAGGAGCTGGAGGAAGCAAAGCGGACTCCAAGACTTGCCAATTTGGTGATAAAGCGGCCGGCCGCCGCTACGCTCCAACTGCGACGTCACCGTGGGGCATGCCCCAAAGCTCTGCAGCGCCAGCCCACCGTCCTGGTTGGACGGTGGCTTTTTCTGCCAAGACGACGTGCTCTCTGCCATGGACCGCGTCCATGGACGCCCCCGACGCTGTGCGCTGTGCTCCAACTCGGCGGCATTGTGGTATCCCTTCCCGCCGGAGGTTTTCGGGGAAGAGGACCAAGCCCAGTATATAAGGAGCCAGTGTACGACCTAGGAGGGGGATCCCGCATTCGCCAACTCATTCAACACCTGAGCAGCTACGTCTGAAGGAGAAGACGGAGCTCATTCCACCATAGCCACAACTGTGCCCTCGGCAAGCACCCTTGTACTGTAAACCTCTCCAAGCAGTGCAATACATCTTAGCAGGACGTAGGGCTTTTACACCTCACGGTGGGCCTGAACCTGGGTAGCGGCTCGTGTACCATCTCTGCCGTGATGTTCCTCACCGAGCTCGACGAGCACCGTCGCCGAGGTTGTTGAGGATCTGTTTGACGTTGTGTTCAGCCCCTTACTCGTTTCCTGGCTTCTGAGAGACACCCCTAGTTCCTGGGACTAGTCTCCGACAAACGGATATCTTCATACCGAGTGGGGCAAGACTGTATCTCTCTATCTTCGGAGGAGCAATTCCCAGCCTTGAATCAGTATAATTAACTAGAACAAAACCCCGCGCGTTGCGGAGGGTATCTCTTAAAAACCTAATAAACGCATAAATTTGAACCAGCCTATAGAAATATGCAAGCAAAAAAATTCACTTGATTGGGAAACTAATTCGGGTGTTACCCTAACACATGATTTAATTTGGTAATTACATCGCGACATTGTGTGGTCTTATCATTCGAACAACAAAATAAAAAAAGGATGATGTGGACAATTTAATGGCTAAAGGAAAAAATGATGTGGATACTTGCATGTAGAGATGGATAATAAGTAGTGAATTTTAGTGGGATGATGTGGACAATTGATTGGCTAAAAGAGAAAGTGATGTGGATAGCTTGCATGTTGAGATAGAATCATTAATTGTAAGTCAGTGGGGGTTTTAATTTGCTTTATAAGAAGTATAGATACACACTCTCCGGATTATCTTGACACTGACGTTATGATCACCCTGTTACGGTGTGACATTAGACAGAGCTAAAGTAACCTTTCGAATATGCATAACCCTAACACCCTCATGGTAAGGATGGACACATGTTAACTATCCATGATAATACCAACCAACACATTAACGATAAGATATCATGGTATATCAACTATTGGGTCTACCCAGCCATATTGGTCTGCCAACAATGTGCTACCATTGATGTTGACAATCTTATGTCGATGACTAGGAAAACGGAGTCATCCAATCATCAATGAGTAAGTCTAAGTGACAAGACTAGGGTAAGGTTGTGTCAATGTTTCTACATGTGTGTATGGGTTTTCCTCTGTATTTCACATTCAGGAACCATAACAGTTAGGGCGCTGCTAGGAATCGGCGTCCGATGTGTGGCTTTCCATCGGACTATATTCTTACCGCACAATTGGAAACAGGCTAGACGTCGGATGCATGTATGCATGATTGAAGGATGCTGCCAATCTCGCGTGAGAGTTTCCGAAAAAAGCAATCACTTAATTACGTGGGGGTTGACTTCCTCCTCTAACTACTCCTAATTGCTGAATTTTAGGAAACAAATTGCTTGCTTTTAGGAAACTTATGCTCGATTTAAAGGAAAACAACTAATTATTTTAGCTCGGTTGCCTTATGAAGCACGCATAATTTTCAAGGTTATTTTACTTTACATCTTTCAGAACTAAAGTTTGCTTCAAACACAACAAAATTTTGCTTCCTTGCTCCAGTTTAAGATATTTCATAGTTAGTCAACTTGCTCCATACGCTACCAAAATTTGCTTCAAACACATGAAAGTATTATTTCTATACATAGAATTTTCTTCAATGCATGGAAATTTCAGAAAAACTTATATGTGACACAAATATTCACATACTTTACTTCCTTCTGAAGCACACTTTGTTTCCAAAGAACTTGCTTCAAGGTGACTTAAGTTTGCTTCCACTTAACATAAATATGTGTTCTTATGTCAGGGATATTGTTTCAAAAGCATCACGATTTTGCTTCCAGTGACTATAAAATTGCTTCCATCCAATTGAGACAATTTCCATGTTGATCAATATAATCATCGATATTTAGACCATGCTTTAAACAAACTGGGTAATGTTTCGGAAATTTTCTATTCCAAAATCGAGAACTTGTTGCATGAACAAACTGGTAACAACATGGTTTTTCATTGTTCGTGCTATATGCTTCCTACATAGAACATTACAATTGCGCGCAGGAGAAGCCGGTCATCGTCTTCGCGGCGGTTGAACAACCAAGCGACGCAACACAAGCTCGGTGCAGTTTTATTCTGGGATGCCCTCGAATGGCAAGGCTACACCACGATGTTTCTTGACGCTCACTTGCCAAACAATGGTGAAAGCCTCGGAACTGTAGCACGGGCGATGACGTGGGAAGATGTCGTGGCTGCTTGCCGTGCTTCCACCATGCGGCCAACGACATGACGGAGATTGTCTGGCATCCGATAGAAATATGTGTGAAAAAAGATCATAATCGGCAGCATACGAAGCAAAACATCGATACAGTAGAAGCATACACCAGAGCAACAGAAGCATGGCTGATACTATCTAGAAGTGTTGAACCTGCAATCCTTAACATGATATGGCCGACACCGGGACGTGTGTGTGAATCTTGGGAAGCATGCAAAGCGTGAAGCATGAATGTCACTCTTACCTAGAGTAAGAGTATAGTGCATGGAAGCAGTAAAATCAAAAGAAGCATGAATTGTAACAAAAAAGATTATATGAATCGGATCCTAAATTAGATTTCACAAATCCAAATGCTGGAGGTCGACGGCAGATTGAGTGTTATTAAAAATAAAATAAGAGATATTCAGACATTGGTATTACCTTCAACTAGAATGGTGTAGTTGTCTAGGGGGCGGAGACAATGACCATGAGCGGTGCAAGCATATGAGTCCTAGCATGCCAGAGTGAATTCTTGACAGGATCTAGCCGCATCTGACACGAACAGCGCCGGCGGCCGGTAACTGAAGCCCCGCCGACGCCTCCCCACAGCGGAGCTTCATGCGTGCGTGTTGGCGAGCGAATCGAACAAGGTGGAGGAGGATGCATCGGCGAGTGGGTCAAGGAGGCGCACCGCGATGACGAGCGAGACGCGGTCACGCGGGGGCGACGCAAAATCAAGAGAGCCGCAGGTGGGGGATGCGTTGATTGCGTTTTGGGGAGGGAATTTGGGAATTTTTTGGTAACTGCATGTCTGCCTCGTCAAACCCGGGATTATACCTGGCCATGTGTCGGGCCAGGCCGGGCTTCGGGTCGGGCCTAAAAAAGCCCACGGGCGTAATCCCAGGCCCAGGCCCATCTGACCTTCGGGCCTATATTTAAGGCCCAGGCCCACCCATAACAGCAAAATCCCATCGGGCTTTCTGTCCTCAGGCCGGGCCTCTTCCTTAAAATGTCAATATGCAAAGCCCAGGCCCACGCGACCGTCGGGCCAAAATCTGAGACCCAGGCCTGGCCCATGGACAAGCCCAGGTCGGCCCAGGCCCTGGAATTTCGGGCCGGGCCAGTCGAGCCGGGCTTCCCATGGCCAGGTATACCCAGGATTACCATTCAAGACGGGAAAAAAAGGAAAGAAACGACGTACGTTAGATCGATCTAGGATTAACGGCGAGGGAGCGGGCCGACCTCAGATACATAGTACTCCCTCCGTACCAAAATAAGTGTCTCAAGTTTGCCAACAAATGAATGTATCTAGACATGTTTCATGTATACATCCACTTTTGGGCAAACTTGAGACACTTATTTTTGGACGGAGGGAGTATTTACCTAACAGTTATAGCATAAATATAAACTTAATGATGATGAAACAGAGATTAATAACATTTATTATTGCCTATTGGGCATATCTCCAATAGGAACCAGTAGAAGGAGATAGCTGGGGATAGATTATGCTAGAACCAAATATGCCTTAGATGTGGTAAGGTACATAGACACTGCGACCAGATCCCACTTAACAAAATAGAGCTAAAGGGGTAAGAAGTGACACAAATAAGCTAAATGGGGGTAAGCTGGGAGAATCCCTCTAACATGTAATCAGGGCATGCTGGGAGTGCTGGGAGGCACTCTGCCAAGGTGATTATTTGGAGCTTGAAAATTCCGAGTAAAGTAAAGATATTTATTTGGAGAGCTCTCCATGGTATTATCCCATTAAAATCAATTCTCTACAATCGGCACATTGGAACTTCTGGTGGTTGTCCGATATGTAATCAAGGACCAGAGGATGTGATGCACCTATTGTTTCAATGTCAAACTGCAAAGGATATTTGGTCTTATTTGGGCATTTCGGAAACTATTGATGATGCGACTCATGTGGATAGGTCTGGATCGGCTGTTCTGGAATTTCTATTCCAAAGTCAAAACAACAATCTCCCAGGTTTTACTAATGTTGGTTTTAAAGAAACGGTGGCTGTGGCGTCTTGGTACTTATGGTGGATTAGACGCCGGCGTACTCATAATGAAACATTTCCAGTTCTTAATCAATGCATGATGTCAATCCTTTGAATTACAGCTAATGCTGCGAGCTCCTTCAAGTCTACAGGAAGTGGTAATGGGGCTAGGTGGTCTAAACCAGATCCACGCCATATTAAACTTAATGTGGATGCCTCTTTTCATGAGGATGTTGGCGCTGGTTCTACAGGTGCTGTGATCCGAGATTTTCAAGGAAAATTTGTGGCGGCGACAACTATGTTTATTCCGCATGTGGCGACGGCTTCAATGGCTGAAGCTATTGCAATGAGAGAGGGACTGGCTCTTGTCAACAGGCTTGGTTTCGCAAAAGTACAAGCTGAATCAGATTCGATGGAAGTAATAGATGCTTGCAATGGAGAAGATAGATGGTGGAGTGAGGCATCCGCTATTTTTGCAGAGTGTATGGATCTCATCGCACCAATTGGTAGTGTTTCTTTTAAACATTGTCCGAGGGAAGCAAATAAAGTAGCTCATGCTCTAGCTAGCGAGTGTTTCTTAAGTGGTTCCTCTTGTAATTGGGACGATGAGCCCCTAGATTTCTGCTTAGTAGCTTGATACACGATGTAGCCGTTGTGGATGCTTAAGGCGGCAAGTTTCAGACGCGCTCTTTTCCTTACCAGGGTACCTAAGGGGACTGGAAGGTTTTAATGAGGCGGCTTGCTGACCTAATATATTGGGTGGTTTAAGTTTCAAAAAAAGGTGATACGTCTTAAACGTATCTATAATTTTTGATGTTCCATTCTTGGTTTATACCAAATACTACATGTTTTATTTACACTTTATACCAATTTTATGCATTTTCTGGAACAAACCTATTAATAAGATGCCACAGTGCAAGTTCCTGTTTTCTGCTGTCCTTTTGTTTCAGAAAAGCTAGTCAGGAAATATTCTCGGAATTGGACGAAACTTTACGGGGATAAGTTTTTACGAAGATACGAAGACGGTGTCCAAAGGGCAGCCGAGTAGGCAACCTAGGGGGCCTAGACGCCACCTCGGCGCACCAGAGGGTGGGGCCGCGCCGGGGGGTCGTCTGGCGCCTTCGGGTGGCCCCTCCCGCCGCCTCTTCGCCTATATATTCCCCTCGTCTAGAAGACCCTAAGTACCCGAACACAATTCCACGAAAACATTTGAGGCCGCCGCCATCATCAACCCTAGTTCGGGAGGGTTCTGAACCTCTTCCTCGCACTCTGCCGGAGGGGAGATCATCACCGGAGGGCTCTACACCACCATGCCCGCCCTCCGGACTGATGCGTGAGTAGTTCTCCAATGGACTACGGGTCCATAGCAGTAGCTAGATGTTGTCTCTCCTCCTTTTGCTGTCATGTTTAGATCTTGTGAGCTGCCTAACATGATCAAGATCATCTTTATGTAATGCTACATGTTGTATTTGCTGCGATCCGATGAATTGTGAAGTTATGATCATGTTGTTCATATATCTACCTATATGTTTTATTTATGATCTTGCATGCTCTCCGATACTAGTAGATGTTTTGGCCAAGAAGATGCTTGTATCTCCAAGAAGGAGTATTTATGCTAGATATGGGTTCATGTCTTCGGTATTCTGGGCTCGAGATGACAGAAACAACTAAGTCTCTAGATGTGTTGTTGCCACTAGGGAGAAAACGACTATGCTTTGTCTATATGTCATTTGCACTGTTTACATTACACACCATGCTTATTGCAATAATCTGTTGCTTGCAACTTAATACTTGCGGGAGACACGGATGTTATCTCGGGGTGGATTATTAGTCATAGATGCTGCTAACAAGCGGTCTATGTATTTTGTTGTAATGTCTAATTAAATACTACAGTGAACTTATTCTTGTCATAATAGCATTGTCATGACTTTACAATTTGTCAATTGCCTAGCCATAATTTGTTCGCCCAACATGTTTGTTTATCTATTTATGGGAGAGACACCTCTAATGAATTGTAGACCCCGGTTAATTTTTTTACACTGATAAAAACACCGTTTCCACCGCTGTTCATTTTTGCATTTACATTTATTTTACACACCATACGTTTAATCCTTTGTATTCAGTAAGCTAGAGAGATTGACAATCTTCCTGTTTCGTTGGGGCAAAATAGTTTGATTGTGTTGTGTGCAGGTCCATGTCAACGA
The DNA here is from genome assembly GCA_947311845.1 of Poa pratensis. NCBI lineage: Eukaryota > Viridiplantae > Streptophyta > Magnoliopsida > Poales > Poaceae > Poa > Poa pratensis. The sequence continues at coordinate 44,909,429 of CAMZMU010000073.1, forward strand.
CATTTCAACGGCACTATTGTTAACGCCGTGTTGAACCTCGTCCACCTCATACTGGTTCGATAATCTTGGTTTTGTTCTCAAGGGAAAATTGCTGTTGTGCTGCTTCATGCCTTGCTCTTGGGGTTTCCCAATGGGCTGTATTAGGCCGCATCAAGACTATTTTTCTGGCGCCGTTGCCGGGGAGTTGGAAGCTCCAGTAAGGAGAGTTACACGCCATCATTCTCTTTACTTTGTTTTTGTCTTGCTTAGTTTATTTTTGTTTTATCTTGTTTGCCTTAAAATTAAAAACTAAAAAAAATTATTAGAATTTCAGCTTTTAGTCTTTTTCCTGTTTTGCCTTGTCTTTGTTTAAGTCATCATGCTTTTGCCTAAATTTACCGGGAGACACGGTTATCTCGGGGTTGAGGACGCGGACGTTGGTGGACTGCTTGTCGCGTAGGACGAGGAGGCCCTCGGCCACAGCAAAGATGTAATTGTTAGAGAGTGCGTCGAGTTCGGCAAACATGCAGAGGCCGGAGACATGGCGGAAGCGGCAGCGGGACGTAAGCAGTCGATCGCGTATTGGCTTCCAGCCGCAGGGGCGGAAGCGGATATCCAGACTGCAAACGGAGCGTGGGATTTCAATCGACTCGCGCCAGGTCTTGCAAACGGCCGCAAGCGGTAGTGCTGCGCCGCCGGCCATCGAGAATCGGAGCACAGACGGTCGGCGACGTCCCTGAGGCCTGAGGAGATGGAGCTTCAGGTTGGCCCAGTGCCATATGGTCACCATAGCTAGTGAGCTGCCAGCCTGACATGCAAAGAAAATCTACTAGTGTACAAAGGACGGGGACTAGTTCCAAAGGGTCACGCTGGACCGGCTACTTGTATTCCACTGAAGGAGCAAAAACAACCCCCGTGTCGCACCCAGGCGGCACCGGGGGCGACCCGCCGCCGCCGGAAGAAAGCTCCGCCTGAGACTCTGCCGTTGCCGCGGTGGCGGCGGGCCCTGCTGCCAAAGGTCGCAGGGAGTCCTTCTCTCTCCTGGTTGCGCTGATGGACGGCCGGAGCAGCTGGGGCGGCGATGGCCGGCTCGTCGGCGCGAGAATGCCGGGGCGGCGGCCCCGGACGATGGTGGTGCTCCCCTGTGTTGGTGCTACGGATGGGGGAGGCAGGGGTCGTCGGCTGCTCGGAGGACGGCGGATCGAGCGCATCTCGCCTCGATCTGGATTGGTCTTCGGCCCCAGATGTAGTGCTTGCCGCGGGCAGCAGGGTCTGTGGAGTGGAGGTGCGCGTGCCTCAGGCTGCTTTGGCGCTTACAACGGAGGGTGGACGCCGGGACGGCGACCCCGGGTGGCGCGCAGTGGCGGCGGAGCTGGGTGTGCAGGGCCCACACGGGATGCACCTGGGCAGTGCGGGCCGGCGGGGCTGCGTCGGTCTGGAGGATGGGCGGCACTGGGCGCAGCTCCATGGCGAGGAGGAGGTGAGGGCGGCGACGGTGCAGTGCCCCTTGCTGCGGCAGGGGCGAGGTCGGGGAGGAGGAAAGCCGGGGCAGCGGCCCCGGAGTTGCGGCTGAGGGTGGGCCGTGGTCGGCATGCCGCCTGCCGTGGCATCAGGTGACGCGGTGGTTGCGGCATGCGGAGATGGTGGTCTGGCCGGTCCCTGACGGGCGGACAGTGGGGTTTGCGACACATCGCCGGGCGAAAGCCTAGCATGGGCTATCGGTCGGGGCCGACGACGGTGACGCCCTCGGGCGCTGCGTCCTTCTTGAAGGCATCGTCGAGGTGGTGCTCTCGCTTCTCCACGTCGGGTTCTTCGGGAAAATCCTAGATCCCTCGCGGGATCGGGCGAGGGCGGCACTCCTATGTCGCTTGCCTCTTGGGGCCTCGCCTTGGATGTTCTACCGACCAGCGGGACCTGTGGAGTGCTGGTGGCTGGCAGCGGCGAGTCTTCGTCTTCGGCTTGGGGTGCGCGGCCCTGGGACCGGCGTGGATGCTGGAGCGGCGGCTCCGGGTTTTTACCTCCGCCGTGCTGCGTTGAGGTGGTGGAGCGTCGACTTTGGTCGTTTGGGCGCCTGGGTCGTCGGCTTGTTTGGGGCGCAGCCTTGGGGCTGGCGGGGATGTCGGAGCGGTGGCTCCGGATGCTTTTTCTTCGCTGTGAGGCGTCGAGGTCACCTCCCCCATGTTGTGTCGAGGTCTTTGGTGTCGGTTTTGGTCGCTTGGGCGTCTTGGTCGTCGACCTGTGTGGGGCGCGGCTTTGGGGCCGGCGCGGATGTCGGAGCGGCGGCTCCAGATTTTCACCTCCGCCGTGCATTGAGGGGTCTTGGTGTCGGCCTTGGTTGCTTGGGCAACTTGGTCGTCGACCCGTGTGGGGCGCGGCCTCGGGGCCGGCGTGGATCGAGTTGTTTTTTTTTCTTTTTTAGGCCTTGTCCTTCATGTTTGCTTCTACTTTATCAATATAAAAGGCAAAGCTTTAGCCTCGTTTAAAAAAAACAAAGGATGAGGACTCCGGTGATACGTCCAAAACGTATCTATAATTTTTGATGTTCCATGCCTGTTATATATTAAATACCACATATTTTATTTACACTTTATATCATTTTTATGTATTTTCTGGGACTAACCTATTAACAAGATGCCACAGTGCCAGTTCCTGTTTTCTACTGTCTTTTTGTTTCAGAAATTCTCTTCTGGAAATATTCTCCAAAAGGCACGCCAATTTAACTGATTTATTTCTGCACGGGAACGAAGCACCAGTCCGAAGGAGAAACCCAGGAGGCAGCCCAGGAGAGGAGGCGGGCCCACGGCGCGGCCAGGGATGGCCCCGCGCCGCCACCCCGCCTGGCCCACCTGGTGCCCCCCTGGCGCCCCTCTTTCGCCTACAAATTATATCTATTCGAGAAACCCTAAATACCTGATCAGAAATCCACGAAAAGTTCCGTCGCCGCCGTCGTCGTCAACCCTAGTTCGGGAGGGTTCTGAAGTTCTTCCCAGCACCCCGCCGGAGGAGAAATCATCACCGGAGGGCTCTTCATCGCCATGCCTGCCTCCGGAGTGATGCGTGAGTAGTTCTTCACGGGACTACGGGTCCATAGCAGTAGCCAGTTGGTAGTCTCTCCACCTTGTGCTATCATGTTTAGATCTTGTGAGCTGCCTAACATGATCAAGATCATCTTTATGTAATGCTATATGTTGTGTTTGCTGGGATCCGATGAATTGTGAAGTTATGATCAAGTTTGTTCATCTATTTATATCCATGTTTTATCTATGTTCCCGCATGCTCTCCGTTGTTAGTAGATGCTTTGGCCAAGTAGATGCTAATGACTGCAAGAGGGGGTATTTATGCTAGATAGTGGGTTCATGCCTCTAGAAGCCCGGGCTCGAGATGACAGAAACGACTAAGCCTGTAGATGTGTTGTTGCCACTAGGGAGAAAACAACTTTGTTGTGTCTATATGTCATATGCATCTATTATATATTAAAAGTACATTAAGGGCTAACCAAAAATTAGAGAATTAGATTAGAAAATCCCACAAAAATCAGAAACATCTGGCCGTTTAATTAATCCACCGAGTAAACATAACCATTCGATCTAGCTAATAAAAATCCGGACATTAAAGTTAAATAAATTTACCCACCTCTGCCATGCGTAACTATTTTCTATTCCTGTAAATAACGTTTTGGCAAACAAAATAAAAATCCTGCCAGCCTCCTTTGTACGCAGCCCTGAATCCCTATCTAGGTCAGCCGCCGGCAACAAGATTAGTTGGGCGCTCGAGAGGTTATTTGCTACTCAATCTTCGGCCAGCAGTCCGGCGCCGGTGATCTCCGGTCCGCTGGTATGCGGCCGACGCCGAAACTTCCGATCGATCGGAGATGATATTGATCGATGGATTTGCAGATTCTTCACGCAGCACGCAAACTCTCAACGCGATACATGTACATGCAAGAGAGAAGACGCACACATACATGAGATCTAGGTGCGATTGTCTGGTATTCTCTTCTCACGTACCCTAGCTGCCGCTGCCGCCGTATTTGTCTACGTATCTTTTGCCGGTCCACTTCCCTGTCCGTGCACGTGCAGGTTCAATCTTGCCGGACAGTATGAGAGAGTGGTGATTCAATCGATTGAGAGCTGGCCTCATGCATGTACTGTGTAGGCGTTCAACAGCCAACGACATGGGTGATCGATCATTGGAGGACTTGCCTCACGCAGCCTCCTGGTGCGTATGGGCCTTCTAATCTAACTTCATGCCTTCATATAGGTAGCTACCTAGCTTGATACGTGATTGATCTGGTGCTACTACAAATCTATGATGCATGTGTGGATGAGTGTGGCCAGGCCAGTAGGCCACCGATCTACTTATGTCGTAATTAATCCAACACCGCCTCGATGTGCTCCTCCGATTCGGCCGGCTCTTCTTCCCGTTATTAGGTGGTGATTTTTGGCTGGCCTCTCTTTGATCAATTTTGATTTCTTCCGGTTTGATCTTCGTGCAGGTGCATGCATGGGATCGGGATGGTGGAGGAGCTGTGCCCCCAATGCCGCACAACGTCCACGCCTATGTGGTGGACCGGCTGACCAGCCGAAGGTTGAGTGCTTGATGGATTGCTTGCATGCATGCTACATATTTTATTAATATTTGCTAAGATTAAGGTGGGACAGATTGAGTAAACATGCACATGGAGTTGATTTGATCATTTTAAGCAACATGATTATTGGACATACAGATGATCTGCTGGTGACGCAAAAAAAAAAATTGCTGCTTGGTCTTATACAAGTTCTTTAAGATCACGTCTTACTTCAGTTCCGGATGTTCATATTCATCTGATCGGGAGATACTAGAGCTACTGAAAATTAGGATTTGCACGTCAAAAAAAAAAGTTAGGATTTGGGAATACACATGTCTTCTTACTACTGGTCTAATTCATACAGAAGTCGTAGATCCAATTTAAAAATTTAGGCTTAAGTACGAGCCGGAATACTGAAGCGAGGACCAGCTGCGTAGGACTACTATTTTCTGCAAAATATCATAAGGTATATTGCTACAAATTTATCATGTTGTAATGGTTAGGGTACATGCCGATGCATCATTTTGGCAATGACACGTTTTTGTAGGTAAATAAAAAGATCCAAATGTACAAGATTTTCCTATTTGCTTCTAGGGCATCAGTAATCAAGATCTAAGAGGTAATTTGATAAAAATATATTATTGAATATTGTGGGTCAAAGTTTGTAAGGTCCAACTGTGCATATTTAGTACGACCTTTATTTATAGACTGATATTGTACAACATATAGTTTGTATGTTAATATGCAGTAAGGTTGAGACTAGCCGCGTAACTCAGAGAAAATTGTTGACGGATCCAACCCAAGAAATCACACGTATATAGAATCTGAATGTTACTTAATTACTTAGACTTTATAAAAAAAACTGATGATTTATTTTAGAGTACATAGGAGGGGAACTGGTATAGAATCTGCACTCGAGAAGCTCCACCCTTGGAAACGAGGATGGTTGGATACTAATGGAAATCAAGGCTTAGAAAGAGGACATTTCAGAAAATACGAGGTACTCCAGAAGTAGACAAGCCCAAAGTAACTTATTTGATGCTTTCTATTAGTTTTGTATGTATCATTCTCAGTATCTAAATAGTAATTTATTTCCCCACATCCTTAAACTCATTTAAACATATGTGAAATCAAGGTCATGCCCTTTTCAAACTAAAAAGGTTGTGCCCTTTATTAAACAAATTACCATCAGATATGTACATGAGATATATAAAAACATATGAACATATGCTTTTTCTTATTATAGTGTCATTGGATTTTCTAATATATTGTGCGGTAAATTATTGATTAAATTTTCATGAAAATAAGTAGGTATTAAAATAGAGTTTTGTGGAATAATCGATATCTAAAGTAAAATGGGCCAGGGAATAGGGAAAGAATTAATATGGCACAAGTGGCTATCGTGTATCCTAGAAAATAACTGGATGCAGACACTTTTGGTGTGTTCTTACAGAAAAGGGTAGTCTGCATTCTAGCAACAAAGAGTAGCGAATGATGATAGTATGAAAAAGATTGCTTATAAATTGGGCGCATGGAGTAGTGAGGTCTTGGATATATATCCGAAGCTAGGCTTAGAAAGATGACATGTATCAATTCCAGAAATACTAGGTAACTTAGAAGTAGAAAAACATGTTATTTGTTATTTTCTATTTGTGTTACTTCTAAATAATAATTACCCATGCCATGTCCATAAACTGGAAGCACGTGCTATCAAGTATGTGGGCTTTTTAATGACAATTACTTTGAGACGTTCATATGAGATATATCTTATATGAATACTATTCATATATTAACCAATTTTTTTGTTTCTAAATAATGTTTATAAGCCTGAAAATCATTTAGTTCTTAAAATCAAATTTGTTGTCTCGGTCAATATTCAAGGTAACAAAGAACCAACAATTTAGAGAAAAACTAATGCAGTGCAATTGGTTATGCTGTATTAATAGGAACTATGAGCCTAACTATGACTAAGAAAATTATAGAGTTGGAAACTTCTTTTAAACATGTAATTTATCCCAATAATTTTGGAGTCTCGGGATGGAGTGGTATATGTTCTGATTATGTACGTAGTAATTTTTTTGAAACGGGGGCAAAAGCTTTGCCCATTCATTAATTAAGAAGAAGATACCCGGTTTATTAGTGGGAGTAACCGGGCGAAAACCTTATAACAAACACCAACAACACGGTTAGGAGCCCACAAAACCGCAAAGAGCAACACCTAAAGCAAGCAACACCCAAAGTAACAACCTCCCTCTACATATGACAACCGCAAACTTACGACGACTCTAGGACCATGCATCCGCCGAGGCTTTCCTTGCTATTCCCTTCTTTTTTCTTTTGCTTCTGATAGTAACCGTCTTGAGAGATTTCTCTACTTCTTGATTACGTCCTCCGAAACGTTTCCTGCCATGACGCAAGCAATCTCCTTCCATATCCATGTAGGTAGTATATTCATCTTTTTGGAATCAGCTTGCAACAACATCTCCTATGTTACGCCTAGGTTAAAAAGCTCTCCTTTTAGAATTGGACGCTCAAAATTTAGGCCTCGAGCGCAAATCAAACCGTCCTTGATGCATAGCAGACCTAAGTAATCATGCATCAGTAATGGCTTAGCCTATGACCTTGTGCTTAAGTTAGGGAGTTGAATTGGGGAGAGGTAATTAAGTTCGCTGGTGCTAATTCATGGATATCGGTATCATGGTGCATCGCTTGGTACACAACATGTGTTTTAAAGCTTCCTCAGTTGTTTGTTCATTCATATGTTTGGAGGTGTAATCACACAAACTTTCCGGTTGTTGTGATGAGTTAACTCATTTCAAAATATGTTGCGGAAAAAGTAGCCACATAAAAATGTTGATTAGCCGAATGGTGAAAGAGGCATGAGATGGTTGGGGAAAAGAGTCCTTGATATGCAACTGAATGTTATATGGACGTGGGCTATAACCGTGTTGCCAACACCTTATCAAGCATCCTCATGGACCATAGGTACTTATGTGAGTGTCAGAAAGCTCTGTGACGTGGAATGATAATTTTTAACATGTTTCGTATTTATTTACTATGAGCACAAGGTCCTATGGGTGTATATATTTGGTTTAAATGTTTGAAAATCATGGAATGCTCCCAAATTTCACCAGCATGGAATTCACTAGCTTATACCCATGAGATAATAGCGTAAACCTTGGATTCATTAGAGTTTTTTGGTTGTCTATAATACAAGCACAACGACATAGAAAATAGCAAAAAGAAATATGGAATAAAAAGCTTCAACGATATTTCTTTGAATTAATATATCTAACAACATCATTTTTGTCATACAAAAAATTTCTAAACAATGACATGGAAGATAGAAGACGAAATGTATGGTGTAGAGAGGAATGAAAAAGATATCTCTTAGTGGACAAACAAACTTGTACCAAGTACTAAGAAATTAAAGAGAATGGAAGGTGCTTCCAATTAGGATAACAAATGATAGGAAGAAGATTGAAGCCATGCGGAGAAGAGAGGGAAATAAAATAGAAGCCATATTGGATTAAATATATGAATAGTTGAAAGCGATTTACCTATTCATATGCTTTGTATTGATGGAATAGAAATCAACACAGTTTAGCAAAAGTTAAAAGGAGTCACAGTTTTAGTTTATTTCATCCCATTGAAACCTGAATACCACCGAGTTAAAAAAATAAACATAAGCAATATATTATCAAAGTAATATGAATAAAACAATAAATATCCCGCTCACTGCCATGTTTTTATTGAGTTATCCCATGGTGATCAATTTGTATTCTCTTATTATTTTAAATATCATGTATCCAATCACATGTTATATTGTCCTCCTCATATTTATTATGGTTTGCAAAGTTGTTGAATTTTTGTTAAGTACTAAGCGTGATATTTAATCAGTACTTGAGAAGGTTAAAATGTTTAATCACGTATCATCCATTCATAATACTATGGATTTATTCTACATTACGAAAAAACTTATATATTATGTTTTTGAAAATATATCAAATAATTTTTATGAATGCATAATATGCAATCAAAACAATTAAAGATGTTGTCCGCGCATGTGCGCGGGCCATCCTGCTAGTTGTTTAAATTACACACTTTGCTTAATGCTTTTATCTGTTGCTTGCAACTTAATACTCACGGGAGACACGGAAGCTATCCCGGGGGTGGCTTATTAGTCATAGATGCAGCTAGTAAGCGGTCTATGTATATTGATCTAATGCCCAATAGATCTAACAATGAACATGTTCTTATCATATCTTGCATTGTCATGCATTTGCACTTTGTCAATTGCCCAGCCGTAATTTGTTTACCCAACATATTTATCTGTTTTATGGATAGACACCACTAGTGAACTGTGGACCCCGGTCCTTTATTCCACACTGATAAAAACACCGTTTCCACCACGCTCTGCATTTATTTCCTCGTTGTTCCTTTTTGCACTCATCATTACTTTCCACACCATACGTTTAATCCTTTGTATTCAGCAATCCGCGGAGATTGACAACCTTCCTGTTTCGTTGGGGCAAAGTACTTTGATTGTGTTGTGTACAGGTCCACGTCAGTGATCGTAACGGCGCCGCTGACACCGTGTTGAAGCTCTTCCAATTTCTACTGGTTCGATAACCTTGGTAGATTTCAAGGGAAAATTGCTGCTGCACTACTTCATACCTTCCTCTTGGAGTCTCCCAACGAACGTGTGTTTCCACGTCATCATCCGTCCAGACATACCATTCTCTTACTCGCCGCGCTCGCTTCCTCGAACGAACACATTCGCTGGGACAACTACTGCAATCCAGCAGCAGAAGATCGGCTTCTCCACATCGGCGGCGCCGCGCTCGCGTCATAACGCCCTCAAATATCGGGAGACGATCTCTGCCGCCGTTGCCCGGAGAGGCACCGCCAAGTCTCCGGCTCTTTGACCGTTTCCTCATTGGTCTGGTCTTGAAGATGAGTTGATCTTGGGCAAGGGATCTAGGTCTAGGTGCGTGATTGGGCCCAGTTTTTATTTCTGAAATCCTAACAAGACGCCCGATAATTCGGGAGATGTGATTGTTGGAGCATATTTTCTCGCGCCGTTGCCAGGGAATTGGAAGCTACATCAAGGGGAGTTACACACCACCATTCTCTTTACTTTGTTTTTGTCTTGCTTAGTTAATTTTTATTTTATCTTGTTTGCATTAAAAATAAAAAATAAATTTAAATTTCAGCTTTTATCCTATTTCGGTTTATCTAGTTTTTATCTCCTATTTTGTCATTATGTCTAGTCCTACTCTTGTTATCATCACACCACCTTTAAGTGAAATCATTATGTTTAAACAAAAGGTGGGAGAAAGCTTTAAAAGTGCTTGGGGGAGAATGTTAGAACTGCATAGAAAAATGCAGCCCAAGATGGAATTAAATGCACTTATTAAATTCTTTTATTTCGGATTATTCTCTTTATATCAGAATTCCTTAGATGCCATGGTGGGTGAACACTTTTCCGAGTATGATGCAACAAAGGCTTATAAAATTCTGAAGGGTTTAGCTATTTTTTCCCATATTAGACAAAACTGATAGAGTTTTGGAAAAGTTGGATAAAATAGAGGAATCACTTAGTAATCTGAATTTGGAAAAGAGGGAGCATAATTCAAATACTGATCAGCTAGATGTTGCACTAAGAAATGATTGGGAACCTTTTATTGAAATTAAAATTGGTAGTGAAAAATTTCTTGCTTATTGTGATATTGGTTCCACTATGTCTATAATGCCCCAAATGGTGTATGATGCTCTTAAACTAGACAATATGCTGGAATATCCTGTTTTTCACTTTCATGCTAATGGTACCATTTCAAAGAGTTTAGGGAGGACTCGTGTGCAAATCACCATACGAAATAAAGCTATTCCTATTGATTTTGTGATTTTGGCAAAAAATCTCCCAGTAACATTGTCCTTGGTAGATCCTTTCTGAAAGAGGTTGGATGTTTGCTTAATGTTAAGTACGGATTTATGAAATTAAATAATGGTAAATTTTTCTTTCCTATTAGGAAGAATGACCCAACTGAAAGGCTTAACTTTGAAGATGTTTCTAATTTTGAAAATACTTGATTCTTGCTTTGTGCCTAGCTAAAAGGCGTTAAAGAAAAGCGATTTTGGGAGACAACCCAATTTTATTTTCTATTATTTTTCATTTTCTTGAGTCAAGGATGTTGCTTACTTTTGTAAGAACTTTTGTATCCTTTTTGTTTTGTTTTTGTGCCAAGAAAAGCCTCTAATGCAAGAAAGTGTTAAAGTTTGGTTTGCTGTCCAGAAACAGATTTCTGTTCTTTACTGTATGAAAATCCAAAAAATCACAGAACGTGATCTTAATCTGCAAATGTTTGAGCAGAAGCCTGAGCTTTATATCTATCTTTCGTTAGTTAACCGTTTTCTGATTTGAGCAATGGAAGTACCTCGAAAAAATTTGTCTTTACAGGCTGTTCTGGTTTTAACAGATTCTGTTTTTGTTTTGCATTGTCTCTTTTGCAAGTATTGATTTACGTTCTTCGGGGGAGACCAGGATATTGCTTAGTAACAGTAGCTAATGTTTAAAATGAAATTATGCAATGTGTCTTTACAGAACCAAGTGAGCTTATGTTTTGATGTACTAACCCCTCTAATGAAGTCTACGAGTTGTCTTTGTGTGAAGGAAGTTTTCAAGTATCAAGAGAGGAGGATGAAACAAGAAGATCAAGAAGAGAGAAAAGCTTAAGCTTGGGAAAGCTCCCATGGATCTCCCCTGCATATATCAAGAAGATTCAAGCGTCTAAGCTTGGGGATGCCCAAGGCATCCCCTTCTTCATCAACAAATTATCAGGTCATCTCTAGTGAGACTATATTTTTATTGCTTCACATGTTGTGTGTTGTTCTTGGAGCGTCTGTGTGTTTTTATTTTCTGTTTTGTTTTTGTTTTGTTTTGTTTTGTTTTCTGATCATAACTAAGCTGGATCCTATCATTCTTGTGTGGGAGAGAGACACGCTCTGCTTTTTCTTAGAATACTTTTGTTCTTCACTTATATCTGTTGAGTATTCTGTTTATGTTTTGTTAGCTTCTAGCTCTCGTTTTTTCATGTACCTCTTGTTCAGAGCTATTACTTTTGTAGAAAGTACTCTCTTGCTTCACTTATATTTGTTTGCAGAGTTGTTTAAATAAGTTGATTGGCGTCTGGTTGGAACAGAAAATGCTAAGTGTGTGGTAGTTGTATAACGGAAAAATTTGCATAGTCTTGTAGATCATTGAACTTTGATAACTTGATTCCTTGCAAATGTTTTGAGATATTAAGAAATTAGATGTTAATGCTTGCTGTTACTTAAGTTAAAATTTATTAGTGGTTGTTATTAAAGGTTGTACCGAACTACAAACTCTACTAAAATTGTTGAAGGTGTAGTTGATCTCGATGCTTTTTCATGTCTGAAAAGTAATTCGTAATAACATAGTTGCGTGCTAAGGTCGAGGGATCTAACGGGGTACTTGTGCCGCCGTGAACGGCCCTCCTTGGAGTAAATTTAATCCTGCTCTTATTGTTGAACCTGCTAGTTGTTTGCAATAAGCTTGTGAGTTCTTTTTTGACTAATGTTGAGCTACTGTTTTTGGCACTTCCACCGTCCAAATTTTGCTAGCCTCTTCGGTGTTGCGCATTGCCTTCTGATCACATTGAGAGTTGTGCATACTTCGCCAGTACATCCAAACTCCGTGGGAGAACTTACTCTTGTTCTCCTACACATAAGCCAAACATTTCCTCAAAACAGCCACCATAACTACCTATCACAGCATTTCCATAGTTGTTCCGAGATATATTGACATGCAACTTTCATCTTACATTACATGACTTGTTTTCATTCATCATTGTTATATATTGCTTTGCATGATCTATACAGCTGATGTGTGGTTTTACCCATGTTACGCTAGATCATTGCACATCCTGCTACACTGGCAGAGGCACTCAGTTCCATACATCATGTTTTGTTCATTATGAGTTATTTATACCAAAAGGTGTGTTATCATATTAGGATGTTGCCCCTACAGTGAGGGAGAGAAAAGTGAAAAGAACCATGGAGGCCATCGAAAAGAGAAAACAGAAAAAGAAAAAGAAAAAAGAAAAAAAAGAAAAGAAAGAAAGAAATAAAGAGAGAGGGGGCAACATTACTATCCTTTATCCACACTTGTGCTCATGTTTAGCACCTGCAGTTTCATAGTCATCATTTGTGCTCATGTTTAGCACCTATACTCCATGAGAGAGAGTTTTCATGTTTTACTAGTATAACTATGTGGGGAATTTACACTGTATAACTTGGGTTGTATATTCCAATGATGAGCCTCCTCAAAAGTGCTCTAGGTCTTCGTGAGCAACCGAGTTGGATGCACCCCCACTAGTTCCATTGGAGAGATTTCATACACATATAGCTCTATGTGCATCCGTTGCATGGCAATCACTACTCCTTGCATAGCTTCGATTATAAGACTTTCTCTTGTCTAACGATCACTTACAGCTTTGTAAGACTTTCTTTCATTGGCCTTCCAAACCCACATTATTATTCTCTTTGCCATAACATACTGGTGCCAAAACTAAATGCTTACGCTCACCGGTTGAGTAAAACATCGAAACAGTTGATTCATGACGTTCATGTTTGATTTTACTTGACTGGATCCTTTCTATGTTGTGAAAAATTGCTTGATGCTTGAATAGGAGGATTGAACTTCTACACTGAACACTTAAATCATCCATAATGAACTTTGTACGGTTACATGTCTTTAGAGCATCATCCATGAAAGATTTTGACTTGTTTATCTGTCTTGCTTTATCATCAGTTTGTTTAATATCAATATAGACATTTACTTTGAATGATTTGATCTCAGTTCACATGCTTTACATTACTATTTGATCAAGATTATGTTGGTAGCATGTCACTTCAAAAATTATCTTTTTGTTATCGTTTACCTACTCGAGGACGAGCAGGAACTAAGCTTGGGGATGCTTGATATGTCCAAAACGTATCTATAATTTTTGATGTTCCATGCCTGTTATATATTAAATACCACATATTTTATTTACACTTTATATCATTTATATGCATTTTCTGGGACTAACCTATTAACAAGATGCCACAGTGCCAGTTCCTGTTTTCTGCTCTTTTTGTTTCAGAAATTCTCTTCTGAAAAATTCTCCAAAAGGCACGCCAATTTCACCTGATTTATTTCTGCACGGGAACGAAGCACCAGTCCGAAGGAGAAGCCCAGGAGGCAGCCCAGGAGAGGAGGCGGCCCACGGCGTGGCCTGGGTGGCCCCGCGCCGCCACCCCGCCTGGCCCACCAGGTGCCCCCCTGGCGCCCCTCTTTCGCCTATAAATTATATCTATTCGGGAAACCCTAAATACCCGATCAGAAATCCACGAAAAGTTCCATCGCCGCCGTTGTCGTCAACCCTAGTCCGAGAGGGTTCTGGAGTTCTTCCCGATAACCCGCCGGAGGAGAAATCATCACCGGAGGGCTCTTCATCACCATGCCTGCCTCCGGAGTGATGCGTAAGTAGTTCTTCATGGGACTACGGGTCCATAGCAGTAGCTAGTTGGTAGTCTCTCCACCTTGAGCTATCATGTTTAGATCTTGTGAGCTGCCTAACATGATCAAGATCATCTTTATGTAATGCTATATGTTGTGTTTGCTGGGATCTGATGAATTGTGAAGTTATGATCAAGTTTGTTGATCTATTTATATCCATGTTTTATCTATGTTCCCGCTTGCTCTCCGTTGTTAGTAGATACTTTGGCCAAGTAGATGCTAATGACTGCAAGAGGGGGTATTTATGCTAGATAGTGAGTTCATGCCTCTAGAAGCCTGGGCTCTAGATGACAGAAACGACTAAGGCTGTAGATGTCCTGTTGCCACTAGGGATAAAACAACTTTGCTGTGTCTATATGTCATATGCATTGTTTACATTACACACTTTGCTTAATGCTTTTATCTGTTGCTTGCAACTTAATACTCACGGGAGACACGGAAGCTATCCCAGGGGTGGCTTATTAGTCATAGATGCAGCTAGTAAGCTGTCTATGTATATTGATGTAATGCCCAATAGATCTAACAATGAACATGTTCTTATCATATCTTGCATTGTCATGCATTTGCACTTTGTCAATTGTCCAGCTGTAATTTGTTTACCCAACATATTTATCTGTTTTATGGATAGACACCACTAGTGAACTGTGGACCCCGTCCTTTATTCCACACTGATAAAAACAACCGTTTCCACCACACTCTGCATTTATTTCCTCACTGTTCCTTTTTGCACTCATCATTACTTTCCACACCATATGTTTAATCCTTTGTATTCAGCAAGCCGGGAGATTGACAACCTACCTGTTTCGTTGGGGCAAAGTACTTTGATTGTTGTGTGCAGGTCCACGTCAGTGATCGTAACGGCGCCACTGACACCGTGTCGAAGCTCTTCCAATTTTTACTGGTTCGATAACCTTGGTAGATTTCAAGGAAAATTGCTGCTGCACTACTTGATACCTTCCTCTTGGGGTCTCCCAACGAACGTGTGTTTCCACGTCATCATCCGGCCGGACATACCATTCTCTTACTCGCCGCGCTCGCTTCCTCGAATGAACACATTCGCTGGGACAACTAGTGCAATCCATCAGCAGAAGATCGCTTCTCCACATCGGCGGCGCCGTGCTCGCATCATAACGCCCTCAAATATCGGGAGACGATCGCTGCCGCCATTGCCCGAAGAGGCACCGCCAAGTCTCCGGCTCTTCGACCGTGTCCTCATCGGTCTGGTCTTGAAGATGAGTTGATCTTGGGCAAGGGATCTAGGTCTAGGTGCGTGATTGGGCCTAGTTTTTATTTCTGAAATCCTAACAAGACGCCCGATAATTCGGGAGATGTGATTGTTGGAGCTTTCCATCCTCGACACAAGCAAGGGAGAGGTGAATCAGATCGCAAGGCTTGACATCCAGATCCGACGTCTCAAATAATCGCGAAGAAAAAACACACGTATAAACCTCTATTCCTTCTCAGAAAAAGTACTCCATTAAACCATATAGTCTCGCATGATCCCACAAATAATTCAACAGTCACGTACTAGTGAATCCGTAGGACTACCGGAGCCCATTCCTAACGACCTCCTCACGTCTCATCCTCTCCTCCCCCCCCAAGCGTATCTGGTTTTGCCTTTCGACGCTTCAGACGGCGCTATCTGGGACCTAGGGCGGCGAAGTTTCTAGCCGGGCACCAGGTTTTGGCCCAAGCGCACAAGAATATGGAACATCAAGTGTTCGACAGTCTCGGCGATCGAATCAAAACAACCACAGTTTGACGATCGATCGAATCAAGATAGCCACATTCGGCGACCCATAGGTGCGTAAATCAGATGGTCGAAGGCGCTTCCTCTTTATCCTCCGTAGAGCTCGACGTTGGTGTGGTCGATGGAGTTGGGGCAGACCTCGGGGTGGCCGTAGTGGTAAAGATCGGCGGCGGGTGGGTGATGACGTGAAACACACGTTCGTTGGGAGACCCCAAGAGGAAGGTATGATGTAGTCAGCAGCAAGTTTTCCCTCAGAAAGAAACCAAGGTTATCGAACCAGTAGGAGCAGCAACTCTTCAGAAGGTTGTCAACGGCGCCAGAAAAATAGCTGTCGAAGGGAGTCTGGACTGTTGACGTGGAATCTGCACACAACACAATCAAACTACTTTGCCCCAACGAAACAGTGAGGTTGTCAATCTCACTGGCTTGCTGAAAACAAAGGATTAAACGTATGGTGTGGAAAATGAGTATTAAATTGCAGAGAATGAAAAAGGAACAGTTTGCAGTTTGTGGTTGTTTAATCAGTGTAAAAGAATGGACCGGGGTCCACAGTTCACTAGTGGTGTCTCTCCATAAAAGATAACTAACATGTTGGGTGAACAAATTACAGCTGGGCAATTGACGAATAGTGAGCGCATGACAATGCATATACATGACATGTTGACTACTATGATATTTAATTGGGCATTACGACATAATACATAGACCGTTATCCAACAGCATCTATGACTAATAATCCACCGCCGGGTTGTCATCCGAGTCCCCCGTTGGTATTAAGTTGCAAGCAACGGATAATTGCATTAAGTAAAGTGCGTAATGTAAACAAACACATATGCCCGTGGACATAGCATCGTTAGGTTATCCCTAGTGGCAACAGCACATCCACAACCTTAGAACTTTCTGTCACTGTCCCAGGTTAAACGGAGACATGAACCCACTATCTAGCATAAATACTCTCTCTTGGAGTTACAAGCATCTACTTGGCCAAAGCATCTACGAGTAACGGAAAGCATGCAAGATCTTAAATAACATATAAGATAGATTGATAATCAACTTGACATAATATTCAATATTCATCGGATCCCAGCAAACACAACATGTAGCATTACAATAATATGATCTTGATCATGTAGGGCAGCTCACAAGATCTAAACATGATGGCACAAAGTGGAGAGACAACCATCTAGCTACTGCTATGGACCCGTAGTCCAAGGATGAACTACTCACGCATCACTCCGGAGGCAGGCATGGCGATGTAGAAGCCTCCGGTGACGATTCCCCTCTCCGGCAGGGTGCCGGGAAGAGGTTCTGAACCCTCCCGAGCTAGGGTTGACGACGGCGGCGTCTCTGGACTTTTCGTGGATATTTGCTCAGGTACTTAGGGTTTTCGCGTCGGGGGGAATAAGTAGGCGAAAGGGCGGCGGCTGCGGACCCCCGAGGGGCCCACACCACCCTAGGGCGCGGCAGAGGGGGGCCCGCGCCCTAGGTGTGTGTGCTGGCCGTGGCCCTCCTCTGCTGCTCCTTCGCTCCGTCAGTGTTCTGGAAAAATAGGCACCCCCGTGTAGTTTCGTCCAATTCCGAGAATATTTCCAGACTAGCTTTTCTGGAATACAAAAACAGCAGAAAACAGGAACTGGCACTTCGGCATCTTGTTAATAGGTTAGTCCCAAAAAATGTATAAAAGTGATATAAAGTAGATGCAAAACATGTAGCAATTGGTATAAAACAAGCATGGAACATCAAAAATTATAGATACGTTTGAGACGTATCAGCATCCCCAAGCTTAGTTCCTACTCGTCCTCGAGTAGGTAAACGATAAAAACAAAATAATTTTTGAGGTGACATGCTACTATCATAATCTTGATCATATAATATTGCAAGGCACATGTAAATGAATGAAGTGATCCAAGTCAATGGTCTATAATTTGCTACCAAATAGATAATGAGTAAACAATGAATCACACAAGCTAAACGTTTTCATGAATAGTACTTTCGAGACAAGCATCAAACAGTTTTGCATAAGTGTTAACTCATAAAGCAATAGTTTCTAATAAAAGGTATTTAATCAACACAAAGGAAGAATTTAGTTTCAGCATTTGCTTCAACTTTCAACATATTTATCTCATGGATATTGTCAACACAAAGTAGTATAACAAGTCCAATACATTGCATATAACGCATGTTGTAACAAAGTTGACACTAGTGTTTGCTTGTGGAAGACAGAAAGAATAGGAAAACTGACTCAACATAAAAGTAAAAGAAAGGCCCTTCGCAGAGGGAAGCAGGGATTAAATCATGTGCTAGAGCTTTTAGGTTTTTGAAAGCATATAGAGATTGCATAAAATATTTGATACTCCTCCCAACCTTGCTAACACAAGCCATGGCTAACCGAATCCTCGGGTGCCTTCCATCAATCACATACCATGGAGGAGTATCTATTTTTGAGAGGTGTTTGTTAATTGTCAACGAATGGTAGCGGGTGAGAACAGTATTCTACCTGTCGAACGGACTTTTAAGAGCGGCTCCCATGAAGGACGTTATTTCTACCAGCAAGGCAGATCATCCCTCTTTCTCTTTGGTTTACACACATTCAGGTATTTCACTGTTTGTCATTGCTTACTGATGAATCAGGGCAAAAGTGTGAAGAGAATTAATTGGTTAAAGTTGTAATTAATTGGGACTGGGCACCCCGTTGCCAGCTCTTTTTGCAAGTTATTGGATAAGCGGATGTATATGCCACTAGTCCAGGTGTAAAAGTCCACTCGACAAATAGAATAAAGAATAACCACACTAATTCCTCATGAGCTAGTAAACATTGACACAAAAAGGGAATAATAACATTTTGAATAATTTAAAGGTAGCACATGAAAAATTTACTTGGAGTGGCAAGGAAATACCACATATAGGTAGTTATGGTGGACACAAATGGCATGGATTTTGGCTCAAGGATTTGGATGCACGAGAAGCATTCCCTCTCAGTACAGAGTTTAGGCTAGCAAGGTTATGTAAGCAAACAAGAATATCAACCCGTACACCAAGTTTTATATGACAAACATATTGCAAACGTTATAAGACTTCATACCGTCTTCCTTGTTAACCAAACCCTGTTATTAGAAAATATCTAGACCTTAGAGTACCACGATGCAAACCAAATTTTCAACAAGCTTTACGGTAGTTCTTCACTAATAGGCTTAACTCATGTGATGCACAATTTAATCATGATCTACTTGTTAACTCAAAACAATTGACAAGCATCAAGTTATCCATTTTAGTGATCTACAAGATTAAGCAAGTTTTTCCTTATACCAATTACCACATGCAACATTTTCTGAACCAACCAAACACCAATCAATTTATTTCATCAACTCTCCAAACAAATATAAGTGAAGCAAGAGAGTACTTTCTACAAAAGAAAGCTAATAGCTCTGACAAGAGATACATGAAAACAAGAGCTAAAAGCTGAACAGCGCTAGATATGAATACTCAACAAATATAAGTGAAGAATAGGAGTATTCTCATGAAAAAGCGGAGCGTGTCTCTCTCCCAATCAAGAATGCTAGGGTCCAGTCAAGCTTTATTGAAAAAAAAATGCAATACTGAAAATAAAAGCACACAGACGCTCCAAGAAAAGCACATATGATGTGAAAGAATTAAAATATAGTTTCACTAGAGATGACCTGATAATTTTGACGATGAAGAAGGGGATGCCTTGGGCATCCCCAAGCTTAGACGCTTGAGTCTTCTTGAAATATGCTGGGGAGATCCATGGGAGCCTCCCCAAGCTTAAGCTCTTCACTCTTCTTGATCCTATTATATCATCCTTCTCTCTTGACCCTTGAAAACTTCCGTCACACCAAACTCAAAGTAGATCTCATTAGAGGGTTAGTGCATAATCAAAAATTCACATGTTCTATAAGACGCAATATGATTTGTTACTTTAAACATTAGCTACAGCCACTGATGTTATGTGAAGCTCTTCCACCCAAAAAAGAATTTCACTCAACACTAGTAAAAGAGAGAATGCAAAATAAAAAGGCATAATCTGTCTAAAACAGAACAGTCCGCAAAGACGAATTTTTTCAAGGCACTTACGACGCTCAGATCGAAACTCTGAACTAATGAAAGTTTCAGACATTCATAAAGATTACGCACAAAAAATTTCAGATTTAATTAACAATCTGGTGATTTTAGGAATTTCGTAC
Source organism: Poa pratensis (assembly GCA_947311845.1). Classification (NCBI taxonomy): domain Eukaryota; kingdom Viridiplantae; phylum Streptophyta; class Magnoliopsida; order Poales; family Poaceae; genus Poa; species Poa pratensis. The sequence goes on from CAMZMU010000073.1 coordinate 44,929,510, forward strand.
AGTGAACAGCAAAAATCTGTTTCTGCGCAGCAATCAAAATTAAGCATCATCTTACATTAGAGGCTACTCTTGGCACAACAATGCGAGAAAATAAAGATACAAAGGAGTTGCTACAGAAGTAAACAACACCTTGACTCAATAAAAGAAAAATTGCAGAAAAATAAAATGGGTTGCCTCCCATAAGCGCTTTTCTTTAACGCCTTTTAGCTAGGCACAAAGCATGCATCAAGTATTACCAAGTGAAGAAGCATCAACATTCTTACGCTTAGCTCTCTTACCTTTACCTTATCTTTAGGAAATACTTGGTTACACATAGGTGAAGAGGCGAAATTCATAGTGCCTTGGCCCACATCTATTATTGCTCCAAAGCGTTTCAACAGAGATCTTCCAAGCGTAATTTGTCCTACTCCTGCACATTCAATGACAAGATAATCAATAGATATTGTTATCCCTAAGAGTTTTGTAAATACTCCTTCGGCTACTCCCCTTGGTAATTTAATAGTATTATCACCCAAAGTTATACAATCTTCGCATTTGGAAAGCTCCCAAAGATTTAAGGAATCAAATATCTTGGGCATTAAACAGAATTCAGACATAATATCACAGCGAGAATGAAAAGTTTCACCATTTATAACAACTTTTACTGAGGGAATCCATCCCGATGGTTCAAAATTTACTGGCACATTATCATAATGTTCACGAATCTGATTATACCCTTCTTTAGACCAGATATGTTCGTTTCAAGAGTGTTAAGTCTATCACTTATGCTTGTCAAAGCCAAATCAATTTTAGTGATTGGGGGCTAGAAATTGTAATCAATTTTTTTATAGCATTAAAAGCTTGATCCCCATCATAACGAAGGAAATCTCCTCCTACCACAGCATCTAAAGCATATCTGTAGCAAAGAACAAGACCAAAATAAAAGCTACTAAGAAGCAGGCTTAAAGTCATTTTAGGTTCAGTTTTAGCATAGGACTCAATATTCTAGACCAAGCATCTTTAAAACTCTCCTCACTCCCTTGCTTGAAAGTGAAGATCTCTTCTTCAGGTGACATTACTACTGGAACAGGGCTAGACATGATGACTAACAGAAAACAAAACTGAAAATAAACTAAATGCAAGTAACTAATTTTTTTGTGTTTTTGATAATTGAAAGCAAACAAGATAAAATAAAATAAACTAAGCAAGACAAAAACAAAGTAAAGAGATTGGAAGCGTGAAACTCCCCTTGCAGAAGACTGCTGTCTCCCCGGCAACGGCGCCAGAAAAATAGCTTGATGACGTGAAACACACGTTCGTTGGGAGACCCCAAGAGGAAGGTATGATGTAGTCAGCAGCAAGTTTTCCCTCAGAAAGAAACCAAGGTTATCGAACCAGTAGGAGCAGCAACTCTTCAGAAGGTTGTCAACGGCGCCAGAAAAATAGCTGTCGAGGGAGTCTGGACTGTTGACGTGGAATCTGCACACAACACAATCAAACTACTTTGCCCCAACGAAACAGTGAGGTTGTCAATCTCACTGGCTTGCTGAAAACAAAGGATTAAACGTATGGTGTGGAAAATGAGTATTAAATTGCAGAGAATGAAAAAGGAACAGTTTGCAGTTTGTGGTTGTTTAATCAGTGTAAAAGAATGGACCGGGGTCCACAGTTCACTAGTGGTGTCTCTCCATAAAAGATAACTAACATGTTGGGTGAACAAATTACAGCTGGGCAATTGACGAATAGTGAGCGCATGACAATGCATATACATGACATGTTGACTACTATGATATTTAATTGGGCATTACGACATAATACATAGACCGTTATCCAACAGCATCTATGACTAATAATCCACCGCCGGGTTGTCATCCGAGTCCCCCGTTGGTATTAAGTTGCAAGCAACGGATAATTGCATTAAGTAAAGTGCGTAATGTAAACAAACACATATGCCGTGGACATAGCATCGTTAGGTTATCCCTAGTGGCAACAGCACATCCACAACCTTAGAACTTTCTGTCACTGTCCCAGGTTAAACGGAGACATGAACCCACTATCTAGCATAAATACTCTCTCTTGGAGTTACAAGCATCTACTTGGCCAAAGCATCTACGAGTAACGGAAAGCATGCAAGATCTTAAATAACATATAAGATAGATTGATAATCAACTTGACATAATATTCAATATTCATCGGATCCCAGCAAACACAACATGTAGCATTACAATAATATGATCTTGATCATGTAGGGCAGCTCACAAGATCTAAACATGATGGCACAAAGTGGAGAGACAACCATCTAGCTACTGCTATGGACCCGTAGTCCAATGAACTACTCACGCATCACTCCGGAGGCAGGCATGGCGATGTAGAAGCCTCCGGTGACGATTCCCCTCTCCGGCAGGGTGCCGGGAAGAGGTTCTGAACCCTCCCGAGCTAGGGTTGACGACGGCGGCGTCTCTGGATCTTTTCGTGGATTTTGCTCAGGTACTTAGGGTTTTCGCGTCGGGGGGAATAAGTAGGCGAAAGGGCGGCGGCTGCGGACCCCGAGGGGCCCACACCACCCTAGGGCGCGGCAGAAGGGGGGCCCGCGCCCTAGGTGGTGTGTGGCTCCTGGTGGCCCTCCTCTGCTGCTCCTTCGCTCCGTCAGGCGTGTTCTGGAAAAATAGGCACCCCGTGTAGTTTCGTCCAATTCCGAGAATATTTCCAGACTAGCTTTTCTGGAATACAAAAACAGCAGAAAACAGGAACTGGCACTTCGGCATCTTGTTAATAGGTTAGTCCCAAAAAATGTATAAAAGTGATATAAAGTAGATGCAAAACATGTAGCAATTGGTATAAAACAAGCATGGAACATCAAAAATTATAGATACGTTTGAGACGTATCAGTGGGCGATGCCGTTGCGGCAGAGCTCAGGGTGGTGGCCGTAGTGGTAGAGCTCGGGGATTGCATGAGTGGCCATAGTGCCGGAGCTCGGCGCTGGTGTTGGATTTGCGGCGGTGGTCGCATCTGGTCCAAGATCGCTCGGCGCTCCGCCATGAATGCCTTGACCTCGTCGTCCTTTGTCGCCGTGTCGGTCCCCATAAAAAAAGCCAGGTCGGTGTTCCTCTTCTTGGCCACGATGTTGGTCTTGAGCAGGTCGAGCTTGATGTCTTGCTTCGCCATGATTGACGTCCACCTCACCTCAGTTTTCTCCTCCATCATGACGACGGCTCTTGGCGTCGGCGATGCATTGCTCGATCAACGACTAAAGCTTTTCGGCGGAGGGCGGCGAGTGCCTGGCTACCTTGGCTTTCTTGTGACCAACATGCCGCCCTTCTGATGTCACAGCGGCCGGCGCGTCGGGGATGTAGACACCGTCCTTGCTCTTGGTGAGACTCAGCCAAAGCTCTGTCCACTTCTCACATGACTCGATCCTTGTGAAGAGGCCATGGAGGAACTTGAACTCGGCCTGGTCATTGTCGCTGCGGTAAGATTCGAACATCCAGACCATCTAAAACAATGGAAAATATCGGCGAACAGGAAAGATTTCGGCCAAGGAAAGAAGTAAGCAAAAGTGAGCTCACCTGCCACTCGAGATTGGCGCCGCTCTCCGGGTGGGCTTGGACCTCCTCTTGGATTCCATGCCACTTGTTGCACGCTTGTTGGACGTTCGCCCAATGGTTCGCCATGGCCTTCTCGCCGCGCTCCATGTGGATCATGGTGAAGTCGGGATCGACAAGCCGGCGATCATCATAGGAAGTCTTCACTCTCTTCGAATAGTTATTGGAGTTTTGGTTCGCCCCGTGATCGAGTCCATGCTCACAGTCTTTACAGGCTTCGGCGAGGCACTCGTCTTCTTTTGTGCTCCACTTGACGCGAGGCTCGGCTGGCTTGGTTCCCTTTGGCACCTTCTACTTCCTCTTCCCTTTGGCCGGCGGTTCTCCCTCTTCGGCATCCTCGGCGCCGGGCTCGGCTTGCTCTTAGTAGTCGCGGTCTGCTGCTGCGATTCCACGCTACCGCCGGTCTCCTGTTGCGACTCCATGCCGGCTTGTCTGAAGAACTCAGGGCAGGACGCTGACGCATGGAGCCGGTTGTGATGATCTGGTCCATATAGGTGTGCCGTGAATTCCTTCGCCCTCGGCGTTGGTGAGGCCCACCGGCCTCTTCATCGGCGCACTCGGCTTCCTCTGCTTCGGCGGCGCTGGGACTGCGGCAATTCGGGGCATGAAACTTCTTCGGTGGCATGGCAGTCAGATCTGAGGCGGCCAAGTGAGGAAAATGGTGGGAGCCGCGTACGGGAGAGAATATGTGGGAGCAAAAATGGAGGGAAAAGGAAAAAAAATGGAGGGAAACTCGTCTTGTCTCGCCGACAGAGATGGCCCATGTCGCACATTTTTCGCTTCCCCTGGCGCCACCATGCAATCCCCAACGCGCTAGGTCGGCTTGGATCCGTCGGATGAAGTTCGGCTCAAACGGACGGGAAAACGGGACTTTTGGAAACGACGGTAAGAATTTCTTTGCGCCGGCGTAAAAAAGGATCTCGAGGCTATGAGGCGGCGGCTAGAGATACCGTAAGACTACTGTTCCTACGAGCGCTGTATGGCATGCGACTAGAAGAACATCGTGCTTAAGATTTGGACAACCTTACATTCTCGATCCTGTTACATCGGGAAGCACTAAGATAACAAGAAGATGCCATTGGAGCCAAGGACAGATAAAGGGTTCTTTAAAGCGATAATATTGGAAATTTGGAATTAAAACTCGATATAAACCTATTACGGACAGGCCCAATCTTGCAAGGTTCTTTGTCTGCCGCTGCTGACGACACGGAGCTAAATTCATCGTGTTACATACTGATTACTGAGGCGTACTGTAGCACGGCAGATTCGGAAACATCATCCAAACACCAAACCACGCTATTCCATGAGTAGAGCGCGCCATGGATCTGCATCAGTCGAGCGTCTTCGTCGTGGCCAGGTAGGCCCCGTAAGCAACTACCGCCCCAGCCAGGAGCAACTTCCATCCGGTGCCGGACGCGCCGCGCCGCGCCCTACGGCCGTACGGACGGTGGCGTATAGTATCGCTTCGGGTTGGCCTCGAACATGGCGCGGGGGACGCGCGCCCCGCCGAGTCCGGGGCCCTTCATGGTGCGGCAGGTGAGAGCCCAGACGGCGCCGCAGAGGAAGACGACGGGGAAGAGAATGACGAGCAGCACGTGTTGGTCCGCTCTTCCTCCTCCCGTGGAGGCCGCGTCGGCGCCGTCCAGGAGACTCCCGGTATATGCCGTGACCAGCCGCCCGTAGAGGCCAACAAGGAGCTTTGACGCCATCTCCACCCATGGCTCGGAGGCTTCGACGGCGGAACCCGCCGCTCTCTGGCCGCCTCCGCGGCGACCGGGAAATTGTCGACCGCGCCGGCCCTGGCTGCGACAAGCCACGCCCAGAGCTGGCGCAAGAACCACGCCAACCGACGACCTCGCGGCTTCAAGCACGGCGTCCTTTGTCACGTCCGTGGGGAGCATCTCCACAATAAAGGCCATGGCCGCTTGCACCGCGCCCGTGACGACGGCGGAAACGTTGGCGATGGGAAAGGCCATGACGAACGGCTTGGTTTGGGGTTTGTCCCGTTCCGGCTGTCCTGTTTTTGGAGTGGAGATCGCAGGAAAATCAAAGTTGATGGATCGGTGATCACACTGGACTGAGGTAGGATAAAGAGAGAACGGAAAGGTACAAAGCCGCCGCCCACTTGCGCCCAGTAACTGAGCAAAAGTAGCTTGCTTAGCTATGCGATCTTCTGGTGTACGTGTGCCTTCCACAGGAAGCATTAATCTCTCCAAAAAATAATATATATAATAGCCTGTGAGTATAATCAACAACATTTGGATTATGTTCATACAAAATTGATGTTGTTGGATTCATATTGAAAACTAATACCAATATTGTCAATATTTTATCAAATAAACTTTATATATCCAAGATTAATTCTTGTCAAAATATGTAGTTCCACATTGGATATCTTATTCCTGGGAACGGAGCTTACAACTAGTTTCCAAAATATGTAGTTTCACAATGGATATCATAGAACGTGTATCAAAGTTCTTTTTGTGGAAGCTTAAGTCAGAGTTTAGAGCAAGATCCATATTATACATGTAGATCATGGGCTGGACCTTGATGATTGGGGCCCAAAGGAAGTAGGCCTTCCTCAGCATCAGGTCAGGTGGGCCGGCATCACTGCAATGGGCAGGTGCATTCTCCCCTAAATCCTGCAACAGGTTTCCCGAGAGGACTGCCAGCCTGCCATGATACCCAGTTTCCCCGAAAAAAAACTGCATGCCCAGGACTGCCAGCCTGCCAGGAGAATTAGAAACAGATGAAAGCCGATTTCTTACAACATCTAAACACACAGAGGAGCTAAACAGTGTGCAATAAGCACGTTTCAGAGCAAAATACCAAGAACTAACATGTATTAGGTTCCAATTCTAAGAGCAACACATTCATACTAAAGTTCAGAACTACACGCCAACTCAATCATACTGCGAATGGAGGCCACGATATTACAGAGCCGCAAACATAAGACCACAGAAAAGGCAAATTATGACAAACATGACGCATGCCAAGGATAGCGCGCTGCCAAAGAAGAAGGCAGCGGCGGCTGGGCCAGCAGTTCGCAGGATCCAAAAGTAGAGCCCCGGGGCCTCGAACGCTGAGCGGAGAATCATCAATCCGCCACCACCGGCGCCATCATCATCATGGCTCCGGCAGGGGCCATCCACCAAGGAAGGAACACGCCGGCGACAACCACTGCAACAGCCGCTATAGCGACGGCGACGATCGGAAACCAACGTCGCATAGCCTTGCTGCTAAAGAGGCGCTTCACGAACTCGACCACTCTCCGGGTGGCAGCTGCAGCGGCGCGCTTCACGTCATCGTAGGCCGCGGACGGCTGAAGCACTCTGGCATACATCCCGGAGAGATAGCTGGATGAAGTATCCACCGCTCTGCTTATCGCCTGGGAGGCCGAGACGGCAGCGGCACCAGCTGCCTCCACCGCATCTTTACATGCCGAAGTGACATTGGTGGCAACGGAGCGAAACCAGGACATGGCGCCCATCCTCGCTCTCAAGTCTCAACTCGGATTGCTTTCAGTATGAGATTGTGGTAGACCTGCTGGTATATATAGCGATGGAAGGAGAAGAGCCACCGGCAGTAAATTAGGTAGCCGCATGCGCACGACACAGAGTTTACTGCGCGAGCGTCTGTTGCAATCTCCGATGCCCATCGGGGAGGTGAATGGTTCCAGGCGCCGGCTTCACCAGCGGCTTGATTTGGTTGGCCCTCCCCTAGAATCCTAGGCATTAACTGCGAATTTGCGACTGCGCGTGCAGCGAGGGGTACTGCCTGCAAATGTGTATTTTTAGTTTCTTGGGAAGCAAAAGCAATGATCCCATTATTGAATTTTGTAGGTGCATAAAACAGGGGAAGGTGAACGAATATACTCCTGGGAAGGTAAACGAATTAGTGTTGGAAATGAATCTACTGGGGAAATTAGCTGCATGCCGGTGCCAAGTGCCCTAGCTGTCGCCTGGGAACTCTCATTCCAAATGCAATGATGCATCCAAGAGCCAAGAGTTGAGCTCCCACAGCTCGCCGTCGTACTGGGCTTAACAGGTGACGTTAGAGTTCGATCGACCGAGCACAGTGTTGTACAATTTGGCCTGATCGATCACTATCTGCGTATTTGCAAGCTAGAGCTTGCTAGTTCATTTGCTGGAACCAAGCAATACCAACGGATGGGCCGGCCACACGCTAGGCAGCTGCCTGAAAAGGTTTCACTGCTTTGTCGAATGTTGACAATCTCGTTTGATAGATCAATGGCTCATAACCAACATGAAAAACATTAAAGGGCATCATGATCAAACACATGACATATTGCAATACCTTTGTGGACATTCAGAAGAAAACGATTTTGAATTTAGCGCGTAACAACCATGTGAATATGTAAAATGGCATACAGTTTGAACTCTGTACACATGCTGAAATATTTGATCGCTCATATTCAGTACTAGTAGTATTTCTATTGTTCCTGTCCACTAAGACAAAAAAAACACGTCTAGGCCGATCGTACTGATCAGTAATCACAAACACCAGTTAAATGGTCATCTGACCTTTAGAGCACTCTGGACAGGAGGCGGCCTTTAGAACTGCACTTTGAGCAAGGGATCAAATCAGCTGCATTCGTTTCAGCTCCAAGTGATTCGTAGATATCCTCCAGCATGCCAAATGTGAAGGTTCCACCTTTCCTAACAGAACCAACTCCTTTGCATGTCGAACATGCTACCATGCGAAGATCACCGCAGCGCTTGCACATTTTAAAGACCTGCAATGCAATAACTTTTTTTAGGCAAAAGAAGGGTATTTGGGTTCTGAAACATGCTACCAACTACCAAGCGAAGATCACCACACCGCTTGCACATTTGAATTCATTGCAGATGCCCCATTTTCTTTTTCACGACCAATTAGCAACATCATCATTGTAGTGAATACCCATTCGATAATAAATGAATTAGCGCACTCCATTTCTTCGACCATATATTCCCCAAGGGAGATTCATTTTTATTTCCACTTCTCATATTTCGGTTTCTGCTGGTCACATAATCTACTCATTTGTTCAGAACATATATTCCCCAATGGAGATTCATTTTTATTTCCATTCACAATTTCGGTTTCTGCTGGTCTGATAATCACTTTCTCTTTTTATTGCCATAAGGGCAATTAGTTCACGACTTTGCATAAACTGATCCTTCCAAGGAATACAATTACAGAAGAAAATGTGGAATAGCACAAATGAACTGCACGGCAACTTCATAATTTATGCTGAGAGTAGCTACGCACATAGTGCCTTCGGGAGTTTCCAAATGGAAAAGAAAATTCCCTAAAGCAAAGTTTATCAATAGTTTAATCCTTGGATCCAAGAACTTGAATTTTCACCTTCGTTAAGTTTAAATCATAGCATTTAGCACTGTTGTGATGTCAACGCAAGAAAAAATGCTAATATTGGCCTAATGTATGTTTTCTCTTATGCTTTTTCTTACTACTTCACTCTGTTTATCTGTTCGTGCCAGTAAATAAGTTCCTTTTCTATGAGTACAGTTAGTTCTGCTAGCATGGAAATGCTTTCACCGGAATTGGGTGCACCTAAGAACAAATGGGAGGGAACAAGCAAAGTAAGAAGCGGACAAGGACCTTCTCTGCGAAGTGGCGATGAAGCCGTCGACCCTTTGCGCGGCGATGCTGGCGCCGAGCAGCAGAGCACCCACCGCAAAGCCGGCGATCTCGCTATCCGTCAGTCCCTCCATGCCGCGCTTCTCTCTCCCAGGGGCGAACGAATCCACTGAAAACTGGATGCATTGGGGGAGGAAACAATTGGATTAGAACAAACCTTACAAAGGACAATTTCAAGCAAGCTAGGTTTTCTCACCAGAACAGAGAAATCGATCCTGGCCCAGATGAGTGCAGCGACGATTGTGATAGAAATTCCTTGCAGGTGTGTGCTTCGGCGGGAGGATGGCGAGGTAACGTATTTGGCGAGAGGCCGTCGTGAAGAGGATGGCAGGCCGACGTGGACGCCCTTTCTCTTCTTCTCACGTGGAGAGCAAACGAATGTCAGACTCCGCTTGGAAACTTTGTAGTGAGACTTAAAACCGGAAAGTCCTCCCAAGGTATAGTAATCTCGGTTTCTACAAAAAAAAAAAAAAATTAAAAAAAATTAAAAAACATTCATGTTCTCAATGATATATCTTACAAGTGTACAAAATCTCAATGCGAGGTACAACATTTTGGAGCCCACAATAACAAAAGTTAGAAATTTGAAACTACATATTGTTCCACTATATTCATATCTATATGTTTGTCATTTTGTGTAGCTCAAAACCGTAAAGTAGGGTTTACATTGAGATTTTGCACGCTTGTACATATATCAGTTTATAACATGCATGATTTTTTTTTCCAGATTTTAAAACTTAAAAACATAATTTTTAATTTCATATAAAAAAAAGCGAGATCACTGTACCTCGAGAGCACCAAATATCCAGTCGACTTAAAACGGCAAACCGTAAAAAACCGTTTTAGTTACCCCAAAGCTGTTTAGGTATTAGGTTTGCCCCACAAATGACTTGCAAATTATTTACAAAAACACGGGTTGTCTTTCCTACCATTTGTAAATAATATAATTTGAACAGTTAGTTTTCAATCAAACAGACCACCTGAGCCAGAGCACCACAGTCGCCATAGACGGAGCACCACCATTGATCGAACCACCACAACCACAATTGAAGCACACCCACAACCAGCAGCCGCTTGCCTTCTCAGTTCCGTGATTTCCATTCTTCTCATTTTCACCACTCTCTTGTAATGACGTGAGGTCCACTCGGGTTCCTCGTCATCACCCGGATTCTGCTCGGCAATGATGTCCGTCATCACCTTTATCCTCCTCAACTTTAGTTGTCTCGCTTTTGAAGGTGGCTTGCGCTTCTCATGTTTCCGGCTTGGAGCTACCTTGACGGCTCTTGTCTTGTTATTTCCTCTCGGCCAATTCGATTGTTCTTCACATCTCATCATTTTTTCCGCTAAAGTTTGTGGGGCCTCGGTTTCTTCTTATCCCTCTCCTTCTTTCTTTCAATTGGGATTTCCCTTGTTTCTTCCCCCTTTGAATACACACTATCTTCGTCGTTATCCAAGGTAATCTAAGCACCCTTCTTGGGTGGAGCTTCTGTGATCCATCAACCTCTATTTCTCACTGCTACAAAAATTTAATGTTGGAGCACAAATGGTTTGCGTTTTCTGACATTTGTTTGCACCTTTCAAGTGCAATGCGATCCTACATCTGAAATGCAAAAAAGTGAGACATTCATAGTAACAACAAGAACAAATTCGATGGATGTTGACATACATA